>CM060709.1:114130365-114619952 GCA_030686995.1 Artemisia argyi | reverse complement strand
TTATAAAGTTACTGCATCACAATTATAAAAGTTACTGCATCACAGTTTTAAATTTTAGTTCATTAAGGTTATAAGTTACTGCAACATAGTTGATGCACTAAACTATTAACTATGATACAGTAACTTATAATAAAAGATGCACCAAAACTTAAAAAAGAATCGTATTTTAATTGTGATACAGTTACATACATATATGATGCAGAAAACTTATGATAATTCAGTTTCTTTATAACCATGATGTAATAACTTTATAACCATGATGCAGTAACATTAAAACCATGAATGCAGTAACCGTGATGCAGTAAAATCATAATTTTGATGCAGTAACCGTGATGCAGTAACTTTATAACCGTGATGCAGTAAATTTATAACAGTGATGCAGTAAATTTTTTTGGCGGGAATTTTTTTTTTTTTTTTTGCCCCCAAAAAAATTTTTTTTTGGCAGGAAATTTTTTTTTTTCGGCGGGCGGGGGGGGGGGTGGGGGGGGGGGGGTGAGGGTGACACGTGTCATATGTGTGCCATATGATGTGGCAAGGGGGTGACACATGTCACTCCCACAATCCTTCCTACACTTTTTATTATAAGGCCCTTTTTAGAATAACCTCACCTAATATATATATATATATATATATATATATATATATATATATATATATATATATATATATATATATATATTATATATATATATATATATATATATAATATATATATATATATAACAGGAGGTGTTTGGACCGTTTAATGCCAAATAAGCATGGTTAATACCCAGTCATCAGGTTTTGAGCGCCATGTCATCAGTAGTGTTCATAATTAGTGCCAACTAAGCATGAATTTAATCAACAAAAATCCGGATTAATTAATTTTAAAAATGAGATAGCTGAGGATCGAACTTGAGTTATTCATACCAATAATAAACTTGACAACCACTAGAGCAACTCAATTTTTGGAATATATTTTGCAACTCAAAATCTATAAGGCCCAACAACCAATAATTCGGCTAATTTAATATAAACCCTAATCTCATATTAGAATACCCATAACGTAAGAATTTCGTCCATTCTTCAAAACCCTAATCTTTATTGATCTTCCTAATTCCGCAAAAAATGTGCATGTCCCAGCAAAGCACAGTTCATGCACACACACAGAATCTCTATTGTTCATTATGATTTTGCAAATGTTGTTCATGATGTTCAATATCGAGGCAGGTATCAAGAAATATTCATTGTATGAATTTATTTTGTAAATTTCAACTTCTTTATATACCGACATATATACCATCTTAAACAGATCATACGTGGCTTTTAAAAAGGAACTCCGCTCCCTTGAAATTGGTAGCTCTTGAACTCATATAGAATATGACATCGCTCAGAATGGATTATTGTATGTTATAGACCATTAAATTACATGCTTTAATGATCTTCATGTGTTATGTTCTACCCTTAATTATGGCTTTGAAATTTCTTATATACTTTTTTATTCTTATTTTATAGAATGGGTCGTGGAAAGATTCAAAGGATTGTGAGAGTGGAAGGGCTACAAACAAAAGCTCAAACAATGGTGATACAAAGCCAAGAGACGAAATGGAACCAGCTTTGAAGCAAAGTTTAAACAAACGACGTTCGTTTCGAGAGACAAAATACCATTTGATGATAAATTAGCAACAGAAGTCACAAAATTACCAGTTAATGGTGAAGGAAGCAAAAGAAAGGAAGAAAGAGGCAAGCAACAGGAGAGACCACCAGTGATCCGACACCACAGACACAGGACTAAAGGGCAGAGGACCAATTATCAGTCAAGAGATACGTATGGTGGTGGTGGCGATGGTGGTTTTGGAGGTTCGTTCAGGGGAATGGATAGGTTTAATGGGAGATAAGGGCAGAGTGGCAGGCGAGCTGACAAATGGAAACATGATCTTTATAGTGAAGCAAACAAGAGCCCAACCGCAAAGAATGAAGAGGATCAGATCGCAAAGGTAGAAGCTCTGCTTGCTTCATAGACATCCCATCCCATCATTAGTACTTTGTTCAGGTTTATATTATGTGTTTATGTTCAACTTTTGTGCTGCATTTCACATGACGTTATATTTTGTGCACTCATCATATATAGTTATGGCCACATAAAGCTTCTCATTAGCTGCACCATAAAAACCTGCAATGCCACCTGTTCCTCCTACAGAAGCAATAGATTGCACAAGATTCTTTTCAGCCATGTATTGTGAGATCATGATTGTTGTTTAGCATCTTTTAAATGTACATGATAAAAGCTTTTTTAACATTATAGTTTGCTTTATTGGTTTCTAACCTCATCAACTGATCTGCAGCAAAAATGGCAGATCCTGATGTAAGTCCATAATTAACGTACACTTTATCATGTTTTCTCAAAGATAAAGTTACACAGTTAAGATGGCGGCACTGTTTTGTAATAAAGTAATGCAGGAGATTGTTAAAATTGGCACAATCTACATCAATGTTTGCATCTGCTTATGATCCTGAAGTAAGTTAAGATGATGTGTCTTTTATATGTAACTATAAATAGTTAAGATGATGGCACTGATTTTGTAATACGGGTAAGTAAGATATTCTGGGATTTTGGACATTTGACTACAAGAATCGCAGCCCCTTATGTAAGTCTATTATTAACGTGTACACATTATCCATTATCATTTCTCTTTTTATATATTAGTTTACACAGTTAAGATGATGACACTGATTTTGTAATACAGGAATGTAAGAGATTGTTAAAGTGGGCACATTCTACAACAAGAATCGCAGCTCCTGATGTAAGTCTATTATTAACGTGTACACTTTATCATGTTTCTTTTTTCTATATCAATTTACACAGTTAAGATGATAGCACTGGTTTTGTGATACAGGAACGTAAGACATGGAGCCTTCAAGAAGAAATCTTAGAGGCATTTGAAACCGCACTGAATCTTAGTTACAGTGACTTAAAACAAGAGCCTATGATTTATAGTTATAAAGGGAAGAATGGTCGTTACGAATCGTATACATTGATTCTGATATTTGTGCGTAGTTACTTTCTTTGGTATGTAACATATGCATTTAGTTTTTTCTTCTTAATATTGACAGCCGAAATGACTTGTGGATTTGGCCTAAATTGAGAAGCAGCATACCGTTAAGCCAATTTGATAGAGGACCAAGAGGTGTTGGAGAGGTAATTTCTTTTATTTTCAATCATTAATTTTATTATACTAGGGTTTTTTTTAACTGTAATTATATATTTCCGGTGGTATTTCATTATTATAGAAAATCAAGGAAGAGCTTCCGGTGACTGACATGATAGACGAAAACCCCTCCACAAATAAACTTGGTTTTGTAACTATAAAATTATCAGCGAAATGGATTGCTGAGGTATTTTTTTTATTCTGACCCGTTAGAGGGAAAGTACTAAATAGATTGACCCGTTTATTGTAAAAGGGTCAAAACGCACCTCTACTGTTGGGTGTCACTTCATCAATGCGTTACGATTACTTGCATGTTCTTTCGGATCCAAGTAGTGATCTTGAAAAAAATACTCTATATGCTTGCTTCAGGTGTACCCCTATGCCGTACTTATGGTTTCCTGACATGGATTGCAGAAAAAGCAACAGTACAGATCGTTGTAGCAGCGCTGTGAATAAGGAAAGGCTTATTCATTGATGCTGTAAATAACAACAGTCACATTGCTTTTAAGCCTGGATGTGATGTTTGTTAAGTCCTAATCGAGTAACTCTCCTCTTTGCTTAATTGTATTCCTACTACATTCATTCTATTATTGTTTTGTTTTCTAATCTAATATATATTTAATTGTTTATCAGGTATGGAATCATCACACGTGTTAAAAAAGATCTAATAATTGGTTTAGCACCAGGCTTTTGTTTACTTCTGCTCCATGAGTCCATGTACATCACCTTATCAGTTTTGTGGTATAAATTGAAAATATATAGATATATAAACTGTGTTCCCTTCTGTTTATTGACACCTTTTTTGCTGGTTAATAGTATAGCATAACTTATTTATGATAATTTCTCTTCCAAAAATTCAAGGCATTACTCTCCAGGAGGATGGCAGAAGTGGAAGGCCAAGGTTAGCTGTTGACGTATTCCAGCATTTTTATGATACAACAGATATATCTTATGTTTTGTAGCTTCTTTTCTGTTTATTAAAAGCGTATTTATATTAGAAATTCCTATTCTCTGATAAATTTGAACTTGAATTCTCGTTTAAATATCGTGATGGTGGATCGGGCACCTTTCTATGGTAATTCTGGGAATTTCTATGATAAATATAGAGAATTGAGGCTAGACGTCTGATGAGTGCTCAAACACTCATCATTTTTGGTCAAATCTGAACTGCAAAACATACAAAAACACTCAGAAATGCATCAAAATACTGAAAATATTCCAAAATTGTGTTTTATATGTTTTAGATGCAAAATGAGTAAAAACAAATGAAAAACGTACAAAGTTTGCATAATTGGCAGTTTTAGTCCCCCAACTTTCAAAAATTGACAAAATTAGTCCCTGAACAATTATTTTGAAAGAAAAGTCAACCTAAGAAATTTAAAAGTCAAAATTTATCATAATTGGTCCTTGGGTGAAAGTTTGAGAAAATGTACAAAAATGGCCCCTCAAGTTTCAAATTAGGCAGTTTTAGTCCCTGGGCATTTTTAAACGGGAAAAATATATAAATCAAGGTCCTTGGGAAATCAAAGCTTGACAAAAACAACCCTTGGAAGACTTTGGAATAGTTGCAAGATCAGTCCCTTGAAAAATCAGAAATGTACGAGTTTAGTCCTTGGGCTTATCTTACTTGTAAAACCAAATGGACCCTTCAATACTTCCCCACCCTTTTATTACCCATTTAAATAACCCAAAGCAAATCCCCTGGCCCAACAAATCTAAGCCCACTACAAACCCACACCCTTTGTATAAATAAACCGGGGTCAAACAACAAAGTCAACCTTCCCCACCCCTTCCCTTTGCCGCCATATCCAAACACCCCAGCCCCCAAACCTCTGCAACTCCAACATCCTTGTCTCCTTTCCCCCCTCTCCTACCTTAGCCACCCTACTCCTCCTCACCAAAGTCAACCCCAACATTAATCATTACCACCCCCCATCCTCCTCAGGGCATAAAAACAATTCTAGGGGTGAGATGGGACTCAGGACAATCAAATGGCTAGATGTTACTCCAAGGGGACAAAGACAAATAGATGTATCACACCAGACAAAAAGCACAAAATGAAGACAGGAACCCTAGTCTTTATTGCTAGTATAAATATTTCTTTTGTAAGCCAATTTTGGCATTAGTAGTTGATAGTAGGTAATTTCAGTGTAAAATAGGTTAATTAGGTTTTAGTTTATCTAATATTGTAATTTGCATTTCCAGTTAATGAAAAATTTCAAAGTTAGGAAATTACTTCTCTAAATTGTTGTTTTAGCTTATTTGTATTCTGCTTATTTTAACTGCTTATTTACAATACACCACTGCTTATTTATTGTTCACTTCTGCTTATTCACTCTCAGTTTAGTCTATTATATCATTTGTTTTCCTAGTTCTAGCATAAAATATGCTTTTGGCTTTTGAAAACATCAATAACACCCCTGTTAAGGGTTGTTTGGCACAAGTAGTATTGTTGGTTGGTTTACTGTTGTGGTTTCAATCTCCATTGAGGTAAGTTCAATTTAGTATAGCTAGTGATTTTAGAGTAAAATTCAGTAATCTAAAGTACTACTCATCCTCTTGTTTAGTTTACTAAAGTTTCCTATTATAACTGTTTTCATATAAGCAGCTTAGGTAGATTTTTGTTTTGAGGATTTTTAGTTGTGAACTTAGCATAATATTGTCTCCTAGTAGGCTAAAACAAGTGAGTTTTCAAGGTCTTGAGCCACTGTCTATTGCACCCAAGCAAAATGGGTCAGTTGTGATACTTGGGAAATTTTTGCACAATCATGTTCAAACAGCCTAAGGGTGGTAATTTGAATTTCTTTAGTTATACCCCTGAAGCTCTAGAAATTGGTCCAAAGCTTGTTTGCCAGCTTGTTTACATGGTAGTATTTTTATTTTATTTTATTGATTTTTTTTACTGCTTATTCAAACCCAATAAGTTGCCCCCCTAAGCCTGCTACTCCCCTGCACCAGGGACTGACCCAGTTGTGATTGACCTTGGGTTGGTAAATTGTGGACCTTAGACCTTGATCTTTGTAGTTTTGAGTTCCCCCCTAGGTAGCTTTTAAGATTCTGCTTTGAGTTTTCTAGATAGGGCTGAATTAGTCAGCTTATTAGGACCCTAACTTTGCTTATTCTCAGACTTTTAGGATATTTAACTACTTATCTGCTTCCCTTAGCTTTAATTAGGTTCCCATTTTAAGCCCTCAATTAAGCTCTAAGTTAACTCAAAAAGTGATTTTACAAATATGTGGTAGCTTATTTTTATTTGATTTGGCTTATTTTTACACCTGCTTATCTGATTCAAGTTTATTTTGGCCTCCCTATTGCCCATGTTGGACCTGGTTCTGTCTCAGTTTGATTGAGCTTGATAATTTCCATTTTCATGTAATATAAGCTAATAATCATTGTTGTATGCTCAGATGAGTTGGTGTGAGGATTTGAATGCTTGTGAATTGCTTACTTTTAGCTTATAAGCTTACCTCTTTCAACTGCTATATCACCTAAGTCATTTGAGTTTTGTTTCCTAAACCAACTTTCCCAAGGATGCAATAAGCTCAATCCTTGAGCTTATTGCCAGTTCTAGGTAGCTTTGGAAAGGCCCCCAGCCTAACTTTTTAGATCATCCCTTCCCTTGGATCCCTGAGTGGGTTTGGTGGACCTCACATAGCCCTGCTTATGCCCATTTGGCCTGCATAAGTAGCAGGGGTGTTGGATCAGCTTATTCATGCTTTCTGGCTTATATCAGTGAGCTTTTCTCACTTGTTGTAGCTTAATTTGGTCAAACTTAGTGTACATTAGCTTAACGTCACCTTAGTAATCAATTGGTAGCTTATTTTTAGCTTTTTCTATTTTCAAAAGTTTCTTTCTAGTTAAAAAGCTCAACTGAATGGGTAATAAGCCCTGCACAGTGCTTAATTTGCAAATCTAAAAAGTTTGTTTTTATTAAAATTACTTATTTATGGTAGTTAAGTGTTTGTGTAAAAGAAAAATAGAAAATAAAAAAGATTTGCAAAATGGTCATAAGCCAGATTCGAACCTGTGACCTCTTGTGTTGACTGGTCAACCCCACGCCATAGCCAAGCACCATCTGGGCTATGCTTATGTTAGTGTTATATGTTTCCTCTCTTCTTTTTATAGTACTCAGTTTCTATTTTGGCTTATTTGGCTTATAAGCTTATTTTACAGCTTATTTTTAAGCTTTTCTTAACTTTTATATTTTTCTTAGCTTAGTATTACTACTTAGTATTTATATAAAAAGTTTTATAATTATTACTCTTTATTTAGTATTTTTAATAAATCAAAATAGTTTAATTAGTTAATAAATAGTTTTTAATTAATAATAAATAATTAAAAAGTCAAAAAAATAATTTTCTTTTTTCTAAAATTTTCTTTTATTATTAGGTTTGTAAAAATATAATTTTCATGTCCGTAGGGTTAGCGTAGCTCAAATTTCACTTTTTATTTTGCGCACTCACGTTTTATTTAATTAACTTTCGCGTTTTTAATTTTAGATTACGTTTTAGGGTTCCCTAACTTTCTATTATCATTCCCGTAGACTTTTAAGTAGTCTTTGAGTTTTAAGTTTCATTCCTTGTTCGAATTCATGTTTTAGTTGCGTTAATTTTACTTTTCGTACGTTATTTGCAATTTGCGTTTTATTTAAATAACTTTTAGGTTTTTAAAATTTAGGTTACGTTAGTAAAAGTAGTTTGTAAAATAAAGAAAAACCAAAAACATAAATAAAGTGATAGCTTCTATTTAAGCCGTTTGGCTTATTTTTCTGCTTATATTTAAGCAAACTCTGATTTTAAGTTTTTAGATTACGTTTTAGGTTAACTAGGTTTTACGTTAATGTTAATATAGTGTTTCTAAGTTATTTTCATTCCTTATCTCGTAGTGTAATCATTCACAGCCCCTTTCTGTCCAAATTCACCCGATCACAAACCCATTTTTATACTATCACACCTCGTCGGGACATAACGACCCGGGGAAACCCTATACTTCCACGGAGATTGATTCTAGGCAGTTTGACTTGGTTGACCATTCCCTGGTCAATTAGGTTGACCGTTTGGAGTCAATCAAAATTTGGCGCCACTGCCGGGGAGGTTGTGCGCGCTATTCTAAACGGTTTTGGGTATTGGTGAACCTAGATATACGTCCATTGTATATTTATCCATCGTTGTTCATATTTTCTTATTATTATCATATAAAAACAAAACAGTTCACGGAAACATTTTAGAATCAGTTTTCAACGAACACAAAAAACACAAAAAGATTTTCTTTATTATTTGTATACAAAATGTCTTTCCAAAAAACCAAAAATATTCATCTTTACCCTCCGACCCTTTTGATTCTTCATTCTTTACCCTCCCAAACCTTTTGCTTCTTTCTATGTCTCATCCACACCTTCTGATTTGCCAATGGTGTGGTAGTTCTTATAATGGTGGTAATTGCCCCGGTTGTGGCATGGTAGAGTCAGGAAACGGGTCTGTCTATAACCAAGATCCCTATTCCTACCATGACACGACTGATTTATTCCATCAGCTACCACACCATGATACTCAGCAGTTTTACTGTTGTGAGTACTGTGATGGTTCACACTACAGTTCTGATTGTCAATCGGGAAACACGCTTGTCTATGAGCAGTTTCCTGATAACGATTATGACTCTAGCACATACAACTCACAGCCACATCAGTTTTACTGTTGTGATTACTATGGAGGTCCACACTTCAGCTCCGACTATCAAACAAGGAATCTATTTCCTTGTAACAATTGTGACACATCATATTATGACGAACCTCCACCTCAGCCAATTCCTCAAAGTCTTCTCCTTGATCTTTTGGATTTAGTGAAAGACTTGAAAGGAATTACACATACCCCAGATAATCCAAAACAAAAATCGATGGAAGAATTGTTAGCTGACAAACAGGCTGCTAAAATAAATTCCCAAGATGCTTATGAAAAATCTATTAGGGAATCAATTGAAAAAGAAAAAGCAGCCAGATCTAGCTCTCGATTTCGTTTCATTCCTGATGACAGTGATGATGATGATACCCTTGATATCCTTGAATTTTATAAAGAATCATCAAATTCATCAGATGAGATTCCATCAGTTGAGATTCCATCTCAACCCACTGTTATCACACCCGAGGTTCCCACTCACTCTTTGATCATGGGGGACGAGCATCTTGACACTGTTTCTCAAAAGGAATTGGACGAATTCATAAAGTCTAGTGTTGAGAACCTTGTCCCAATCCCAAGAGAGTCACAGGGGATTCTTGATCATATATGTGATATTCCTCCTCCTCTTGTCTTCCCAATTGATCATGTTGAGATGTTCTCCGATTCTACTGATGACGATTCGTTATCTTGTGGAGACATCGTTTTTATGGAAGAATTACCTTCTAAGCTAGTCAGCTTAGAAGAAGAGAGTGATGAGATTGATATTGAAATCAAGGATGAAGCACTTCGTGCAACATTATTGAATGTCGATGTCCTCATTTCTAAAATCGAGGCTTTCAAAAAGAAACCTATTTCATCTCCTATCCCCATAAAGGATAGTGACATTTTCTCCGATGATCCTATACCGGAATTTGAAGCCTTTACCTTTGATCATATGGGAGAGAAGATTAGTGGCAATACCACTTCTCATTCTCAAATTTCTCTCCCCGAATATGATTCATTCACCTTTGAGGAGTTCTCCGGTGAACTCACTCATATCATATCTCCACCGGAGTATGATAACTTTTACTTTGATCTAGACAAAGTTAATCTTTGTTTTATGGAGGGAAATATTCTCAACCTTGAGAATTTGATTGATACCAAAATCCCAACCCTCCCACCTATATGTCTAGACCAAATGAGCTTAAATGATGAGATTCATGATACACCAATTATGGATTCTCTTTCTGATGATGATGACTTTATCTTGATTATCATCAAGATCTTTCTACCCTTCTTCACCTACCAGGTGACTTCTCCTGTTCTTCACTCCTTCGGGAATGAAGAGATTATCTTTGACCCCGGCATCACCGCTTATAGTTTATACTATTTTAAGCCTGGGTCTGTACATCTCATCGGTGTAGAACTTTCACGTGCTTCAAATGTTTGTCCAAACATCTTGAATGAAAGTCCGATTGAGATTGTTTCTTCCACATCATGCTTCCCCATGGACAAATGAATTCGGGGTCGAGTCAAGCTAGCGACTCGGTAAACAAAAACAGTAGCATACTTATAGGGTTTTCACCCTAAGTGTGGGGGAGTTACCCATGCTGTGGTTACAAATAAAGTGAAAAAAATGGTGTTTTCCACATTTAGCTTGTAATGTTACCCTTTTACGTTCAAAGAGTCGGCATAATAGCCGGGACTTTGAATATTGAGGACAATATTCATTCTATGTTTGGGGGGTATCTCGCTATTCTAGCGAATTTTATCACATTTTACTATCTTATACCCCCGTTTTTGGCAAAATTAAAAAAAAAAAATTCACTAAAGTTTCAAAATTTTTGTGGTTATCAGTCCGCCTTGTCTAACCGACAAAAGGATTGGCTAATCTAGGAGAAAACGACTCTTGGTAAAGATATATCAAATCCGTTTACGGCTTGCAATTTGCCCAAAATTGTATGGTACCTCAACTTGCCATATCCTAAAAAGCGAATGAGTTGGCTAGCCCGCAAGATTATGGCTTGTGGTAAAGGCAGTGGAAAAACCATAATTGGTAATCAGCTCACCAAGATGTTGACTTTGTCCATCAAGAGTTGGCTAGTCCAGAAGCAAACGGCTTTTGGTAAAGACTAATCAAATCCGTTGACAGCTGGTGGTTTGCTCAAAATCACATGGTTATCAGGTGGACCATAGTTCTTACTTGAATCGATACATCTGGCTACTCCAGAAGTGATGGCTTTTGGTAAAGAGATTAAAATCCATTAAGTTTTCAAAACAGTTATTGCTAGGGACTAGCAATAGTTTAGTGTGGGGGATTGATGAGTGCTCAAACACTCATCATTTTTGGTCAAATCTGAACTGCAAAACATACAAAAACACTCAGAAATGCATCAAAATACTGAAAATATTCCAAAATTGTGTTTTATATGTTTTAGATGCAAAATGAGTAAAAACAAATGAAAAACGTACAAAGTTTGCATAATTGGCAGTTTCAGTCCCCTAACTTTCAAAAATTGACAAAATTAGTCCCTGAACAATTATTTTGAAAGAAAAGTCAACCTAAGGAATTTAAAAGTCAAAATTTATCATAATTGGTCCTTGGGTGAAAGTTTGAGAAAATGTACAAAAATGGCCCCTCAAGTTTCAAATTGGGTAGTTTTAGTCCCTGGGCATTTTTAAACGGGAAAAATATATAAATCAAGGTCCTTGGGGAATCAAAGCTTGACAAAAACAACCCTTGGAAGACTTTGGAACAGTTGCAAGATCAGTCCCTTAAAAAATCAGAATTGTACGAGTTTAGTCCTTGGGCTTATCTTACTTGTAAAACCAAATGGACCCTTTAATACTTCCCCACCCTTTTATTACCCATTTAAATAACCCAAAGCAAATCCCCTGGCCCAACAAATCTAAGCCCACTACAAACCCACACCCTTTGTATAAATAAACCGGGGTCAAACAACAAAGTCAACCTTCCCCACCCCTTCCCTTTGCCGCCATATCCAAACACCCCAGCCCCCAAACCTCTGCAACTCCAACATCCTTGTCTCATTTCCCCCCCTCTCCTACCTTAGCCACCCTACTCCTCCTCACCAAAGTCAACCCCAACATTAGTCATTACCACCCCCCATCCTCCACAGGGCATAAAAACAATTCTAGGGCTGAGATGGGACTCAGGACAATCAAATGGCTAGATGTTACTCCAAGGGGACAAAGACAAACAGATGTATCACACCAGACAAAAAGCACAAAATGAAGACAGGAACCCTAGTCTTTATTGCTAGTATAAATATATCTTTTGTAAGCCAATTTTGGCATTAGTAGTTGATAGTAGGAAATTTTATTGTAAAATAGGTTAATTAGGTTTTAGTTTATCTAATATTGTAATTTGCATTTCCAGTTAATGAAAAATTTCAAAGTTAGGAAATTACTTCCCTAAATTGTTGTTTTAGCTTATTTGTATTCTGCTTATTTTAACTACTTATTTACAATACACCACTGCTTATTTATTGTTCACTTCTGCTTATTCACTCTCAGTTTAGTCTATTATATCATTTGTTTTCCTAGTTCTAGCATAAAATCTGCTTTTGGCTTTTGAAAACATCAATAACACCCCTGTTAAGGGTTGTTTGACACAAGTAGTATTGTTGGTTGGTTAACTGTTGTGGTTTCAATCTCCATTGAGGTCAGTTCAATTTAGTATAGCTAGTGATTGTAGAGTAAAATTCAGTAATCTAAAATACTACTCATCCTCTTGTTTAGTTTACTAAAGTTTCCTATTATAACTGTTTTCATACAAGCAACTTAGGTAGATTTTTGTTTTGAGGATTTTTAGTTGTGAACTTAGCATAATATTGTCTCCTAGTAGGCTAAAACAAGTGAGTTTTCAAGGTCTTGAGCCACTGTCTATTGCACCCAAGCAAAATGGGTCAGTTGTGATAGTTGGGAAATTTTTGCACAATCATGTTCAAACAGCCTAAGGGTGGTAATTTTAATTTCTTTAGTTATACCCCTGAAGCTCTAGAAATTGGTCCAAAGCTTGTTTGCCAGCTTGTTTACATGGTAGTATTTTTATTTTATTTTATTGAATTTTTTTACTGCTTATTCAAACCCAATAAGTTGCCCCCCTAAGCCTGCTACTCCCCTGCACCAGGGACTGACCTAGTTGTGATTGACCTTGGGTTGGTAAATTGTGGACCTTAGACCTCGATCTTTGTAGTTTTGAGTTCCCCCCTAGGTAGCTTTTAAGATTCTGCTTTGAGTTTTCTAGATAGGGCTGAATTAGTCTGCTTATTAGGAGCCTAACTTTGCTTATTCTCAGACTTTTAGCATATTTAACTACTTATCTGCTTCCCTTAGCTTTAATTAGGTTCCCATTTTAAGCCCTCAATTAAGCTCTAAGTTACCTCAAAAAGTGATTTTACAAATCTGTGGTAGCTTATTTTTATTTGATTTGGCTTATTTTTACACCTGCTTATCTGATTTAAGTTTATTTTGGCCTCCCTATTGCCCATGTTGGACCTGGTTTTGTCTCAGTTTGATTGAGCTTGATAATTGCCATTTTCATGTAATATAAGCTAATAATCATTGTTGTATGCTCAGATGAGTTGGTGTGAGGATTTGAATGCTTGTGAATTGCTTACTTTTAGCTTATAAGCTTACCTCTTTCAACTGCTATATCACCTAAGTCATTTGAGTTTTGTTTCCTGAACCAACTTTCCCAAGGATGCAATAAGCTCAATCCTTGAGCTTATTTCCAGTTCTAGGTAGCTTTGGAAAGGCCCCCAGCCTAACTTTTTAGATCATCCTCTCCCTTGGATCCCTGAATGGGTTTGGTGGACCCCACATAGCCCTGCTTATGCCCATTTGGCCTGCATAAGTAGCAGGGGTGTTGGATCAGCTTATTCATGCTTTCTGGCTTATATCAGTGAGCTTTTCTCACTTGTTGTAGCTTAATTTGGTCAAACTTAGTGTACATTAGCTTAACGTCACCTTAGTAATCAATTGGTAGCTTATTTTTAGCTTTTTCTATTTTCAAAAGTTTCTTTCTAGTTAAAAAGCTCAACTGAATGGGTAATAAGCCCTGCACAGTGCTTAATTTGCAAATCTAAAAAGTTTGTTTTTATTAAAATTACTTATTTATGGGTAGTTAAGTGTTTGTGTAAAAGAAAAATAGAAAATAAAAAAGATTTGCAAAATGGTCATAAGCCAGATTCGAACCTGTGACCTCTTGTGTTGACTGGTCAACCCCACGCCATAGCCAAGCACCATCTAGGCTATGCTTATGTTAGTGTTATATGTTTCCTCTCTTCTTTTTATAGTACTCAGTTTCTATTTTGGCTTATTTGGCTTATAAGCTTATTTTACAGCTTATTTTTAAGCTTTTCTTAACTGTTATATTTTTCTTAGCTTAGTATTACTACTTAGTATTTATATAAAAAGTTTTATAATTATTACTCTTTATTTAGTATTTTTAATAAATCAAAATAGTTTAATTAGTTAATAAATAGTTTTTAATTAATAATAAATAATTAAAAAGTCAAAAAAATAATTTTCTTTTTTCTAAAATTTTCTTTTATTATTAGGTTCGTGAAAATATAATTTTCATGTGCGTAGGGTTAGCGTAGCTCAAATTTCACTTTTTATTTTGCGCACTCGCGT
This sequence comes from Artemisia argyi, assembly GCA_030686995.1. NCBI lineage: Eukaryota > Viridiplantae > Streptophyta > Magnoliopsida > Asterales > Asteraceae > Artemisia > Artemisia argyi. The sequence continues at coordinate 114,605,452 of CM060709.1, read as the reverse complement.
TTTATTTAATTAACTTTCGCGTTTTTAATTTTAGATTACGTTTTAGGGTTCCCTAACTTTCTATTATCATTCCTGTAGACTTTTAAGTAGTCTTTGAGTTTTAATTTTCATTCCTTGTTCGAATTCATGTTTTAGTTGCGTTAATTTTACTTTTCTTACGTTATTTGCAATTTGCGTTTTATTTAAATAACTATTACGTTTTTAAAATTTAGGTTACGTTAGTAAAAGTAGTTTGTAAAATAAAGAAAAACCAAAAACATAAATAAAGTGATAGCTTCTATTTAAGCCGTTTGGCTTATTTTTCTGCTTATCTTTAAGCAAACTCTGATTTTAAGTTTTTAGATTACGTTTTAGGTTAACTAGGTTTTACGTTAATGTTAATATAGTGTTTCTAAGTTATTTTCATTCCTTATCTCGTAGTGTAATCATTCACAGCCCCTTTCTGTCCAAATTCACCCGATCACAAACCCGTTTTTATACCATCACACCTCGTCGGGACATAACGACCCGGGGAAACCCTATACTTCCACGGAGATTGATTCTAGGCAGTTTGACTTGGTTGACCATTCTCTGGTCAATTAGGTTGACCGTTTGGATTCAATCGACGTCGACAACATGAGTTACGTGGTATGATAAACATCAATTGTACAACCCTTTTATTGGTTGCTTTCTTTTCTTTACTACCCTATTCCATTTCTTCTCTTTTAACTAAATGTGTCGTTTGTTTGGCAGGAATTGCATAATATTGGAGAAAGGATATATAGGGAATGTTAGCATGGGGTTGTCTGAGGATAGTAAGTCTAAGGGTAAAAGTTCATTATTCTTTGGATCAAAACCAGGAGGAAGTTTCTATCTGGACGAACGTGTTGTTTTTCTCTGCATTTTTTTGGCCAGACGCGAGAGTAATCGGAAACTAACAGACAAAACAACAAATCTTAATTTGTGGCCGACATGTGCGTTTGGAAGATGATGGTTGCATAGTTCAGTATTGACGGGAGTTTTGTATATTTAAACGTACATTTGGCGAAAAGATGAGTTATTATTATTATTATTATTATTATTATTATTATTATTATTATTATTATTATTATTATTATTATTATTATTATTATTATTATTATTATTATTATTTCCCACAACAACGTCAAAACTACCGAGTCTAATGGGTATGAGATCGATTTCAAAAGGGTGGTTGAGTAAAGTTAGGGTATAACCCTTGATGATGGTGTTAGTACTAATTAAGTTTCTGTTGGCCATTTCTATGTCATAGTAGGTATATAAGGCTATGGGTTTCATCCTAAGTCTAGAGGCAAAAGGTATAGATACGAAACTCCTATCGGCTCCTGAATCAAATAGTACTCTAACTAAGTGATGGTTTAAGAGAAACTTACCCGTGACTATGCTCGGATCTTGTTGGTCATTCATATCCCTCAACATATAAGCTCTTCCCTGGGCACCATTAGTATTTTTCTTTAGACATCTACTTGCATAGTGTCCTTTTTCTCCGCAAGCATGACAAATGACCATTGTTGGTGGCGGATTACCCCCAGTGGTTGGTCCTTTGTGCTTGCAATCCTTTGTCTGATGGCCCACCTTGTTACATATGTTACATTTAATGGAACAAGGCCCTGTGTGATGCCAGTTGCATTTCTTACACAGAGGAGATTTTCAGCATAACCACTTCCCTCATTTGGAGTGGCTGCATATGCTCTGGCAGTCTCTTGCCTTGGTTGAGGATAGGGGTTGGTACAATTATTATCATAGATGTTACGGGTGTTACCGAAAGCTCTCCCATCGTGGAACTTTCGTTTATTATCATTGGGGGCTGGCAGTGAGTTTTGCTTTTTTACTTGATCTATTAACCTCAAAGTAATGTTAATGGCTTCCTCTAGAGTTTGAGGTCTAGAGGCAGTAACATTCCCTTCGATACTTCGGGGCAAATCTCCGATGAAAACTTCTATCATCTTTTCAGCAGTCGGTACCATTGTAGGACACAAAGTTGCCAACTCTTGAAATCTCTTAATATAAGTTTTAAAATAGTTCCCCTTCACAGTCAAGTTATAGAACTCATCTTCCATTTTCTTGACTTCCGTTCGAGGGCAGTATTTCTGTAACACCCCAACCCTAAAAGGGCTAAAGTGTAACATTATGGAGTCAATCAGAACACAAGTGAAACGAAGATACATTTCTAATACAAAGCTTACAAAGGGTTACAAAGGAAAACTAAATAAAGTTCAAGATATAACAGGGCAGCAATAACATACTAAGCCCAAACATAAGATACTAAGCCCAATCACAATTACTTCTAGTCATCTCTAAGTCCAGCAAGTATCTATCAGGGTGAAGTCTTCTAAGCCCAAAAGTAAGTGACTCTCCATCCACAACCCAACTTTCTACTAAACCTGTCGCAGGAGAAAAGAAATGTGGTTGAGCTTACAAAGCTCAGTGAATAGATATAACAGATAACAAGCAGAATTAAGGAAACGATACGAGAGATACAATAAATAGAGTCAAGAGAATCATAAGAATTACAAGACAAAGTAGTAGGATGAATGGTTAAGTTATAAGATGAGTGTATGTATCAGTATATTTACCCCAGGCCACAGAAATATCCAAACAAAACATATCACATCTTCGTAATCAACGTATTCGGACGGGAGTCCTCGGAATACCAAATGTAGTAGGAGGGGAGTCCTCATGTAATCAATGGAGTAGCTAGCTCCTGAAATGTTAAGGGACTGCATGCACGCATGCTCAATCACCACACAAATTTAATATATCCAATCCAGATATCCACACAAATATCACACAAAACTAGGATGCATCCATACGCCCCTGCAAATCAAATCATAGTGGCCAAACATATATATATATATCCTTGAGCTCATAATCATATATCAAAAAGGGACGGTGTTGTACATCTCTCCAACCACACTAGAGTCATAACATTGGTGCATCAATGCTACGGTCATGGACCCCCCATAACTGGGAACAAAGTAATGCCTGGGTAAATACTGAAGGGTCAAAGGTAACCAGAGTTTAAAACAAATGTCAATATCAGTATCATGGTCAAATAATCAAGGTTCAATATCAAGGTTCCTGTAGTATAAGTTCCAATGTCAAAGGTTCCAATCAACAAGGTTCAATATCCAAAGATCCAAAATCCCCTGGTTCATAGTCAAAGGGTCATAATGAAAGTTTAAAGAAATAGTTCAATTTAGCAAATTCATATCAATTGTTTTAAAAAGGTTCGTAGTACAATCCAATTAAAAGGTTTATAACAAAGGTTCATTTAGAAAGAAACCTTCCAAAAGACAGCATTTATAAAAGTAAACTTTAATGAAGGTTTTCTTAAAATATCCTTCAAAAGTAGTCTTTATGAAATTATAAAATCCCATATAAAAGTGGTCTTAAATCATGTTAGAAGCGTCGTTATAAAATAGTTTCTCCTTTAAACATTCTCATATCATAATTTAGAAAAGGGTTTTCAAGTCCTGTTAATATATCCCAACCGAACCTCCAAAGTTTCAAAAAGGGCCAAATGCTAAGGTTACAAAAAGGTTAATGAACGGGTTTTGTCAACATCACCATGAGGGTTCAAACGAATATCAATAGAATCACAATACCAACAAAGAACATCACCCTCAGAGCCAAAGTACAAAGGTTCGCACATATCCAAGGTTCAAATGTCAGTGGCAGCTCAATATCAAGGGTTCAAATAACATAAGATAGATCAAATAGGAAAGCCTAACATAAAGGCTCAGAATCAAATGACAAGATCAATCAATGCAGTCAAAGAGAGGAAAGACAAGTCATACGAAACCTTTACTAAAAAGGTCAGAATAGATGTACCTTCGTCGAACAAAACCAAGATCAAACAAAAGAAGAAAGGTCACTCCCGCTTCACCGGAACTAGAAGAAAGTGAAAACGGATCATGAAGAGTTCGAAATTACTTAAGTTTCCTCTTTTGGTTATTTTTCCATTTTTAGCAGCTTTCCATATTTAGCAGCTTTCAATTTTAAGTAACTTTCCATATTAAGTAAATTTCCGTTTTAGGTAGTTCAAAATTTTTAGAAGACTTTCTACTTTTAATAAGTTTCCTTATTTAGAAGGTTTCCAAAAATAGTAGGTTTCCATATTTTAGGGCTTAATATGCAATTAACCAAAGTTAAAGGTCTAAAGTGTAAATATTACAATTCTCCATTTTTATACCATTTAATCCATGAGTTAATAATATTTACCATTCAATACTTCAAGTTTACAAATGTTACAAATTAAATCCTTAATTTACATTAATTACAAAATAGGTATTTATTAATATTTAATTTACAAATATATCCATATTTAATTCATATTAGCACAATTAACCTTTAATTATCCAAAATTACACATTACACCCTTTAATACAAAATATGTATGAAAATACCCTTACCTTTCCATAATTTACAATTTTAACCCTTAATTAAATTTAGAGTAAACTTCAAAATACATCCATGTGGTTTGCCCAATTTCGCACCATACATCCCTCTCGAAAAAGTTGCAACAAACACATCCCTCCGTTAGTAAAAGGGAACCAATCCACGAGGACGAACGATGCAAATGTTGTGTCGTTAACTTGGACATGTGGCAGTTAAGTAAGAGTTAGTAAGGGTATATCAGTCATTTTACGTTTCCCTCTTTTCTTTAACCTTCTTTATATAAAAACACACACACTCACACGTCAATAACTCTCTCTCTCTCTCTCTTGAATAACCGGCCACCCCACTCGCCGGAACACCAGCAGAAACCAGCGCCGTGTGGTACCGTAGGTGGTAGGGGGATTGATGAGGGTTACGTGGGTGGTGGTGGTGTTGAGTGGTGAGAATAGGTGGTGGTGGTGTTGGGTCTTGGCAGCCGGCGGTTAGAGAGAGAAGAGAAAGAGAGATGTGGTGTGGTGATGATAATGATGAAGATAGGGTTAGGGTTTGGTTATATTAAATTATATTTTGAGTAATTTGCCTAGGTCCTTGTATTGTGAGGGTCCTTGATTTGGGTTTTTGATTTGGGTTTGAGTTTTTGATTTGTGTTTATGATGTTTGACTGAAAAAGTTTATGATTTGGGTTTTTGATTTGTGAGGGTCCCTGAAAAAGGTACTATTATAAGAGGGGGAATTAGAAAGGGAAACGTAAAATGACAGATATACCCTTACTTAACTGCCACGTGTCCAAGTTAACGACACAACATTTGCATCGTTCGTCCTCGTGGATGTATATTGGTTCACTTTTACTAACGGAGGGATGTATTTGTTGCAACTTTTTCGAGAGGGATGTATGGTGCGAAATTGAGCAAACCACAAGGATGTATTTTGAAGTTTACTCTTGAATTTAAATACAATTAAGATTCCTAATAAATCATATTATAAAATAAACCTTTTAATTACACAATCAACACTTAACACCCTCATATTATATTCTATATAGTTCACCCCTGGTCCAATACACTCTACAAAAATAACCCTTAAGTTTATATAATTACAAAACACACCCTATACTTTTAAAAATCAATTCGTTTTACACAATATTTCACAAACCCTAACCCTAAATTTTCCCAATCATTACAATCATCAAAAAAAAAAAAACCTTAAACAACATTAAATACATCAAATCAAACACCAAAACCCTAACCCTTGCCCAATCGACTTTTTATTTCTTTTATTTCCTTTTCTTTATTTAACCCGATTACAAACAAAATTCCAGAACAGAAATCTCGACTTCGATCATCATAAAACATATTTTCTTAGAGTTTTATAATCAGTATGGGACATGAATAAAATACATTCGAAGTATGAAAAATTTATTCCAGCCAATTTGGGATTTATTTCCTTTTTAGGGTTTTTGAATTTATTTTGATTCAAATGATTTTTCCAGCGTGCATTGGTGATTTTTACACGTAATATATGAATTATAGGATGATAAAAAATTACCTTATTGAAGATTTAACAAGGAATCGAGTAGGAACAAAATATTTCACCCGGTTGAATAAAAACGAGCAAAAACAAATCCAAATGATCGACCCAAGCTTCACCAATCTAAATCAATATTTTTCCCAGCCTCCTTGCCACCAAAAACAATTAGAAAAAATGCCAAAGGGTTTCCAAAATTTGTTTTACAGCCGTGGTGAATTTTGGGAGAGTTTACAGATTTATTTTAGGTGTTTAGGAAATAATATTGGGAGAACCGAATTTTTGTGGGATTAAGGAGGATATTAAGAAGGAAAAAAATCAATAAATTCGTGATTGTGGTATTGCCAAAACAAAATCAACCAAAATTGGTGATAGAAATTAAGTATAAATTGTTTTATAATTTAGGAAACTTTATAAAATATTTAGGATAATTTCTTAGGTTAATTATAGTTATTAATCAATTAGGTATTTTATTTCTTACAAATATAAACTTAGGATATTATTTATAATCAAGTTATGTACAAAATTTTAAATAATATGGAACCTTTAACTTGTTATGAGATTTTTAAATTCAGGGGCATTTTGGTAATTTAAATATGTTATGAAAATGTGGGTTTTACAATTTCTTAATCATAAGATTCTTGAATTAAGTCCATGATAACTTGTATCCTCTTCTATTCCTATGGGTTGGGCATACGAGTTCCACTAAGATAACGCTTCCTTGGTAAGTGTACCGGTTGCAAACTTAACTCTATAATCCTCAGTACAGTTACTACGGGAGAATACTGATTCACACCTCTCAAACTAGTGAATCAATCCTATGGCCTCTTCTGTCCCCTTGAAATTGAATGGCTGACAGCTCATAAATTCCTTGTAGTTAATCTTCTTCACTACAGGAATTTCGGGGTTTCTAGCCATATTAGCATTCCTAGCTTCTAGTGCCGCAGTCACGCTGTCAGCAACTAGTTGCCGAATGGCTTCCTGAGACATGGCGGGAGTAGTAGGAGTAGCGGGAGTATTGGCTCTCGTACATGCCATTCTATAGACGTTCGTAAGAATAAGATGGGATAAGAATAATGTCATATCCATTTTAGACATTCTTGCAAGTTCTAACTAATAGAAGCTTGCGTATGGACGGATGGTACAAGTTCTAACTCGTAGAACATTGTCTGATATCGGAATAGGGAATCCTAAAACAAAAAGGGCGGATTTCCTAATAAGATTACTATATTCCCAGAAGTTCACTTCCCTCGTCTAAAGGCATAGTGGTACTAATTTAAGGGATTTTAATTATAAGTTTTAGTGTTTCTAGGTAAGTCTATTTGTTTTAAAATTTCTAATGACCTCGAGTTCTTAAGACATAAGGTAGGCCTATAGTGTTTCCTAAGGCATCGGGAATCATAATACGGAATACTTGATATAAGAAAGCTAAGTGTAGGCAAACTATAACTTCTATAACAACTTATTCCTATATCTTACAGAGTGAAACCTAGCAAGTACCCGTACATAACTAAGTTATCTATATCTAAACTACCTATAAAACTAAATCTATAACCTTATTAGTTTGATTCTTTGTTGTTCTTAAGTTCCTGGATTGCTTCTAACAGATCTCTTACATTAGACTTATGACTATCCCTAATATCCTCGATGATCATTTCTATAGTGGAAAGCCTAACATGTGCTGTAACTACTTCATCAGAGTGTCCTTCATACTTTGTTTGTAACCTAAAGATTTGATTACGTGTTTTCTCTAATTCGTTTTCTAACCTATTATAGTCTTTTTGGATTATAACTCTACCTTTTCCTAGGTCATTTATCTTATTTTCTACTTCCTCAATACGTCATAAGGACAACTTATCTACATGACTAAGTATATCCTCTATTTGTTCCTCATGCCTTTCTAAAGGCATTTTATAAGAACTACTTCCCATTTTTAACTTAAGGGGAGGCAAAGGCGGTATTATACGTAATTTCTTACGGGGAGGGGAAGGTATTTTGGGAACATAGCGATCTCGACTAGTATAGTGAGGTATAGATGGGGTAGGGGTTATAGTAGGTACGGTAGGAATATCACCACCATAAGCTGGCATATAACCGTTAAACACTTGCATATAGGGATCATTCGGGGAAGGTTCTAAGCCTAAGTTAATTAAGGCATTCTAGGCTAATTCTTATAGAGAATTAGAACAAGAAGATGAGTGAGTAGGTGTAGCTGGGGTATATTCATAACTATCCGATGAGGTGTCCGTATCATCGGTGTCCAACATGATGATATGATTGTTAAAGGAAGACATAACTAACTGTAATACCCGTGAAAAGTATCTTAGCATATCTCTAACCTATGTTATATCCTAGAGGCAATAGTAATAGTGGGGAATCTATCTTAGAGGCAATAATGAGGAATTTATCCTAAAGGAAATTCGGGGAATCTAACCTAAAGGCAAGTTAGGAGTCTAAAGGCAAGTTCGGGGATTCTAGTTGCACAGAGGACTTTTTGAAAAAGTGGTTATAGTTTAGGAAAAATCCTTTTGTTCTGTATAACCAAGGCTCTGATACCAATCTGTAACACCCCCATTTTCACAGATCACAGTGGATTTAGTGTTTGGGGTATTACTTCATGGAAACAAAGACAAGATAATAGAAAATGACTCGAAAAGAGACGTTTTTGAAAAAAAGTGTTATCATTCATTTATTCATCAGAGTTTTTATAGTACAAGATATACTTTTACCAAAAAAAAAGTCCCTTAAGATAAGTTTTAAGGCAAAAACAGATGAATGATAACTATTCTGGACGTCCTCATGTCCAGTACTTCTCCATGCCAGGGTTCCTAAAGAGCTCAATTACCTAGGATAACATGGTTAATGAGTCAACACGAATGCTGAGTGAGAGTCATAGGTTTAAGTAGATAGGGTATGTGAATACAAGTTCCACAGGGTTCAGCTTAAACCCTATGTGTGGAAAAGTTTTAGTGATAGCGGGTATATTGCACTAAGCTCATGAAACACACGTTAACGGTCCAGATCATGGGGTTTGCAGACCAAACCATGATGGGACGGGAAGGATAACTTGCCAAAGTTAATCCTTTAGAGGGTTCAAAGATAATACATATTGGTACCCTCTAGAGAGAGGTAGTACCAACGGGAGTTATCAAACTCCAATAGATCTATCAATTATATTCGCGTTCACTTGTGTAAAATATCACAAGCGATTACATTCATGAATTTTGTTGTGTAGGGGTGGCAGATAGTTTACTCGTGGAACAACCAAAGAAAAAGACTTGTATTCAATTTAAAGCATGTATCCCCCTCACAGGATTGTAAAGCATTTAAAAGTGAGACTATGAAAACTCACCTGGGTCTAAGGTAAGTAGGGTAGGGTTTAGACAGCTCACTCACGTATCCTGGGGTAGAAAAGGTGTGTGTGTGTATGTCAAGTCTTAGTCTAGGTTTTTAAGTAATCACTCTTAAGGTTTCTAGATATAACATAACACCGTCCGGGCCATCATAATTCAGAAGTATATGACTTCTCATATGAAGCTCCCTACTATTGTATTATGTTATCAACATAATACCGTTCGGGCCATCATAATTCAGAAGTTAATACTCCTCACATGAAGCTCCCTACTATTGAGTTATGTAGTTATTAAGTTTTAGTTATAGCATAACACTGTTCGGGACATCATAATTCAGAGGTCATGCAATAATCGTTTGCGGAGCCAGGGCACTTTAATTCGTAAACCCAGCAAACTCGTCAAAACGAAATATCCACATAATACCCCTCACATGAAGCTCCCTAGTATTCTGTTATGTTTCTAACTCAAAATAAGTTTTTATACTTTATATGAAAATAGTCTGTTTATACCCTTCAAGTTTACACATTTACACTTTCTACCCTAAACTTATAAACTTATAACATTTAAGCATATAATTTTCTATCTTTTACACAATTAGTCCCTATACTTATATATTTTTAAGAGGTGGCAGAAATGGTCCTTAAACTACACTAACTTTCTATAATTACCCTTTATACCCTTAACTTAACAATATTTGCATATCTAGTCCTTATAAGTTTATAACATATTTTACTTGTTATCCTAAAGTTTTAAAACTTTTCAAAAAGAGTCCTTGTACTTATAACTTCTAAGAAATGTCAAAAATAGTCCCTAAACTTTATATTTTCGGAACTTTTCCATATATACCGCTATGCATGAAAACTATTGCAAAACTAGTCCTTTTTCCATGCAAATTGTATTTTAATGAGACAACTAAGTTTCCTAGCTTATGTTTAACTTATATTTACTCAATTAAGTCTCTTAAATCAGATTATAGCATATAATAAAGCAATTTAGCACATAAACACATAATTATCCAAAATTAAGGTTTCTAAAAGAAAATGGTCAAGGCTTATCTAAGGGTTCTAAGGCATATCCTAGACGTCCTATATCAGTACTAAGGCTACTAGGATCAAAGTTGAGGCTTACCTAGGCCGTGAGAAGCTTAACGTGACCAACTAAGGTTTCTCGACTCAAAACTTAACTCAACAAGGACTAGGGCTATTGTACTCGACTTCTATGGGTCTTAGGGACTTAGTACTATAGAAATGTGTGTGGTAAAGAAGAGAGGAACGTGTGAAGAGAAATGGAGGTGATGAGGGGGTATTTATAAGGTGCGTATGGAGTAGCGAGCAATAAAAGAAGGAGGAGGTATCATGGAGGGGGGTGACTAAGCTAAGCTAGGTGGTGTTGTGGAGGGTCTATAGGGTGATGAGGACGAGCTACATGGTAGCTAGGGAGCTGCCTAGGCCGGTTGTGGCTATGGTGAAGTTTTGCGAGCAAGGTGGTGACAAGGAGGTGATCCACCTCCTTGCTTGCTTGCTAGGGAGGTTCTAGGGTGCTAGATTAGTATAATGGAGGTGCTAGGGGTGCTAACTTGAGGTGCTTGACGTGCTTTAGTAGCTTAGTTTAAGTTTTAGGTCTAGTTTTGACCAAGTTTTGTATAGTTTAAGATTTGGTCCTAGCTTATGTTTTAGTGCCTAAATCAGGGTCCTATGGGTGTTTAGTGACTAAGGTTAAGTCCTAGGAGGCTTATACTAAGTGGTGGTAGCTTATGGTAAAGATTTGGGAAAGTTTAACCTAGTTTTGGGAAGTTATAACCTAATTTAGGGTTTTATGCTTAAGGGACATATACCTAGGCTCTAGAGAGTTGTACTATGGTCTAGGGAGTCTAAGATATCCTAAAGTTACTAATGTAACTCATACCTAATCCTTGAACACTTTCAAGCTAGTTCAGATAAGCAATTAGGGTTTTAAAGCTAACCAAGAACACATAGGTGCAATTAAGGTTTTCTAATGAGTATAGTGTACTAGAGTGATAGTTTACTTAGTGAAAATGTATTTGTAACCTTTACTTGACATACCTGGATGTTTACATGAAGTAAACATAGTGATGTTTGGCATAGGTGGATACGTGAGCTTATCTAGAGGTTAGATAGGCAATAGTGGTATAGCAAAGCAAAAATTTCACTCGGGAAATAGCTATTGGCATTTCTAACCTAGATTGTGCTTAGTGAGGGCATAAGTTAAGTTATTAAGGCTTTTCTAACCTAAGGGAAGCTAGTGGGAAAGTTAGTGGGTTACTACAACTATTCATGAACAGTAAGCAACATTTTAAAAATGCTAATATAATAATATTCTTTGATAAATAAATAAATGAGAAAAAGTAAAAAAAAAAGTCTTTATCAATAGTGTTTTGAGTTGATGATTATATACAATGACAATTCTTGGTTTACAAAAGAAAAAGCAACTTAGGTTGAAAAGTGAGTGAAAGATGCATCACAGTTATACCCATGATGCACAATTTGTTTTAATGTTCTTGCCATTTTTTTTGGGCGGGGTGGGGGGGGGGGGGGGTTGAGGTGGCAAGGGGTGATGTAAATGTGAGGTGGAAGGGAGTGACACATGTCACTCACACACTCCTTCCCTCACTTTTTCGCCTAATTATACTTTTCTCTAGAAACACACTATATTTCAGTTATTTTCATATCGGTTTAATCCTATAAACATGGAAACAAAAATGAAGTCACCTAATTTGAACACTTCAATCTAATGTAAAATAGTTTATGTATTCAAGTAGTTGGTTCGATTATTGGTAATACTTTACCTTTTGAACACCGTGCTAATCTAATAGGATACTTTCGTTTTAAGTAATAGGTTTATAAGTAGTCTATTCAAAATTTAATGTATCTACACTAACATAACGCAATGCAACACCCAAAACACAAAAACTAAATTACATAACTGAAAATATATCATAATTTAATAAGAAAAAGATGATATTGTTATATTACTTAATGATATCTAACTTGAATACGTAACGAACAAAAACTAGGAATTAAGGTCTACGAAAACAAATTGTTGGAATGAATATTACGATATTTAATCTAAACATCCTCTTCATGTTTTGATGATGAAAAAGATGTAAGTTAGAACATATAACGTAAAGTGCTTAAGTTACTTGTGATCACAATTCATCTATGCATTCATACGTCAACAAGCCTCGACATCTCAACGTCTCGAGTATGCTTCAACAATCACTTAAGGTATGTACAAACAAACGTCTAATACATTTTATGATCAAAGGGATTTTATTTAAACATTACAAATTTTATAAAATGATATAAACATGTTATATATTTTTGAAAAACACTTTTGGTAATTAAAGGAAAATGTTTAATTCATAACAAATATATAAATTCAAAATTTTAACCAAAATCAGTTAGTTTTTCATCAAATTAACTTTCACCAGAAAAGACAAAGAAATCTGGCTGTTATAGGTGGGCGGCCCCCTTAATTTTAAGGGGGCCGACACACTCCTGTTGTCAGATTTCTTTGCCTATAAATACTGGTTAATTCCTGCAATTTTTCCACACCTTTTGCACGAAAATTTCAGTCCCAATCCTTTCAAAACATCTTTCTAAATCCTTTCATCATAAGATTATAATTCTTTGTTTCAAGTGATCCAATCATTCACCACTCAAAGTGCAAGAGAAGAATCCTCCCTATCATAAAGCCAAAGATGTATTAGAGTCTAGTTAGTGTGGATGTGAAGTTGGGAAGAAGTAGGAGTGTGGAGAAGTCATGTAGTTGTGAAGAAGTAGGTGTGTGAATAAGTAGTGGAGTATAGAAGAAGTTGTGAAGAAGTCGTGAAGTCGTGTAGAAGTTGTGTAGTGATCGAAGTCGTGTCGTGAGTTTGGTCCTAGCTAGCATCAGGACTTGACATATTGCTTGGTGTCGTAAATCGGTGTAAGCAAACGTGTGTACAGTTTTCTCCGCCAAAAAGGGGCTTGTTGAGTAGTGTTGTGAACTCTCGAGTAGGTGACTCGGGGAGTGGAGTAGGGCAAGGAAGGAGTCCTTGTAGCCGAACCCATCGTGTCTGGTTTCCATTTTCTATCTCTTATCTCTTTATATTTATTCTTGCATTTATCGCTTTATATCTATGCTTGCAAATATGTGTTGATTGTTGCTTATATTGTCATGATGATTGATTGTGTTATAGTTACAAGATAATATTGTGACTATGTGTATAACCATATGATGTGGTCTAATAGATTATTATTCACGGTTCTCATATTGAAATTAACTTAATAGATAATTTGATACAAAACATTTTAAGATTTTAAGAAGGAAAACTTTAATTGAAGATTTTGAAACAAACCTTTTATAAAATGAAAAGAGGGAAAACTATTCAACCCGCTGATGATGTACCCTCCGATTAGCTCGAAGGATCCCCCTCGAGTCTGATCGCAACCTACATAATCGAAGGCTCTGGCTAGCCTCTTTAAACTTTCTTTGGCGTAAAACTAATCATCAATGATCTAGTTACCAAGTGGGAATTCGCCAATCAAAGGATTAAGCCATTCGGGGTATCTCTCGATAAGTTTTAAGGACGGAACAATGCCAAGTCCAAACATTGGTGAGACCAAGTCTTACCCACGTCTCCTCTTTCTCTTTAGCTCCCCCGCTAAACCAGGAGGAGTGGGACACTAAACCCTAGCGGTTACCACAAATCATGGGACGCCCCCATGATCTCTCACAAACGTGTGACCACTCTCCAGGACCGTTTTCTTCACCTATAAATAGTCCTGGACGATGACAAATCTGGTATGCAATCTCTCTCACCTTACTTTACTACATTTACACTTAAACTATCATACCGATCACTTATTCACACGCCGGAGGTGGTTCGCAGGGTCCAACCCCTGAGCAATCACTTAACGTAGTGTTTTAGTATTTCTTATTTCAGGTTATATCCAAGCTTGGCGTAATCACAACACCCCTCATTTCCTTTGATCACCATCGAAGGCCTTGTAGTGCGAATTATTGTATAATCAGTGGCGCCATCTGTGGGACCCGCTACAATTAGTCTTGTTATTTCCAAGTAGAATAACCAAGTCAAATACACTCGCTATTATTCCGGCATGAATCCAAAAAGAGAGATTACACCCCCACCGGGTTTCCCGTCTTTAACCCCTTTACCCGTAACTGACACCAACAACCTTCCGCCAATCACGGCCTCCACCTTTACCACACGATCTCACCCTGAAATAACGCCCAACTACAACGCATCCACGTCAGCTAATCCAGAGCTCATCATTAGCCCTGCCTTTATCAATGCTAATTACGAAGAGCTAGAGTCCTTGTTAAGGGCTCGAAGGAGGCAAATCAGAAACACAGAGATGCGAAGGGAATTAGAATATTCCAGCGATGAGTATGATGAGGAGATTGAGATGGAGCCGAGACCTTCGGTCCCCAGGGCTCAACACCCCATCATGCGTATTGGGTCTCCTGCGGGTAGAAGGGCTGGAGGAAGGAATATAGGCTTTGAGGGAATTCCCGAAAGAACTCCCATGAGGAGAGAAGGAACTATTGCTGAAGGCTCTAATGGGAGGAGCCAACAGAGGGAGAACATGGAGGTAAACCTACCTCCATTACTAGCGGCACCTTTGGGAAGGACCAAAGGAGGAGTTCCACTGCAGCCCTCCCACACATCTGGTGTGGGAGGTAACCTAGGTTCAGTCAACACGAGAGGAAGTCTCCCTCCCGTTGGCCTTTATTCACAGTTTTCGGTTCAGAGTTATCCTCCAAATCCTTATCCCCCCATGAAAGGGCAACGTGGAAATCAATATCCCTCACAAACTGCTATACCCTATAACCATCCCATAATATACCCTCCGTATACAATGTATAATGGTTACCCTCCAAACGCAAGTACACCTCATCCTTTCTACACAAATCAACTCCCTTCAGGGGTACCCCTTCCTTATAATCCGTACCATAGTGCTCCCATGAACATACCACCTTACACCCACTCATACGCAGAGCCCGTAGGTCCTATGACACCCTTTGTAAGATGGATGGAAGACTATCCCTTCCCGGATGGTCTAAAGATGCATTCACATATAGGTACCTACGATGGGAAGGGGGATCCGGACAATTTCTTGCACTTGTTCGAAGGAGCCATAAGAATGCAGAAATGGGTCATGCCCGTAGCCTGTCACATGTTTACGTATACCCTCTGGGATTCCGCACATATTTGGTAGAATGGGAAAAAACTAGAAAGCATCATCAACCTTGATGATTTGAATGCTAACTTTCGATCTCACTTTAGCCAACAGAAGAAGTTCACAAGGACGCACCTCACAGTGCACAACATTAAGCAGAAGGAGAATGAAAGCACAAGAAATTTCGTTACTAGGTACACTGACAAAACTCTGCAGATTCTAGGCTTACACAAAGAGCAACGCATTTCTGGCTTCGTCCATTGCCTACGCAACCGGACTCTTGTGGAATTCTTATCCACAGATCTTCCAGAAACATACAAAGGCCTAATGGAAAAAACATACACATGGATAGAAGCTAAATAAGTATCCACCAATGGGGCCCCGATGGAGAACAATAAAGGAGCAAAGCCGTCTTCGTGGGAAGGATCGAAGAACAAACACAAAAGCCATAATAGGTTTACCCCTTACAACAAGGGTCCGAACCATGGTTTATTGGTAAATCTCATGAAGTCTCCAAGAGAGATTTTAGCGACAGAGAAGGCTGCCAAAGCCTTCGAACCACCCCCTCGCATGGTGGGAAAAAGCAAAAACAGAGACACTACTAAATATTGCCACTTCCATGAAGACTTTGGTCATGAAACAAACAGCTGTCGAGAGCTGAAAAAGCAGATAGAAGAGGCAGTAAAATCCGGGCAATTAACACATCTCGTAAAAGGGATAAGAAAGGGAAAAGAGAAAGCCACTGATACGCAACTGGGAAAGGATAATACCCCTCAGGAAGCTCCTATATTAATGGTTCGATGGGATTCCTCCCGACTAAAAAGAAAGGCCTCCGAAAGGGAAACTTACGATGCAGGGGAAATAATGTTCACGTCCGAAAAACGAGGATTCCCTTCAAAGGATCCAGTGATCATTAAGGTCGTAGTCTCGAATATGGAGGTTAACAAAGTTTATATGGACTGAGGGAGTTCTTGCGAGGTTATCTACGAACACTGCTTTCGGAAGCTCAGCCCTACAATCAAATCCAAACGAGTAGAGTCAAGAATGCCCCTGGTAGGTTTCTCGGGGGAACGGTCGTGGCCTTTGGGAGAAATACCTCTGGAGGTAACACTCGGAAGTGGAAAGCTTGCGAGAACGGAAATCCTCAACTTTGTCATCATAAAATCGAAGTCACCCTACAACATGTTAATCGGACGAACTACCATGCAAAAGATGGGCATTGTGGTCTCCACAGTGCATGCAACAGTGAAATTCCAAACAGCGAATGGTGTCGGAACCATATTCTCTAGCCATCACGAAAGGAAGCACCAGGAAGCCCATAAGAATAAGGAAGACGGTAATCGACATCGTACGATGGACATCAGAAAAGGCTTTGGTCCCAAGGGGCATGTGGCACTAGACAAATCTAACCCAGTATGAAAGGTGGAAATGGGGAAACGAATCCCCACCACTTTCAGAGAAAGATTGGAAAAATTGCACGAAGCCTATGAAGATGTGTTTGTAGGAAAATATTCAGATATGACAGGAGTTCCAAGGTTGCTCACAATCGACGGCAGGCCTTTTAGCACGGAACATAAGCTAAATGAATCCAAACACATCAAACCGGTCAAGCAGAAGCCTCATCATGTTACGCCTGAACAAAGTGCATCAATTAAGGAAGAAGTGAACAAACTCACAGCGGCAGGGATACTCCGAAGGGTAGAAAACCCACGATGGGTTACTAATCCAATTGCAGCCCAACGGAGAAACGGAGAATGGATAATAAAGGTTAACTTCAAAGACATCAACAAAGCTTACCAAAGAGGACGCTATTTGTCAGTTGAAGAACAGCAACCGCTACCTGGAGTTCGTTGGGAATGCTTCCTTAGTACAAACATAGGATGCCATCAGATACAGATGGCAAAAGAAGACGAAGAAAAAACAGCCTTTCATGTAAACAGAAGCTCCTACTGCTTCAAACGCATGCCCTGCGGTTTACGGAACACCGAAGCTACTTACAATAGGTTGATTCGAAGGGTCTTCGAAAGACAGATTGGGAGGAACCTGAGAATTCATGAAGGATACTTAGTCAGGCAGAGCAAGACAAAAGAAGATCTCCTCCATGATGTCGAAGAAAACCTCATGTAACTAAGGAGGATCAACCTAAAGCTAAACCCAATAATGTGCTCTTTCGGCATTGAAAAGGAAGGGTCAAACGAACGACCGTTCGTAAGGCAAAGGATTCGAACCAATCCAATCAATGAAGAAACCTCCCCAGAGATGCAAACTCAGAGAACACAAGGGAGGATTCAAAACCTAAAAGACGACTTGGAAACACTAAAAGCATTTTTGTCGAAGGGTGTCAACAGGTCTTCATCTTTCTACAAAGTCTGCAGTGAAGTCATCAACAACATATCCTATCAATGGAACAAGGAAGCCGAAGCATCCTTCCAAAGATGGAGGAATTGCATGGAGATCTTGCCAACGGTTGCACCCCCAACCAGAGGAGAAGTGTTGTTCTTAAACATAGCAATATCCCCTGATGAAATCGGTGCTATGCTCTTCGAGGACAGAAGACGATTACAGATACCAATATATTTCATGAGCAGAGCCCTACCATATGTGGAACAAAGCTACACAGCATCAGAAAAGCTAATCCTAGCCTTGATTCACGCCACAAGACGTCTCCGAAGGTATTTCAAGGATCACCCCATCAGAGTACTTACAGATAAGCCACTCGAAAGGGCATTCCTGAACCCTGAGGGAACATGGAGAATGGTCAAATGGGCTAAAGAACTGGAGGAATATGACATAGAATATAGAGAAAACGATCCTTTCGAAGGACAAAGTAACGAACCAGCTGAAACATGCGAATCGAGTATGTCCTCTAACAAAAGAGTTTTCCAAGCCAAACGTAAGGAAAAACACCACGTAGGTGATTCAAAAACATGTTCGGTCCCACACAATCAAGAACATCTCGAATCTGGAGCGAAGCAGCAGGCTTTGACAAAGTAACGAACTTTTCACACTCCAAATCACAAGCTTCATAGCAATATGCCGCCTGTTTAATTGCAAGCATAATAAACAAGGGAGCTTCCTGGAACATACTTCGTGGAAGAATATATGGAACAAGTCAAAAGTAGCAAGGCTTACGCATCAGCAACCCTCCTTCAGCGTACGAATGACTTTCCATATCCTTCGTAAGTCCTACGTACAAGACTTACAATTTTTTCTTATTATGTATTCAACTCTTCTCTTTCAGAAAAAAAAGCATTAATGGTAGGCGTCTTAGTGTTCATTTGTATAAATGATGTAATCCTCCCCTACCCACTTAATGATATCACATGTTTCCCTCGAATCTTTTGTTACATCTAACAATAAAGATTTACTCAGCCTAGTATTTAGAAGTTCAATGTTCGAAGGATGGTACAAGGTACCTATATCCAACACAATTCACATTAACTTTCCTAAATGGTCTTAGGATATGCGAAGCCCTTCGCACTTAAAGGATGAAGACAGAGCGGGTCGCAACCCTCTGTCAGCAATTAAATTATACGATTGCTATAAAATCTTGGTTCAAAATACACACAATAAGGCTCCTTGTTCTAAGCCTTAGGATGTATATTAACGTTTAATAAATAAACGATAAAGAAAGAAATATATAAACAAAGATGGGAAGCACACCCATTAATTTTTACTAGAACGCATCATATACTTTACACTGCTCAAAAGATGATAACTATTGTCTAAAGTGCAACATAAACATAAATTGTTCAGAACATACGACCATAACCTACACAACATAAATAAACATTGTTTTAAAGGGTACACACCACCCTTGGAGCCAAATTACTGCAAACACTGCAGCCTTCACTTACCAGAAGACTTGGGTTTTTCTTGTTGAACCTGGGATGCCTCAAGACTGGCTTTGCTTGGGGTAAATGCTTTTACCAAATCGGTCCTCGGAGAGGGGGGCTGCATAGCAGAACCTTTGCCCGGGGACTGGGGCTTCTCAATGACCACCTTCAGGGATGAGGACTTCTCAGGAGTTGCTTTTATAGATGCAGGTTTCACAGGGGTATCCTTTCTGCTCGCAGACGTTGGCTTCACCCTACGCGGCTTCTTTGAAAGAAGAGTCTCAACTGAAGCCATTGGATCCTTGGTAGTGATGTGTGTTTATTCACTCATCCTTTTTAGCCTAAAATCAGACCAAATACACAAAATACAAACCAAATATGCCAAGAGAATGTATGTTTTTGTATTTGTGTATGTGAAGGTACGGATATGTGAAAAATGAACAAAAACAAAGCCAAAACTGACAAAAAGAAGCACGAGATTGGAAAAGGGTCAAAAGCCAGAGCCGGGGAAGCAAAATGATCAAAGAAAGCTCATAATTACATAAGAAGTCCTCAGAGATTCACAAAGTTACATATTTAGTCCCTGGACAAAGTTTGGAGAAAATGGCAAATTTAGTCCTTCAAGTTTCAATTAATTACAAATATGGTCCTTACAAGTACAATTTTAAAGAAATGACAAGACAAGTCCTCCAAGCTTTCAATATACTCAAGAATGGTCCTTGGAAGATAAATATGGAGAATGGCAGATTTGGCCCTCAGGTTTTAAGAAATTACAATTTGGTCATTGGAATTACTAAGTTTAAAAAGACTAATCATAAAACTACAACCATGTCCTTAGTTATATTTCAGTCCATAAAATCCATGAACCCAAAATACACAAAAGCCCACAACAAGTAAAAACCCATCACCCTTTTTTATTCCTACCCGGTCCACCACTTAAAATACCCAAGTCAACTCCCTACCACAACCAGGTCAAACCTAAACATAATAATAAAACAACCCCAAAACCTTTTACCCGCCCCCCAAAACTAACCCCTACCCAGATTATTTACTGTTCATTCGTGCCCTAAATTCACCACACCAACAATTACTCTAATTAACCTACAATTACCCAATGATTGACCTTCTAAAAGATGTCAGGGAATGTCAGGAAACATCCAGAGGCACACGTGGACCAATCATGAAGCATACGTAGGATCAAGGATGTCATATCATTCAGTCCAAGGGTCATAATCATTGCTTACAATTAAACCATGATTGGATGGACGAGATTAAAGATTAAGGGTTTCCAGAGGTTTCCACGCTTCTCTCCTCAGCAGCTATATATATAGCCCTCCTCACATCATTTAGTGGTTGTTAGATTTTTAGGAATAGATTAGGGTAGGAGTAGGTATAATCTAGTAGTAGTTTAATGGTATTTTAGTGTTATATCAGTTTTTAGTTAATTTGTATTTCATATTTCAAAGTTGTAATTTGTCCTGGTTTTAATGAAATTCTGATTTTAATCTTAATTCCTTGTCATTTAAATTCTCAAGTTTATTAATAATTTCAAATCTGTTTTTAATCTTTCATTCCATGTTCAATAGCTTGTATTAGTTTTAGCAATCATTAGTGTGAAATTCAGATTCAAGTATCTAAAAATCACAAACAATCAATGAAAATCTAAAGTTGGAGTTCATGTGAGATAAGGGTGATTCAGGCCTGGTTTATGGTTACAAAAGCTTTGTTGGAGACTATCAAAAGATAGGCTAGGTTCAAATGAATTCCCTGTTCAGCTGGGAATAAGCTTGTAAGTTTTCATAATTGCAATAACAACTTTTATCTTTGTTCTTCTAGTTTATTCACTGCTTTATAAGTTGTTTATAATTCTTCTGTTAGTTATTTTAATTAATTTAGCTTGCTTTAGTTGGAGTAATATTAGTGTTAACTTTTTCTTATCTGTCTTATCATTGCTTACCTGAGATATAGTTGGTTTCTGTTTAAGTTTATTATTCACTGAGCTTTAATTTAGTTTGGGAAATCTGTTTTGAGTCTAAAAACAGTAGGTGCAAGCTTAGAATTCATAGTTATAGTATAAGTCTCTAGTTTAAGGGGTGTTTGGCATTAGTTAGATCTGTGATCTCTTGTTGTTTACTTGTGAAGTTTACTGCATAGGAGTCACACCCCCAAAATACCTGAATGGCAGCGGAATGGAATACCTGGGGGGTGACTGTCATAGCACCACAGTTACAGTTATATTGAACAACCTAAAGTGTCGTTTGGAAAATACATCGTTTGATTTATTTAAAAACATTCAGAGTTACAAAACATAGGTCCCAAAGTCTAGAAAAGTTTAAGGAAATAAGTTTGGTACATGATGAGGCGAAAAATGAACAACTTTTAGGTGGTCAATTAAGCCCGGAATTGAATTTATTTGATCAAATATTGCCCTAAATCGTTCCTTTTGTGATTTTAGGTACTTTAGGAGAGAAATCTGGAAAAGGAAGCAATTCGGACGTTTTTGGAGCATAAAAGTGAAGAAAACGCCAAAGTCTTAATTTTCCTTGCTGGGAACAGTAGGTGACGGCGTCAAGAAGGAAAATCTGACGGCGTCAAGAGTAATTTCCATGACGACCCAGTACAGAATTGAAGGCGTCACGAAGTAGAGCGTGAAGAGTAAAATACGTGACGGCCTGGAAAATGCTATAACGTGACGACGTCAAAAGTAGATCAAGGCAGTCCGAGAAGTATTTTGGCAGCGAGATGACGGCGTCACCAATTTGGTCTTGACGCCGTCAGCCTCAATTTCCTATATATAGTTTTCTAATTTTCATTCATAAAAAAGAGAAGTTTTGGAGAAACCCTAAGGCCGAACTTAGTACGAATTTTACAGGTTTTTCAAGGGTTCTCAGCCCTTGAACCCTTTCATGTGTAATTGAGATAAGTGTTCTTTTAATTCAATCAATATGTCTATGTGTTGGTTGTCTATATCTTGTTCTTGTCTTAATTCCATCATGCTAGGCTAGATTTATCTTGTGTTTGCTTGGATCTAATGAAACCTAGATGTTAATTATGTGTTGATTACTTGTTTATGGTTGTATTGGATGAATGATTTCGATGTTAGGCTTAAGAAAACTGGCAGATCTCCAATTGGTAACATGCTTGAACGTCTTAGGAAACATGAACTGACGTGCACTAGGTTTTATTGGTTGTATTTAATGCATGAGTAAATTCTAATGATCCCATGTTAGGAGCTTCTTAGCCGGCTCGACATAGGAGTGAAATAGGCACTCATAGGATTGGGGAATTAAGTGCGCCACCCCATGAATGGTATTAAGGAATACAATCCGTCATCCACGCAACTATAACAAGTAATTAACGTGTAAAAGATATCTAGGGAGTAGTGAAATCTAAGTAAACACAATTTCTCCACTTATTGCTCACAACTTTAGTTTAATTTAGTTTATTTTCATTTCTAGTATTTTATTTTGATTGCATCTTTAGTATTGGGTTAGTTGGCTAGAAACTAATTCCGCCCAAATTCTTAAAACCCGAGATTTTTACTTGCTTTCTAAAAAATATAAAAATACAAAAATAATCATCCTTCATCTCTAGAACTAGTATTTAGGTTTTCTAATCCTAGCGACACTATTCCTAGCTGAACGATCAATTCCCCGGTACTTGTCACTATACTATACTACAACGACCAGGTACACTGCCTGGTGGGGGTTGTAAGCTTCTCTAGATCCCTCTAGAGGTAAAGCCTGGTGCGATTCCCACGTATCAGTATAATCAAACGATAATATATAAGTGCATGCAAAATCCAAAATGAGACGCGTCATCCTTGCTACTCACTAAAATTACTCCATGCATGCCATGAGGGATAAACCTTAGTTACCTGAAAATACATTGCTAAAACGGCCAACATAAAGTTGGTGAGAAATCATAGGTTTATAAGTTAAATCGGATGTACATTAGCCATAAGTAAAGTAAAGTGACAAAAATGTCATAAAGAAAGCTACATTGACTCTTAAGCTCATGACCCCGAAGCTAGACATAGTTAATTGGCCCCAAATGAGTGTTTACCAGACACTCTAATATATTAGACATGAAATGCATCCGTAATTCCGTTGGAGCAACCCAAACGCGAATGGAGGAGTCACCCTCAATAGATCTATTCACTCACTCTCGCTCGCACTTTAATTAACGGTCCATGATAATAAAGGGGACTTGTCAAGACGTGGTAATAAGGCAACTTAAGCAATGTAAGGAATTAAATACTTAGGCATGTACAAAAATAAGCGATGCAATGTATTCTCCCTCGTGGGATTTGAAATCAAAATATTGTATTAAAAACGGGGCTATGAAACTCACCTCGAAGTGATGATGTTATGAGATGAAATGATAAGGACAACGAGGAACGAAATCAACCGCAACCTATGATGAATAATAATGATCTAATTTAGATCATGAAATGATGTAGAGAATATGCATACACATGATACCTATACCACTCATAACTTGAAAATACTAGTTATAGTCATAGCAAAATATATTCCATACTTAAGAAAAATAAGTCTTAACTAGACTTGTAAAAACTTGTCGTAGTATATCGTATATAGAATGTTAGTGTTATAATCTTCGCCTTGAAAACCTTGAAGTAACGTCTAATAGTCGTAAAAATAAACTTGTAATCACTAGTACTTCATTAGTTATGAATTTGGCACTTTGGTAGTATTTCTAGAAAATCTAGGATTTAGTACGTAGAAGTAGTATTATTATTATTTCTAGTTGAAAAGCTGTCAAAATATATATAGTTTTGCCGATATTGAAACATGAATATCTTTGTCGTTATAAGTTCATTTTCTTCGTTCTTTATATCCACGGATTCGTCTTAGTATGTACTAATATATTTTTGCTAGCTCGGCTTCACTAGGTTACATCTAACGCCTCGGTTTGTCCACCAAAAATCGTCCAACAGCATATAATTTTCAGAAAAATAGTTTTCGTCATTAAACTTGCAAAAATCATATCTCCTTCGTTATAAACCCGTTTTAGTCCATTCTTTCGCCAAAAGTTTCATTTTTAAAAGTATTTTCTAAATCTTTGGTTGAAAATCTCCCCTGAGTTCCTGAGTTTTCCAGAATTTCCATTTTGGGACAGTAGGTTTGTAAACATGTTCCAAATCCATTTCTAATGTTCTAAACTAGTTTCTAATCCACCCAAATCACTTCCAATCACCACAAATCTAGTCTATTCCTACCATACACCTTCTTAGGGTGTCATGGGTTCTTAAATATCATGAATCAACTAGATCTAACAAGGGTTTCCATTTCTAGGGTTTCAAAGACATAAGTATATATAATGAGTGGTATAAACTAACATATGCATGAAATCATGTATAGAAATCACATGATCATAAAGATAACTTGAAGAAATGATGAAAATAAATTTTGTAAACTTACTTTGAAAGATTATGGATCTTGGATGATGAAAACCTAAGGATCCTTGAGTTTGTATTACAAAACCCTAACAAGGATAACTATTTAAGCTAGATTTGAGTTTGATCTTGGAAAAATCTTGGTTCTTACTTGTGTTTGTGTTTGGCCGTGGGTTTGGAGAGCAAAGGAAGAGAGACTTTTTGATTTTGATATAAAATGTATAAGTGTAAAAGGTGTTTGTATGTTTTAGATATTTTATAAGGTGTTAGATAAATTAAGAAAAATTAAATGCCAAGGGTTAAGGGGGGGGGGGGGGTTGTGGCCGGTTTTTCAAAGGAAGAAAAAGAGCAAAAATAGTTTTGATTTAATTAGGATTGGTAATGGAGGATTTGTATAGTTTTAGTTGTTTAATTTTGGTAGTTTTAGTTAGTTTTAGTTAAAGTCGGATGCCGGGTTTGCGAGAAATAAATTTTAACGAAGTTAGCCGGGACTTAATAAAGTCATACAAATGTTAAAAATATGTTGGGAACAAAAATTGAGCGTTTGGACAATTATTATTTAGTTTTCACGAAAACCGTCGTAATTATATTAAACTTACGATATAAATTTAATAAATTCCCAAAATACCGAGTAAATGAATTTTATAATTTTTGTGATGTTGTAAGGAGTTTAAAAATATATCGGAACCATTGTGGGGATTTTTAGATATGTTAGTTATATTTATTACTCGCGTGTTAATGTTTATTTAAAAATAAATATACGTAAAACGTTAAATATACTAAAAATATTAATATGAATATTCTACGAGTGGTATAGTATGCAAATGCTATTATGATGATATGTAGACAATTTCTAGTCTGTATGAAGTGTCCCAAATGATAAAGCATGAATTTGCACCTGAACCAATACGGTTACGCGAATTTAAATACCCGTAAACTAAATTTACGATGAAATGAGTAATGCACATGAATAGTGGTTTTCTCTCGGAAATGAATAGTGTCATGTGAATAGTGAAATTTTTGAATGTTTCTCAGAATATCAAACTGACCTAAAAAATGATGAATAGTAAAATGATGAATAGTGATTGATGAATAGTAAGATGTTGAGGTTTGGAAAAATGACCTGAAATGGTGAGTTGTGACAGTCGCCCACCCAAAAAGGAATTCAGTCCCTGAATTCAGCTAGTGTTGGTCTCGGTAGTAGGTTTGGTGAAAAGATGTGGATACTTGCGTTGCAATTGGTCTTCTCGTTCCCAAGTAAACTCGGGTCCTCTTCGAGAATTCCAGCGAACCTTCACGATCGGAATTCGACTCTGCTTCAACTGTTTGACCTCTCGGTCCATGATTTCAACTGGTTTGTCCACAAAGTTAAGCTTGTCATCTAGTTGAATTTCTTCTATTGGTATAACGGAAGACTCGTCCGAAAGGCATTTCTTAAGGTTTGAGACATGAAACGTGTTATGTACGTTGCTGAGTTCTGATGGAAGTTCAAGCTTGTAAGCTACTGGACCAATCCTTTCCAGTATCTTAAATGGACCAATGTATCTCGGGTTCAACTTCCCGCGTTTCCCAAATCATATCACGCCCTTCCAAGGCGAGACTTTCAACATGACCTTGTCTCCGACTTGGAATTCCAATGGTTTGCGTCGAGCATCCGCGTAGCTTTTCTGTCTACTTCTAGCTGTTTCAAGTCTTTCTCGAATCTGGATTATCTTTTCTGTTGTTTCTCGAACCATCTCCGGGCCAGTACATTGTACATCACCGACTTCGGCCCAACAAACTGGAGATCGACACTTACGACCATAAAGTGCCTTGAATGGTGCTGCTTTTATGCTTGAATGATAGCTGTTGTTATAAGAAAACTCGATCAACGGCAAATGGTTAGCCCAAGCATTTCCAAAGTCAATCACACATGCTCGCAGCATGTCCTCAAGTGTTTGAATAGTTCTCTCACTCTGACCATCGGTCTGAGGATGGTAAGCAGTGCTCATGTCTAACTTGGATCCAAAATAGCATCGTAGCCTCCTGACATCTTGGGAAGTTTAGTGACAAAGTCCATTGTAATACACTCCCACTTCTATTGTGGAATTTCTGGTTGTTGAAGTAATCCTGACGGTTTCTGGTACTCAACTTTCACTTTAGCACAAGTAAGGCATTTACTCATGTACGTAGCTATTTATGCTTTCATGTTCGGCCACCAATAAAGCTTTTTGAGATCCTGATACATCTTGTCAGAACCTGGATGAATGGAGTACTTCGACTTGTGTGATTCATGCATAATCAATTCTCGTACTCCACCATAGAGTGGTATCCAACTTCGGTCCTTGAAGCATAACACTCCATCTGCTCTCTTCACAAAGCCATTTTTGTTCTCTGGCATACCATAAAGTTTCTCCTGTGGTCGATTTTCTTCCTTGAGAGCCTCAGTCTAAACTTCTAGAATTTTTTATGTTAATGGTGAAATGATAGTCATTCCCAATGACCTGACTCTCAAAGGTTTGAGTCGTTCTTTTCGACTAAGTGCATCTGCTACAACATTTGCTTTTCCTGGGTGATATCGGATTTCACAATCGTAATCACTCAGCAATTCTAGCCAACGACGTTGTCTCATATTGAGTTCCTTCTGATCAAGTATATGCTGTAAGCTCTTGTGGTCGGTAAAAACTACGCACTTGGTACCATAAAGGTAGTGTCTCCAAATCTTGAGTGCAAAAACTACCGCACCCAACTCCAAATCGTGTGTAGTGTAATTCTTCTCGTGTGTCTTAAGCTGTCTAGATGCATAAGCTATCACCTTCTCGTTTTGCATTAGCACAGCTCCAAGTCCCTTATGCGAGGCATCGCAATATACCACAAAGTTCTCAATACCTTCCGGTGGTGACAAAATTGGTGCACTACAAAGCTTCTGCTTCAATAACTGAAATGCAGATTCTTGCTTCTCTCCCCACTCGTACTTTTGATTCTTTTGTGTCAGCTTAGTCAACGACTTCACTATCTTAGAAAACCCTTCAATAAACCTTCTATAATATCCTGCAACTCCTAAGAATTGACGAATTTCCATAGGAGACTTGGGCGTAGCCCAATCTTTAACTGCCTCGATCTTTGCTGGGTCGACTTGTAATCCTTGGCTATCAATGACATGGACAAGAAATTGAACTCTTTGTATCAAAAAATCACACTTTGAAAATTTGGCATACAATTGCTCCTTCTTGAGTAGTTCCAGAATTGTTCTGAGGTGTTCTTCGTGCTCTTCCTTACTCTTGGAATAAATCAAGATATCGTCAATGAATACGATCACAAACTTATCAAGATACGGTTTGCACACTCTATTCATGAGGTCCATGAATACCGCAGGTGCGTTGGTTAATCCGAAAGGCATTACTTGAACTCATAATGACCATAACGTGTTCTAAATGCCGTCTTCGGGATATCCTCTTCCCGAACTCTAAGTTGATGGTAACCGGATCTTAAATCAATCTTGGAATAAAAACAGGAACCTTGTAGCTGATCGAACAAGTCGTCGATCCTAGGTAGTGGATAACGATTCTTCACCGTTAACTTGTTCAGCTCACTATAGTCGATGCACATTCTGAAAGATCCGTCCTTCTTCTTTACAAACAAAACTGGTGCTCCCCAAGGCGAGGAACTCGGTCTAATGAATCCTTTGTCCAAAAGTTCTTGTAATTGATTTGATAATTCCTGCATTTCCGAAGGTGCAAGTCGATACGGTACTCGCGCAATTGGTGCGGCTCCTGGCACTAATTCAATTTGAAACTCAACTTGGTGTGTAGGCAGAAGTCCTGGAAATTCCTCCGGAAAAACTTCTGGAAATTCTTTAACAATTAGCACGTCTTCAAGTCGTTTCTCATCCGAATTCTTCTCTGTGATGTGAGCCAAGAATGCATAACAACCCTTCTTTTTGTACTTCTCGGTTTTAATGCATGATATAATACTGAGTCTAGTTCCACTTCGCTCTCCGCGAACAACTAAAGTTTCATCACTATAAGGAAGATGAACCACTTTCTCATCACAAATAATTCTTGCATGATGTTGAGACAACCAATCCATACCGATAACAACGTCGAAGCTTCCAAGTTCTACGGGCATAAGGTCTATATTGAATAGATGGTTTAGGAAATTGATTGTGCAACCACGGACAACGGTGTTGGTGTTAACTAAAGATCCATCGGCTAGTTCAACGATATAGGGAATGTCTAAGGTAGTTTGTTCTATGTTAAGTAAAGGTGCAAATGGAATAGAAACAAAACTTCTATCCGCTCCTGAATCAAATAAAATGGATGCATAACGATTATTAACGAGGAACGTACCCACAACAACATTCGGATCCTCTCGGGTATCTTCTCCTCCCATAACATAAGCTCTTCCTCGAGCCACTCCACCTTGGTTTCCAGTTCCTTGATTCTTCTTCTTTGGGCACTCACTCCTATAGTGTCTAATTTCTCCGCAGCCAAAACAAGTTACTGGTGGTTTCTGATTGTCACCCAAGATTGGAAACCTGCAATCTTTGGCGTGGTGACCAACCTTCTTGCAGTTGCCACATAAATCTGGGCAACGTCCTGGGTTATGATGCTTCTGACACTTATCACACTTGGGTAGATTACCCGCATATCCTTTCCCTTCAGTCGGCCTTGCAGCATAGGCCTTTGCCACTTCCTATCTCTTAGGTGCTGGCTGAATAGCATTTCCACCTTGGTTGTAGTCAAACCTCCTCTTGTTTTTGTTGTTATTGTTTGGGTTGTTGTTTCGGTTATTGGGATAGTTGCGGTTTCGATTGTTGTTATAGTTGTTGTTGTTTTGAGTGTTGTTGCAGTTGGTGTTGTTTGAACGGTTATTGTTGTTGTTGACAGCAGACTTACCCTTTACCACCTGAACCATAAGTTTCTGAGTTATACGAATAGCCTCTTCCATTGATTGTGGATCAAAAGACATCACATCCCCCAGATGCTTTCAGACAGTCCACTAGTGAAGTTCTCCATCTTTTTCTCATCGTCAGGAACCATAGTTGGACATAGTGAAGCCAACTCCTGAAACCTCCTGATGTAGGTCTCGATGTCATCACCTTTTGTTACCAGCTTATAGAATTCTGTTTCCAATTTCTTCACCTCAATACGAGGGCAAAACTTCTTAGTCATCAGCTTCTTGAATTGATCCCAAGTGAGCTTGTAGGCATTCTCCATACCAATAGGCTGAGTATGAGAATTCCACCATGACATAGCTTCATCCAGAAGCATACCTGTAGCAAATTTTACCTTGCTGACATCAGGACAACTGCACATGAGGAACATATTCTCAGTCTTTTCAAACCAGCGGATCAAAGCAACCGCTCCCTCAGTGCCCTTAAACTTGACGGGATCACTAATCTTGAAATCCTTCCAAGTGCATTCACGCCCAGTAGTGGGTGGTTCAATCGCCCCAGTATTAGGAGTAATTTCAGCAGCCCTAGCAGCAACCTCAGCTCTCTCAGTCTCCAGAGCTTCTGCTATACTATCCCTAACCAACTTGCGGATAGCGGCTTGAGTCATAGCTGGTGTTTCTGGTGCAGCCTTTCCTTTCCTTGGCGCCATACTTCTGATAAATCACAATCGACAACAACCATGAGAAAGTCATAATAGAAATAGTCATCGTACCAAAGGTATACACCCACAACACGTATATATACAACCACAACAAGTATAAATACAACCACGACATGTACGAGTACAACCACAACCTGTATGAATACAACCACGACATGTATAGATACAACCAGAACAAGTATAAATACGATAACAATAAAGAGCAACCACGAAACATCATAAATATAATCACAACACATGAATATAATACATGAAAATTTCGGCCTACATGGACCGATATATATATATAGCATAATCATTCCAACATAGTAGAGTCATACTTGATACATTTGTTTGTACAACAACCAAAAGACTACAAGTTCTTGAATTATGTCCCACACCTCGGGTCTAGGAAAATAGTAAAAGCTATTACAATACAAGTCTATGCCTAGGCTCCTCCGGGTGCTCTAGATGCTCCAGGTGCTCCAGATCCTCCAGGTCATCCCTAAGGCGGCAAATCTCATGATCCATCGCAACAACAATCTCCTCCAAGTGCTCAACTCAAAGCTGGAGGGCAGCCTCCCTGGTCTCTGCAGCTGTCATCCTCTCCTGAGCTACTGCCAACTGGTGTGCCTGCTCTCCCTGAGTCTCCTGTGTCATCTAAGCTCTATCCCGTATCTCAGGTAGCTCATCCCTAAGCTGATCAATCAACTCCTGGTGTCCCTCCTGCCGTGCCTCAAGTCCATGATAAGACACGTCAATGCTAACCCTGCCTAAGATCAATCCCTCAACCTGCTCCTCGACCTCCTCAAGTCGAGTAGTGATAATCTCATCTACCCTATAACCCAAACTATCAACCTGCTCATGTTGAGCCCCTAATTGATCATCTAAAGTAAAAGCTGTAGGCCCTCTAGCAGCAGCTGCTCTCGAACTCTCACCTATATGGTATACTGGTGGTGGTGGAAGGTCAGAAGTCTCAGTAGTAGGTGAAACTGGGGTAGTAAACATTGCACGCTTCCTGAGCGGCAAAAGTGAAGTAGATATAGAAGTAGTAGTGGGCATAGCTGGTGGTGTAGGTAATGTAGGAACAGTAGGAATCCTAAAAGTAGAGGTAGTAGTGCGTACGCTCTTCCTAGCACCTATGGTTGTCTTGCTACGAGGCAACATAAGTTTTGGTTCTGAGGAAATAGAAGTAGCAGGAGATGATATATCGGTAGGTACACGGGTAACATCTAGTGGTGCAATGGGAGAAATATGAGGAGTAGGAGCAATCTCTTCCTCCTCAAAAGGCTCAGTATCCTCACCTGATGCCAAAAGTGGCAACACATGTACTGGAGGAATGGGTGGTGAAACAGCAGTGGAAGACATAGAGCCCTTAACATCAGAGTCTGAGACAGAGTAAAGTATGACAATGTTCGGGTCTGAAGACATGTCTCTGTGATAATCAAGGTGAAATGAAATGAAATGAATAATCCATGTAATATTAACAATGCACTTATGATGTAATGATGAGATGCTATGATGATGTGGTTATAGTCTAGGTCCATGATACATCCTAGTTCGCTATAACCTTAGCTATGATGCCAATCTGTCACACCCCCAAAATACCTGAATGGCAGCGGAATAGAATACCTGGGGGTGACTGTCATAGCACCACAATTACAGTTATATTGAACGACCTAAAGTGTCGTTTGGAAAATACATCGTTTGATTTATTTAAAAACATTCAGAGTTACAAAACATAGGTCCCAAAGTCTAGAAAAGTTTAAGGAAATAAGTTTGGTACAATCAAACGATAATATATAAGTGCATGAAAAATCCAAAATGAGACGCGTCATTCTTGCTACTCACTAAAATGACTCCATGCATGCCATGAGGGATAAACCTTAGTTATCTAAAAATACATTGCTAAAACGGTAACATAAAGTTGGTGAGAAATCATAGGTTTATAAGTTAAATCAGATGTACATTAGCCATAAGTAAAGTAAAGTGACAAAAATGTCATAAAGAAAGCTACATTGACTCTTAAGCTCATGACCCCAAAGCTAGACATAGTTACTTGGCCCCAAATGAGTGTTTACCAGACACTCTAATATATTAGACATGAAATGCATCCGTAATTCCGTTGGAACAACCCAAACACGGATGG
This sequence comes from Artemisia argyi, assembly GCA_030686995.1. Lineage (NCBI taxonomy): Eukaryota > Viridiplantae > Streptophyta > Magnoliopsida > Asterales > Asteraceae > Artemisia > Artemisia argyi. The sequence continues at coordinate 114,572,970 of CM060709.1, read as the reverse complement.
AGGAGTCACCCTCAATAGATCTATTCACTCACTCTCGCTCGTACTTTAATTAACGGTCCATGATAATAAAGGGGACTTGTCAAGACGTGGTAATAAGGCAACTTAAGCAATGTAAGGAATTTAATACTTAGGCATGTACAAAAATAAGCGATGCAATGTATTCTCCCTCGTGGGATTTGAAATCAAAATATTGTATTAAAAACGGGGCTATGAAACTCACCTCGAAGTGATGATGTTATGAGATGAAATGATAAGGACAACAAGGAACGAAATCAACCGCAACCTATGATGAATAATAATGATCTAATTTAGATCATGAAATGATGTAGAGAATATGCATGCACATGATACCTATACAACTCATAACTTGAAAATACTAGTTATAGTCATAGCAAAATATATTCCATACTTAAGAAAAATAAGTCTTAACTAGACTTGTAAAAACTTGTCGTAGTATATCGTATATAGAATGTTAGTGTTATAATCTTCGTCTTGAAAACCTTGAAGTAACGTCTAATAGTCGTAAAAATAAACTTGTAATCACCTGTACTTCATTAGTTATGAATTTGGCACTTTGGTAGTATTTCTAGAAAATCTAGGATTTAGTACATAAAAGTAGTATTATTATTATTTCTAGTTGAAAAGCTGTCAAAATATATATAGTTTTGCCGATATTGAAACATGAATATCTTTGTCGTTATAAGTTCATTTTCTTCGTTCTTTATATCCACGGATTTGTCTTAGTATGTAATAATATATTTTTGATAGCTCAGCTTCTCTAGGTTACGTCTAACGCCTCGGTTTGTCCACCAAAAATCGTCCAACAGCATATAATTTTCAGAAAAATAGTTTTCGTCATTAAACTTGCAAAAATCATATCTCCTTCGTTATAAACCCGTTTTAGTCCGTTCTTTCGCCAAAAGTTTCGTTTTTAATAGTATTTTCTAAATCTTTGGTTGAAAATCTCCCCTGAGTTCCTGAGTTTTTCAGAATTTCCATTTTGGGACAGTAGGTTTGTAAACATCTTCCAAATCCATTTCTAATGTTCTAAACTAGTTTCTAATCCACCCAAATCACTTCCAATCACCACAAATCTAGTCTATTCCTACCATACACCTTCTTAGAGTGTCATGGGTTCTTAAATATCATGAATCAACTAGATCTAACAAGGGTTTCCATTTCTAGGGTTTCAAAGACATAAGTATATATAATGAGTGGTACAAACTAACATATGCATGAAATCATGTATAGAAATCACATGATCATAAAGATAACTTGAAGAAATGATGAAAATAAATTTTGTAAACTTACTTTGAAAGATTATGGATCTTGGATGATGAAAACCTAAGGATCCTTGAGTTTGTATTACAAAACCCTAACAAGGATAACTATTTAAGGTAGATTTGAGTTTGATCTTGGAAAAATCTTGGTTCTTGCTTGTGTTTGTGTTTGGCCGTGGGTTTGGAGAGCAGAGGAAGAGAGACTTTTTGATTTTGATATAAAATGTATAAGTGTAAAAGGTGTTTGTATGTTTTAGATATTTTATAAGGTGTTAGATAAGTTAAGAAAAATTAAATGCCAAGGGTCAAGGGGGGGGGGGGGGTTGTGGCCGGTTTTTCAAAGGAAGAAAAAGAGCAAAAATAGTTTTGATTTAATTAGGATTGGTAGTGGAGGATTTGTATAGTTTTAGTTGTTTAATTTTGGTAGTTTTAGTTAGTTTTAGTTAAAATCGGGTGCCGGGTTTGCGAGAAATAAATTTTAACGAAGTTAGCCGGGACTTAATAAAGTCATACAAATGTTAAAAATATGTTGGGTACAAAAATTGAGCGTTTGGACAATTATTATTTAGTTTTCACGAAAACCGTCCTAATTATATTAAACTTACGATATAAATTTAATAAATTCCCAAAATACCTAGTAAATGAATTTTATAATTTTTGTTACGTTGTAAGGAGTTTAAAAATATATCAGAACCATTGTGGGGATTTTTAGATATGTTAGTTATATTTATTACTCGCGTGTTAACGTTTATTTAAAAATAAATATACGTAAAACGTTAAATATACCAAAAATATTAATATAAATATTCTACGAGTGGTATAGTATGCAAATGCTATTATGATGATATGTAGATTATTTCTAGTCCGTATGAAGTGTCCCAAATGAAAATGCATGAATTCGCACCTGAACTAATACGGTTACGCGAATTTAAATACCCGTAAACTAAATTTACGATGAAATGAGTAATGCACATGAATAGTGGTTTTCTCTCGGAAATGAATAGTGTCATGTGAATAGTGAAATTTTTTAATGTTTCTCGGAATATCAAACTGACCTCAAAAATTATGAATAGTAAAATGATGAATAGTAAAATGATGAATAGTGATCGATGAATAGAAATTGATGAATAGTAAGATGTTGAGGTTTGGAAAAACGACCTGAAATGGTGAGTTGTGACAATAGGTGGTTAATATAAGGCTTAGAGTAGTTGTTGTAGTCATAATGTTAGTCACCTTTTCACAAAAAGTCAAAGTTCATTATAATACTTCATACCTACTAGTATAAGTGTGATTTAGAATTTGTTACTGATAGGAATAGTTCTCATCTAAGATAATCAAGTGCTAAATCATCTTAACATACCAGTTAGGTTCAGATTAGAACAAGTGAAACTCAGTTTGGTCAAACTTATGGTCCAAAAAAAAAAAGTCAATCTGCAGGATCCTTTGGTTTCTGCCATCTGATCTCAGGTATAATTAGGGGTTCTATTGACCATAAAATTTGGGTGTTTAGTACTTTAGTGTAGTGTGTAGTATAAGGCTTCCATAGTTGCTTTTTACTTTCACAGATTAGCTTATTTAGTTACTTATAATTAAGCTGGAAAGTAGGAGCTCACTTTTAATAATCTGTCCTTAATTGTAAACTGCTAGTTGCTTAATATGCTTCTCCATTGAGCTTATTTATGCTTTTTAAGTTTATTTGTGCTTAACATAGTGTGTTTTAGCTGTTGTGTGAGTTTAGTGCTTAATTGTCACCATCTACTTACTACAAAATGCTTATTTGAGCTGTTTTAGCCCATATCTGAGTTTCTGATTTCTAATTGGCCTTAATTCTGTCCAATGAAGCTTTATTTAGTCAAAAAGTACACTGGTCAAAGTTTGGGTCAAGTAGTGCTTATAAATAAGCTCTTTTCAAACTGCTTATTGGGTCCAATCAGCTTATTTGGGCTCAATTTTTAGAACTTTTATTTTTCCTAAGTCTTCTATATTATTTTAGATTTTTCAAAACTTTTTCAAATTTTTCTAGCTTAATTTAGTATTTTTCTCATCAAAATTTAGTTTTTATTCAATTTTTATTATTTTTTAATTACCAAAAATACCAAAAAAATCAGAAAAAGCCTAAAAAAATCCAAAAATATTTTAGAAATTTATTTTCATTTATTTTAGAATTTTAGAAATTTATTTTGCAATTTTTCTCATTTATTTTCTATTTTTATTAATTTTTAATTAGATTTAATAGATTTTAATTCCTAAAAATTACATAAAAAGCAAAAAAAAAATAGTTTTGAGTTTTAAAATTATTTTTTAGTTATTTTATAATTTTAAAAATTTATTTTTCATTTTTCTCACTTTATTTGCATTTTCTTTTAATTTTTAATTAGTTAATTTGTTTTTAATTCATAAAAAATAAATAAAAAGTCAAAAAAATATTTTTCTTTTTCTTAAAATTTTCTTTCATCATCTTTAACTTTTTAAAATTATTTTCAAGTCCGTAGGAGTAGTGTAGCTTAAAATTCACGTTTTATTTCGTACGTTAACGTTTATTTTACGTTTTAGCTTACGTTTTTTATGCTACGTTACGTTTTTGGTTTAATTACTTGAAATACATGTTTAAGTGATTATTTTGCTTCCTTTACTTATTCCTTAGTATAATCTCACAAATTTCACTTTTTACCACTTTCACGACACGTTTCACGATTCGGGAATTCAAAATTCCATTCACACATTCGTTGGGACACGACCCGGGGAAATACTTTCCTAAGCATTTCTTCGGAAAAATAAACCTATACTAAAAACGACTATATCAAATGGCACCGCTGCCGGGGAAGGTTGAAGTGAAGTTTTCGTTTTCGTTTTTCGAAATTGTGTTTTGGAAACCTTCCTTGTATATATTTTCTATAAAAACCAACAAAATTGAAAAATTTAAAACACTTTTCCTAAAGCGTTTTCAAAAATAACAAAAAAATAATAAAGTTACAGCCTCGACTCTCCCGTGGAAGGGAGGGCGTTGTAAACCAAATAAGCTTAACAACATAAGAACGCGTGAAACTAATTTTTAATCGGATTACTTTAATTCTACAACCGAATAAGCGGAAAATACAGAAAGCTTAGACATTAAATTGCAAGCTGAAGAGAGAAACACTCTTCTCTCCCGTTCCGTCGCGAGTAGTTTTGAAGGAAACGGTTACGATTAACGTAACATTTGAAAAACAAAAGAGAACAAAAGTTTTAATTTTTTGAATTTTGTTTTCCAAAAATAAAAATACAAAAAAGATTTTCCTTTTCTACTTTGATTTTCTTTTTCGATAATTAAAAACCAAAAATAATCTTCTTATCCTCTTATCATTTGATTCTTCTTCTTTAACCATCTATAACGATAATTCCTATGGATCCGACTTGTTTTAAATATGGAGAACCGTTCTTTGAAGGTTCATGTGTTTGGTGTACGTGCGAACAATGTGGTAGTGATATTCATGATGGAGTTTGTTTGTTTTGTAATTCTCCCGAGTATGTTCAAAACACAGTCCTTCAAAACATTCCCGAATACTATCCAACATCACCTCCGTCTCCGTTCACTTGCTTTAATTGTGGAAATCTATCCGATGAAGGATTACCGTGTGGGCAATGTTTTTGTAATCAATGTGGATACATGAATTTTATATGTTACATCTCGAGTGCTGAAACGTCTTACGCTTGTGATTTGAGTTTTGATAATTATCCTCAAAACGATTTTGATTTTCCTCCTCAAAACTTTTATGAACAAGAACCGTGTTTCAATAATGATTCATCAAATTTTGAAAATTATGGGGGATCGTTTGAAAATTTTCATTATGAGCCGAATTCATGTTACGATTCTCACGGTTTTAACCAACCCCCACAAATGCCTGACAAGTTTCAAGTTCCAATTGAATTTATTGCTGAAATGAAATCCGTTATCGAAACAATACGAAACTGGGTGGCTAATCGTATTACATATACTTCCGATCGTCATGAGAAATCCATGGAAGTATTACTTGCTGAAGAGAGAGCGTTTAATCCTTATAAAAATTTTGTTTACTATGATTCTGACAACGATGATGAGAAAATTACGATCGTTCTTAATCCTCACAAAGCTTCCGATGTTTATCCCGTAGAACCTAAACACTATTCCGGCAACGAGCATCTAAACACTATTCCGGCAACGGAATCAGACGAATTCAATAAGTCTAGTGTTGAGAACCTCGTCTCAATCCCAAGTGAGTCCAGGGAAATTTCTAACGATAATTGTGAATTTGTTAAATATAAGCCGTCAGATCCTTTGGAGCCCGAGCTCCAGGATTCTTTACCCAACTTTGAGAAACATGTTTTTGATACAGCTGAAGAATGTGAGTTATCTCCAATTGATAATCCAAATGATCGTGTTGAGATGTTCTTCGATTCTGACGATGACGATTCTATATCTTGTGGAGACATCGACTATGTGGACAAATTACCTTCTGAGCTCGTCAGCTTAGAAGAAGAGAATGATGAAGAAGTTGACACTGAAATCCAAGATGAAACTCTTCGTAAAAAATTATTGAATATCAATCTTCTCATTTCTAAGATCGAGGCATTGAAAGATACTCCGACTTTTTCTCCTATCCCCGTTATGGATAGTGATTTCTTACCCGAGCTTGAAATTTTTCAATTTGAAGAGACGAGTAGTGGCAGTCCCACTATTCATGCTGATATCTCTCTTCCGGATTATGAGCGTTTTGATTTTGAAATTGATTTTGAGCTTATTTCCGATAATCCGACACGTGACCCTCTTTTAGAGGATGTCGATGTATTTCTTGCTGCGAATGACTCGATACCATCGGGTATTGAGAATGACGAGAATAACATACAAAGAAATATTCTTTTCGATTTACCTTCTTCTCGTCCACCCGCGAAACCACCGGATGTAGATTTTGAATCAGATACGAATGAAGTTATTTTTGGAGTGGTGGACGAGATTTCTGATCATGATATTCCTGTGCTTGATATTTTACCCACCCAACCCACCCATGATTTTGAACTTGACTTTGCTTTTATCATCCGGGTGTTTTACCCATTCTTTACTTATCCCATCATTTCTTTACTTTTCCACTCCACCGGGAGTGAGGATACCGTCTTTGACCCCGGCATCTCCGTTTATTATGCCGAGTGTCCATTTTATCTGCTCTCCCCAAGGACGAATTAATTCGGTGATCGAGTCAAGCTCATGTGACTCGGTAAACAAAAACAAACGCTTCGTGGGAGGCACCCCATGCTTATCCATTTTCATTTTCTTTATTTTCTATTTTCTAAGTAACGTGACGTGAGGGGTCGACCCTTTCCAAACTCATGTTTTCGTGGTTGTTTGTGAATGTTCAGGAATTTCCCCGAAGATTGAGGACTCTCGTGCTCGTGGTTTGTCGTTCTCTCCACTCGAGTCTCATTCTTCGCTGCTCTTTCGGAAATTAACCATATCCAAAATCTTATCGACTAACGTTTATCTCTTGGCATACTTAATAAACGGCCTTAGATATTACGTATGACTACCCATACCCTTAAAACATTGAGGACAATGTTTCACTTTAGTCTGGGGGGTGAATCTTCGATTCGATTTGACCTGACACCTTCGTCTGAGCTGTTAACTTGCGCAACTCCGTTTTTCCACCAAAATTAAAATTTTTTTGTCACCTCTTTATTGTAAAAAAAAATGATGATATATATGGTATAATAATAAGATTTGACACCTTGTTTTGACTTTCCTATCGGCGAGAGTAGAAATAAATGTTTTGACTTGACCGGGCGTGTTGAACCCTAGCTCGTCTCCCTTAACCAATATTATCAAAAGATTATGGCTAAGCATCCGTGGATCTCATTACTTGGGATTTTAAATTTGCGGAGATCGAGGAATGATAGAGTTTATTTAGAAGTTTCGTGCTAAACGTGGAGTAGTTGGATCTCTTTAGAGTCCATGAAAGGTACTTGTGGCCTCCTTGTTCCCACAAGATTGCACACCAATAAAAATAGATCTCTAGGATTAATTAAGTGTATGGGGTTTGGGCAATACTTAGTTTTTTCTCGTTCCCAACAAAATCTCTGCATATGGGGTTTTGGTACACATAGGGGTACTGCCAGTGTTACGGTGAAATAGACTATTGCATCTTGCCGGTTCGCAGCCGATGTTGTGATCTTAGTAAAGGCCGTAGGACTCGGGATTTAGCATATGATTATGAATATCAATAATAATAATCCAAAGCCAAATAAAAAGGCAGAGGAATCCAAAGTTATAAAAAGCAGCGGATATAAATCCAAGGTCATAATAAAGCTCTTACATCTTGGCGGCTCTTAAACCGTTGTTGTAAAAGAAATAAAGGACTAAGGACCAAATATTATTAAAGTGCTTATAATTATGCAAAAATACCAAGCTTCGACTCCGGGGGTTTCCCTAATAAAAAGCTTCCGTTTCGGATCTCAAACATGGGATGTCTCGGCTGTAAATAAAAAGAGGGCCCCCACAAATCGTGTTAAATCAGAGATCTCCATGTGGACCCGATTTCTGTATGCAGGGGTTTTCGAGGGAAAGTTTGGAAACTACTTAGCGTTCAAATTTTGTGCTCTTATCGGACTAACAAATATCAAAACGAGAAAATATGAAGCAATTCATTTCTCACAAAATTAAAATCTTGAGATACCAAACTTAGGAACTGGGAACAAGAGGTAACTACACAAGTAACTTTTGTGGGTAGTGTTAGCATCTAACTTATGGATAAACAATGATCTCGATTTTACGCTTAGTTTGGGAGCTTGTGAAAAATCAGGGATGACGATTTTTATCCGTATGGTCTCTTCTCTGTGAGAAGTGTTCCTACTCGTTGACCTTGAAAGTTATCAACAGATAAGAATTGATAATGAAAGTCAAATCAAACCGTCACCTATATAAAAATGAAAAAAAAATACAAAAAGAGTAGTAGTTGTTATTATTCATGAAAATAGGAAAACGGAGCGTTTTTGAGAATAAATGATTTTGATATCTCTTTTGAACATCATTGCTACTTTACAACGTCAGTAAAGAGAGGTTTTGAAATCATTTATCTCGAAAGCGTGAGGTGATGACATTGCGTGAGGACACGGCAATACCTTAGTTTGGGAGATTTTGATGTGTGCTTATTCACACATCCTTTTTAGCCTAAAATCAGACCAAATACACCAAATACAAACCAAATATGCCAAGAGAATGTGTGTTTTTGTATTTTTGTATGTGCAGGTACGGATATGTGAAAAATGAACAAAAACGAAGCCAAAACCGACAAAAACGAGCACGAGATTGGAAAAAGGTCAAAAGCCGGAGCCGGGGAAGCAAAATGATCAAAGAAAGCTCATAATTATATAAGAAGTCCTCAGAGATTCACAAAGTTACATCTTTAGTCCCTGGACAAAGTTTAGAGAAAATGGCAAATTTAGTCCTTCAAGTTTCAATTAATTACAAATATGGTCCTTACAAGTACAATTTTAAAGAAATGACAAGACAAGTCCTCCAAGCTTTCAATATACTCAAGAATGGTCCTTGGAAGATAAATATGGAGAATGGTAGATTTGGCCCTCAGGTTTTAAGAAATTACAATTTGGTCCTTGGAATTACTAAGTTTAAAAAGACTAATCATAAAACCACAATCATGTCCTTAGTTATATTTCAGTCCACAAAATCCATGAACCCAAAATACACAAAAGCCCACAACAAGTAAAAGCCCATCACCCTTTTTTATTTCTACCCGGTCCACCGCTTAAAATACCCAAATCAACTCCCTACCACAACCCGGTCAAACCTAAACATAATAATAAAACAACCCCAAAACCTTTTACCCGCCCCCCAAAACTAACCCCTACCCAGATTATTTACTGTTCATTTGTGCCCTAAATTCACCACACCAACAATTACTCTAACTAACCTACAATTACCCAATGATTGTCCTTCTAGAAGATGTCAGGGAATGTCAGGAAACATCCAGTGGCACACGTGGACCAATCATGAAGCACACGCAGGATCAAGGATGTCATATCATTCAGTCCAAGGGTCATAATCATTGCTTACAATTAAAGCGTGATTGGATGGATGATATTAAAGATTAAGGGTTTCTAGAGGTTTCCACGCTTCTCTCCTCAGCAGCTATATATATAGCCCTCCTCACATCATTCAGTGGTTGTTAGATTTTTAGGAATAGATTAGGGTAGGAGTAGGTATAATCTAGTAGTAGTTTAATGGTATTTTAGTGTTATATCAGTTTTTAGTTAATTTGTATTTCATATTTCAAAGTTGTAATTTGTCTTGGTTTTAATGAAATTCTGATTTTAATCTTAATTCCTTGTCATTTAAATTCTCAAGTTTATTAATAATTTCAAATCTGTTTTTAATCTTTCATTCCATGTTCAATAGCTTGTATTAGTTTTAGCAATCATTAGTGTGAAATTCAGATTCAAGTATCTAAAAATCACAAACAGTCAATGAAAATCTAAAGTTGGAGTTCATGTGAGATAAGGGTGATTAAGGCCTGGTTTATGGTTACAAAAGCTTTGTTGGAGCCTATCAAAAGATAGGCTAGGTTCAAATGAATTCCCTGTTCAGCTGGGAATAAGCTTGTAAGTTTTCATAATTGCAATAACAACTTTTATCTTTGTTCTTCTAGTTTATTCACTGCTTTATAAGTTGTTTATAGTTCTTCTGTTAGTTATTTTAATCAATTTAGCTTGCTTTAGTTGGAGTAATATTAGTGTTAACTTTTTCTTATCTATCTTATCATTGCTTACCTGAGATATAGTTGCTTTCTGTTTAAGTTTATTATTCACTGAGCTTTAATTTAGTTTGGGAAATCTGTTTTGAGTCTAAAAACAGTAGATGCAAGCTTAGAATTCATAGTTGTAGTATAAGTCTATAGTTTAAGGGGTGTTTGGCATTAGTTAGATCTATGATCTCTTGGTGTTTACTTGTGAAGTTTACTGCATAGGTGGTTAATATAAGGCTTAGAGTAGTTGTTGTAGTCATAATATTAGTCACCTTTTCACAAAAAGTCAAAGTTCATTATAATACTTCATACCTGCTAGTATAAGTGTGATTTAGAATTTGTTACTGATAGGAATAGTTCTCATCTAAGATAATCAAGTGCTAAATCATCTTAACATACCAGTTAGGTTCAGATTAGAACAAGTGAAACTCACTTTGGTCAAACTTGTGGTCCAAAAAAAAAAAAAAAAAAAAAAGGTCAATCTGCAGGATCCTTTGGTTTCTGCCATCTGATCTCAGGTATAATTAGGGGTTCTATTGACCATAAAATTTGGTTGTTTAGTACTTTAGTGTAGTCTGTAGTATAAGGCTTCCATAGTTGCTTTTTACTTTCACAGATTAGCTTATTTAGTTACTTATAATTAAGCTGGAAAGTAGGAGCTCACTTTTAATAATCTGTCCTTAATTGCAAACTGCTAGTTGCTTAATCTGCTTCTCCATTGAGCTTATTTATGCTTTTTAAGTTTATTTGTGCTTAACATAGTGTGTTTTAGCTGTTGTGTGAGTTTAGTGCTTAATTGTCACCATCTACTTACTACATAATGCTTATTTGAGCTGTTTTAGCCCATATCTGAGTTTCTGATTTCTAATTGGCCTTAAATCTGTCCCATTAAGCTTTATTTAGTCAAAAAGTACACTGGTCAAAGTTTGGGTCAAGTTGGTCAAGTATTGCTTATAAATAAGCTCTTTTCAAACTGCTTATTGGGTCCAATCAACTTATTTGGGCTCAATTTTTAGAACTTTTATTTTTCCTAAGTCTTCTATATTATTTTAGATTTTTCAAAATTTTTTCAAATTTTTCTAGCTTAATTTAGTATTTTTCTCATTAAAATTTAGTTTTTATTCAATTTTTATTACTTTTTAATTACCAAAAATACCAAAAAAAATCAGAAAAAGCCTAGAAAAATCCAAAAATATTTTAGAAATTTATTTTCATTTATTTTAGAATTTTAGAAATTTATTTTGCAATTTTTCTCATTTATTTTCTATTTTTATTAATTTTTAATTAGATTTAATAGATTTTAATTCCTAAAAATTACATAAAAGCCAAAAAAAATTAGTTTTCAGTTTTAAAATTACTTTTTAGTTATTTTATAATTTTCGAAATTTATTTTTCATTTTCTCACTTTATTTGCATTTTCTTTTAATTTTTAATTAGTTAATTAGTTTTTAATTCATAAAAAATAAATAAAAAGTCAAAAAAATATTTTTCTTTTTCTTAATTTTTTTTTATCATTTTTAACTTTTTAAAATTATTTTCAAGTCCGTAGGGGTAGTGTAGCCTAAAATTCGCGTTTTATTTCGTACGTTAACGTTTATTTTACGTTTGAGCTGACGCTTTCGATTCTATGTTACGTTTTTGGTTTAATTACTTGAAATACATGTTTAAGTGATTATTTGTGCTTCCTTTACTTATTCCTTAGTATAATCTCACAAATTTCACTTTTTACCACTTTCACGACACGTTTCACGATTCAGGAATTCGAAATTCCATTCACACCTTCGTTGGGACACGACCCGAGGAAATACTTTCCTAAGCATTTCTTCGGAAAAATAAACCTATACTCAAAACGACTATATCAGTAGCATCAACAAGGAAGGGGTACTCTGCAGCTGCGAGGAGGTTGCTTGCATGATCATACTCTGCTTTATGAGTGGCACGGTAATAAGCTACCTCATATAATTCCACAGGCTTTCCAGTCGCAACAACTTCCTCCAATGTAGTGCATTTCCCATGATAGATGGCAGCATTGAAAACATCACCTATCATTTTCCCCACCTCGTCGCTATGATATAACTCCATGGATATGTATGGAATGACCTTCGAGAAAACAGCAGCCCTATCTTTTTTAAGCGCATTGTACTTGCGCTTGAGGCCATCGAGATCTTCACGAAGCTTGATCTCCAGCTCACCCAACTTTGTCCTCTCTTCCTCGAGACTCCCACATATGATCTCCTACTCAGCAATCTCTTCCTTGTACCCTACATTCTTTGCCTCTTCTTTTCAGAGCTTCTTACATTCAGCCTTTAGTTTGTTTAATTCCTTCTCCAATTCTGCAATGTCAGAACAAAGGTCTTGAACAAGGGGATTCTGCTCAAGATACCTCAAAGCCTCTTCACACTTGGCTTGAACCTCTGCAAACTCTTGGTCCTTCTTCCTTTCTCTTGCCAAAATCTCATCCATCTTTTCCCTAGCAGAAGCAAGGGTTCGCACCACCTCACTTGTTCGAGAATTGAGATGATTATCCAACACAGCTTGCCTTGTATAATTCTTGTCGTGCAAATCGCACAACTCCTCAATGGGTATTTGGTTAGCACAGACTTCCAGCTTGGGGGGGGGGGGGTAATGTGCAAAGCAAGACGATGGCAGGCCGGAGCATCAGGAAGCTCTTTGGTACTGGGAAGGCCTGAGGAATATACAATCAATTAGAAGGCATGAAAAAATATCCTGGTTCAATTTATAGCACGTATACCTACCATGGATGTCTTCATCCAACGCTTCAACAACCTTTTTAGTGATAACTTGACCTTTCTGCCTGGTGTTCCTGGAAGGTGGTGTTGGTAGAACCAATTTCCTTTTGGGAGTGGCCTTTACTGCTTTGGCACTCGTACCCTTCCTGTTTCGAACCCTGTCAACAATGCCAGATGATGAGTCAACGATGGTCACCTGGTCGTCCTCGGAGAGAGGGTCATCGGACTCAGCAACATTTCCCCCCAACTGTGAAGTCTCCTCTACGATCAATGGCTTTGATGTTTTCACTGGCTTGGAAGGCTGCATAGAAGCTATGGGCATCACCATCTGAGCATCGTCTTCCTGATTGTTAACTGAAATGGAGGGTGAGCCAACCCCATAGCTGACTTCCTCAGGATTCTTCGGAAGGAAGCTAGTCTCCCTGGCACCATCGGCAACAACAAAGTTCCGGAAAGACATTCCTGCAAGACGAAAGAAAGAAGATAAATATCATCAGATAAGTTGTTCAAATTTATTTAAATAAGAGTGTACATACTTTTTCCATCACAAACTATTTCAGGCTTCAGGGGGAACCCTCCCAAATGGTCAACAATATCAGCCATGTAAAGAATGGGCTCGGGGGAAGACTGAACATTCACTGGATGGCGAACAAGACGCTGGTACAATGGATTCCTTCGAACAATATAAGGTAACTCATCGTTGAAACGTTTTTTTTTTCAAACTTGTATGCTTCGTTCACTAAAGCAGGGTACTCTGGAGGTATTATTGTATCTTGAATGTAAAAGAAACTCCCTTTCCAATCCGTAATGTTTGTAAAAGGCTTTAACAGTATGGTTGGAACATCAGGGTCACCTCTTTTTGCCAAAGTCAACCAATCCCCACCTGGGTACAAGTTCGTAAAACCCCTAAGCACTGTCAGTGTAGGCTCATATCCATAGGCTTTACACATCACAATGAATGTTGTAAGCTTAGCGAGGCCAAATGGGTTGAACCTAGAGATGTGTACTTGATAGTATTGCATAAACTCTAGAATCAAAGGGTGGATTGGTATTCTAAAGTTTGAACACTTAAACGCATGGGTTTACAGACCTACATATCCCTCAGGAGCATCAAATATAGTTTGATTTTTACTAGGGAGCATAATCTTAAACTCTTTTGGAATAGGATAATTCTCAAGAAAGGCACGTAATTCATCTTTTGATAAAGTACATTTTTGTTCTTTAATCACAAACTTGTTATTTTTGGCCATATTGATTAACGAAGAATGCTACTTCTACGATGGAATATAGTTTAACAAAGAAGAGATTTACCTTTTTTCTTGCAAGGGCTAATGACAGATGATATTGTGTGTGTTTTGATTGCACGCAGTGAGAAAGATGAAATTTTGGGCGCAGTGAAAAGTAAATTCGGGTTTGGATGATGCGAATTTATACCGCTTTTTATTTTGTTCCTCACCGTACACGTGTCCCTCACATTCTAATCTATTCGGATTTCAAATTGGTTTTAAATTTTGAAGGGACGTATGGGATTACCGATACTTTGGCAAGTGGGGATATAATGCAAGGTAGTTAGAGGGTATTTAAGCGCATTTAATGCGTACTTTGCGACGTTGATTTCTTTACGGTTAGTTTTCTTGAGAATAGAGTTGAAAGCCACATATTCTTGTGCGCATATCTAACTTTCAACTGGGGGGCTTGATGATGTACCCTCCGATTAGCTCGAAGGATCCCCTTTCGAGTCTGATCCCAACCTACATAATCGAAGGCTCTGGCTAGCCTCTTTAAACTTTATTTGGCGTAAAACTAATCATCAATGATCTAGTTACCAAGTGGGAATTCGCCAATCGAAGGATTAAGCCCTTCGGGGTATCTCTCGATAAGTTTTAAGGACGGAACGATGCCAAGTCCAAACATTGGTGAGACCAAGTCTTACCCACGTCTCCTCTTTCTCTTTAGCTCCCCCGCTAAACCAGGAGGAGTGGGACACTAAACCCTAGCGGTTACCACAAATCATGGGACGCCCCCATGATCTCTCTCAAACATGTGACCACTCTCCAAGACCGTTTTCTTCACCTATAAATAGTCCTGGACGATGACAAATCTGGTATGCAATCTCTCTCACCTTACTTTACTACATTTACACTTAAACTCTCATACCGATCACTTATTCACATGCCGGAGGTGGTTCGCAGGGTCCAACCCCTGCGCAATCACTTAACGTAGTGTTTTAGTATTTCTTATTTCAGGTTATATCCAAGCTTGGCGTAATCACAACACCGCTCATTTCCTTTGACCACCATCGAAGGCCTGGTAGTGCGAATTATTGTACAATCACCCCCCTTTTTAGTTTTTCCACAATTGGTATCAGAGCCACGTCGCTCTAATTTTCAAAACAAATGGTTTTAAAAAATTGAGAACGATCCATGTATCAAGTTATCCATTAAGGATGATTAAATATGAAAGTGTTTTATTGATTAACTTGTATTAGTTTTGATATTATATACACTAATTATACTAGCTAGAGATAAGATTATGCTTTAAATAAGTATTATATGTTCGGTATCAAATTCAGAAAGTTTCACAATTTTTAGCAAAGTTAGAAAACAATTTTTACAAAAAAATACAATTTTGAGTACCAGATGGGCGGCCCCTTTAATTGTCTGGGCGCCCCCCTTAAATACTAGGCGGTCCCCTTAATTATTTAAGTGGTCCGCCTGTCTGTTCGCAATTTTTTTAAAAACTTTGAAAAATCATATAAAAATAACCGTAACTCCGTAGAAGTCGTGCCACCCGGCGTTTTAAAGGTAATTGAGTCTACTTTCCTTTAAAAATACTTAAAAGTAACCATTACAAACTTAAATAAGTCAAAAAGTCAAAATACTACACGGAGGTCATAAATTTGAGTCTCGTTTTAACGTAAAACTTGTATTTTACCTTTTCCTTCGAGTCAGACATTCCTAGTCGGTATATCTTTGATAAATTAAGTATTTATGCTTTCAAAATATTGATCTTAATTAAATTTTAAAATGGGTAGGAAACTATATTATTTTCAAATAAAGTCGAGCTAAGTAAACATTGGTATATATATAATACACAAAACGACGACAAGTGTTTTTATGTGCTATGTAAACTCATTGTGATTTTATTTTGTTAATAGAGTATATTAGATAATCGTTGCTATTTGTAATTTAGCTATTTGAATATCTTAGCATATGTGTCATGTACTCTATTAGTTCGTAGCTAGTTGTCCGTTTTTTGCCTAACTAGATCTTATGCTAAATTTCACATAAACAAAACATATAACAATCATGAAATAATAAGTCAACTTTCAATCATTCACTAACCTCACTCATAAATAATCTTAGGATTAATGGAACACACTATCAAAATGTTTATTTATTTTAAATGAGTGTTCGTGAGGGTTAAGAAAGATCTTGATATTATATCAATTCATTATTCAAATTATGGTTGATATATTTATCAAATCTAATTGACACATTTTTTTAGTGTGAACAAGAAATTGAATTGTTATTTGTTTAGCTTCAAGATTATATCAAATTACAACAAAAGATATAGTCTTGAATCTAAATACTCAATCACACTCGATTGATATGAAAATAACAAATTATTTTCCAAGACGATAAGAATATGCATCGGATCATAACTCACACTTGTGAATATGAAGTCATGTTGAGTCTACTTGTTCAATAGTTTTGTTCCAAATATTTATCAAATATATGCATAAAATACACAATGAAGTAGGATTGACAACTTGAATGTGTCGTCCGAAATATTCAAGCAATTTACATTCTAGTGCAATGGATAAATGTGTCATCTCCGAAAAACCAAACATGAGCAAACTAACAACATATATAAACTTTGCTCACACTACTTAAAATCATCATTTCAAGATAAAATACATATTTAATAATAATACACACTATATATTCCATGTAAAATTTATTTGTGTAAAATTCTTATCATATACAATCTTTAGTTGAATCTATATTTCAGTTGGTTTTTTATTTTATTTTATTTTTTTTTGGGGGGGGGGGGGGGGGGGGAGATGGCAAGGGGTGATGTGGCATGTGAGGTGGAAGGGAGTGACACACATCACTCCCACATTCATTCTTTAACTTTTTCACCAAATTATACTTTTCTTAATAAACACACCATATTTCAGTTATTTTCATTAAAATAGAAACACACCATTTTAAGTTAGTTTCATTAAAATTTTTAATCCTATAAACATGAAAACAAAAATGAAGTAGCCTAATTTGCACAATTCAAACTAAGGCAAACAGTTATCTATTTGAGTAGTTGGTTTAATTATTTGTGATACTTTACCTTTTGAACACCGTGAGAATCCATTACAATACTTTCATTTTAAGTAATAACAAATAGTATATTAGCATTTTAAATTATCAACACTAACATAACGCAATGCAACACCCAAAACACAAAAACTGAATGACAAAACTGAAGATATTTCATAATTTAATAAGAAAAAGATGATATTATTTAATGACACTTAATGATATCTTAAAACATTAATTCGTAACGTACAAAAACTAGGAATTAAGGTCTACGAATAAAACAAATGATGTATTTATAATTGTTTAGTACTCCATCTATCCGAAGTTAAATTTCTACATTTTAACTTTGCTTTGTCTTAAAATAAATGTCCACTTCTAATTTTAGTCAATCATAAAGTTTTAAAACGTAAAGATGAGACTTAATTGGTGCATAGTGTAATGATAACGCTTTTCTAGATCAGTGTGCACTATGAAAGTGAACATTTAATTTGGGACAGAATAAATACTTCTTAAGTGCGGTTGGATACTTATTAATGAGAAAACATTGAATATCATGAACATTTCAGGAAAAAAAATTATTGAAACTTTTGTAAGAAGAGTCGTATATGAAATAAAATGATAAATTAAAACCACAAATATAACATTTGCAAAAACACCTCATATCATATGCAATGTTAAAACGTTAAATTTGTCTACAACCCACCTATTACATGTTTGTTAAAACATAAGAAGCTTCAAATCATCTATTTAAACATGCATGTTTATCTAAGATGATGGAGATGGTCCATTTAGAACATTGTTATTATTAACGTGCTTCTTTTTGTTGTTGCGCATCCAAGTTTTGAATGACACTTTAGTAACATCAAGTTCATTACAAAAGCCCATAACAAGTTCCTCGTCTTTCTTTAGGGCCTTCCATCCAATTCTTATAGCAAACGCAATCATCTTTTCTTTTTGTTCTTCTGTGAATTTTGACCTAAAACGTTTGCTTTGGTTTGACCCTGACCCTGAAGGACGGTTGTTGTTATCTGTGGTTAGTGGGGGTGAACTAGTTGGGTTGAATGCTTGATACATGTGAGGTGGTGGTGGGTAGTAGCATGAAGAAATCAGGGGTGGAGAAGGTGTCTCATGAGTGTTTCCGGAAGGAAATGGGTAGTTCACAAACTGATGCATGGGTTTCATGAGTGGCATAATCATATTTTCACGATGAAAGCTACGATGGCAACCACATGCATCACAAATGAGATAAGACGAATCACTTGGATTCGCAGTATGCAACGGCATGAACTCCCCACAACCATCAAGAATAACTTCATCGCCAGTACTAGACGCGTGATTATTGGTACACCTTCCATAAGTTATGAAAGGTGGTAGAAGTTGGTGGGAGTCTTTAGTTGGAGCACATGGTAGAAATGGAAAGGTAGCATGACTCATTCCCATCCTTGTTGCTTGAGCACGAACAGGTGGCTCGACCTGAGAACCGCTAGGTCTCATAGAGGAGGAGGTAGCGATGGTTGGTGGTGTGGAAAGTGATGGTGAGGCCATGAGTGGATTTGAAATTGTGGTATGTCAAAGGTGGAACAATGACTCGCTATATAACCATGAGAATTTAAGAATGTATTATGATAATATTACATTAGAATAGGTGATTATAGTAATTATAGAAAAGTAAATGAAATTTAACTTTAATTGCAAAAAACATTAACAATTACCAATACAATTAAACCAAATGTATTATATTTCTTCAATATGATATTAGAATGCACTGTTCTGTTCACATTGCCGATAATAAAATATATGAGTTTGTCTAACAGTTCCTCTTTTGGATATTGGTTTAATTTAATAAAAAGGGAAATAAGATCCCATTAACTTAAACAACACATGTAAATAATTTAAGGAAATTTCCGAAAATAGACCAGTCGCCCTATTGTATATCACTTTATACCCCTTTTATTTTTAAAAGTCCAATAGACCAAGGGCGACTCATTTTTTGGGCAACTTGTTTCTACGTTTGATATAAGTGGACACTTGCTGGCTTATGGTTGAGTTGTACAAGTTGATAAACATTAGGGCGACTGGTCTACTTTCCGAATTACCCCTTAAATTAATTTATAATTTTAAGTAATGTGTGTAAAATTCATTCTTTAACTTAATAGGAAAAATTTGAATTCAGTTAATAACCTTTAACTACTGCTTTAATGAAACTTACTAGACCAAAATTATACTCCCTCTTCGCCATTTTAGTTTTTCACAAACAAAAAAGCTTCAGTTAATGATAGGTGCATTTATTGCAAAGCAAAAGGTCATTTTTACCCTTTAAATGACATAAATGTACTCCATCCGTCCCAAAATAATTGTCCTCTTTTGAGTTTTTAAAGTCTTATTTTTTCAACTTTGTTCTTAAATATTTTTGTTTGTGTTATATAATAGTTGATCTAAAATATATAAATGGATTGGTTTTAAAATGTATTTTTCATTGACATATCACTCTACATTACATTTTCACACACATACATTCATATCATTCATCTAACCTTTTAACATTTCATTTTGATGTGAAGTTTCTTTTGTAGCAAAGAAGTTCACAAGTTCATATAAAGTTACAAGTATTCAACACAACGTTGCAAGACTTGTTAGCTTAGCATTGTGTAGACTTTGTGTAGTTTACACTTCATTTGATTGTGTGTTTTCAGTAGTGATCGGTTAGTATTTTAGTCCTCAAAATACAAAGTGTGACAGGAGTTGTTGTACCCTTGTAAAAGAACTAACGGGAGTGGTTGTACCCTTGTAAAAGAACTTGACATCTAGCTTAGTGTCGGTAAACGTGTATAAGCGACGTGTAAGGTTTTCTCCGCCAGTGAAAGGAGCTTGTTGACTAGTGAAAGAAACTCTCGAGTTGGATACTCGGGGCGTGGACGTAGGGCAAGGAAAAAGAGTCCTTGTAGCCGAACCACGATATATACTCGTGTTGCGGTTTGATCGTTTCTTTCTTTATACTTGCATGTTATATATTGTGTTTGTGTTCATATCTTTGATTAAACGGAAAGTTTCAAAAGATAATTAAACAAGTTTAAAGTTTTTAAACGGTAAACTATTCAACCCCCCTTCTAGTTTTCCACAATTGGCATCAAGAGCTACGTTACTCAAGCTTTTAAAATATATTGTGTTCTAAAACTTGAAACGATCCATGGATTTTGAAAATTACAAAGAAGGGCAATCTATGCAAAGACCACCACTTTTTGAAGCGAATGGTTTTATATAATGGAAAAACCGTTTTGAAACTTACGTGAAATCTAAAGATATAGATTTATGGTATATAATCATTGATAGTGATAATTTAATTAGTTATTAAACATTAACCCAATTGGATTGGGTCAAAGCCCGTGATCTGCCGAATACCCAAAAGGGTATTCTGGTCCAGTGTTATGATTTTGACAAAAAGAAAGAGATATTCTTATCTGACAAGAACATATATTTTTTTATTTTGATTTGGAATGGATTTATTTTCTTATTAGATAAAGATTTTGTAGAACCGTAGAGGATGGGATGAATACGGTCTTTTCGGCTTTTTAGATGTTTAATAAGTTTCAAGCCTCAAAGAACAATATGTGGTTTATACAACAACAACCACAATCACAATCACAATCACAATCACAATCACAATCACAATCACGATCACAATCACAATCACAATCACAAAACAAGTATATAAAGCGAGTTAAGAGACACCACGATATATACTGGTTCGGGATGGGGGTTTTATACCATCTGTACGTCCAGTTGTGAATCCACAACACTATACTATTCACTAAGTATAATCCTTTTGGTGGACTACAAACCGTTACAACTTCGCTCCACCGATGTGCACAAAGATTGGCGCTCACTAACAAGAGCTACTCCCCAACGGTATTCCGCTCTCGGAAACCACCCTCAAGGACTCGTGATTTGAGTTAACCACAAAGACCACTATGACCGAAAAGACTTCCCACCGGATGTATCAAACCTTAACTAGATCCCCAATGATCTAGGCTTGGTCACCTCGACACAAGATTTACCATACAACCAAATCGAATGAATAAATGTTTGATTGTTCAATCAAGCCCTAACCTAACCTAGAGACTCGATTGTAATAGAAAGGGTATAGAGAAGAAGACCCTTGACACAATCACAAGAGTGGATTAGGTTCTTGTGATTCTTCCCTTGCAAGGAGATTTTTTCTTTCAAATAATGTTAGTGTGTAAGATTAAGAACACAAGATAGAATTAGAAGATTGAGAGAAAGAAATAATGGCAAGGGGTGAGGAATACAAGATCCAAGGTGGGGTATTTACAGGCCAAGATGTAACCATTGGTAAATTTCGCCTTGTATTAAATTAATATAATATTCTAATGAAAGAATACTTATCCATTTTCTACGTCCATTTTTTTTTTAATTTAACTAAATATTTTTATGTATAATCAAGAAAGCTCAATTGCTTAATGCATAATTTGTAACCAACACTAGACTACGATCAGTCTAGGTGTTCTATATACTTTATTTCCTCTAAATAGTCATATTTTATATGTACTATTATTATTTTGACATTTTTACGTAAACCTCATACATTTTACATTTTACTTATTATCCTATTTTAAGTAAATTTATTTTTACCGAGAACCGCGTATGTCGTAACGCGTACCCGTAATTTTTCGGAAGCATTTTAATAATAAATTATACTTATTATTACTTATATTTCATTTTTGAACTTTTCCGAACTCTTTTAATTTGAACACGAATATTATCTCGCAAAACATGAAAAACTACACACAGCGCGTACCGACACGATAATAATTTTTTTTATATTTAATTATTATAAATTATTGTAATAAACATATTAAAATAAGTTATTTATTATTTTATAAAAATGTTTTCCATAATCGCATATTTTCGGGTTTCTTTTGTATTTTTACGGACCAAGCATACCTGTGATACCGTGTATACACTTAAAAATAAAACAAAATAAATAAACCCCTCCTTTTCTTTCTTGTTTACATCGACACTTCCCTCTCCTCCTTGTTTTGATCGACTGGAGACAAATTAAAACACAAACATCACCAAATTTCAATCACTTTCTCCACCAAGATTCAAGCCACGTATCTCTTCGTAACCACGGGTTTTAATTGCAACGAATTGAGTGTGCATTCTTTATCTAATTACACCTTCCAGTAAGTTTTTCTTCAACTTTCAATCCTATCTTTTTAGTTTTTCAATTGGATGGTTAATTTGCATATTATTAATTTTTGAAGTTTTAAAATTGAATCGAATGACTAATTGGGACTGTAGAAATCGAATTGGGTATAGGGTCCTTTTGTAAAAATTAATAGTTAAATCATGGTGGTTAATTTGGTTAAATAAATAGTTAATTTCTAAAGTGTTGGATCGATGTACTCTGATCAAACTACTTTGTAGCTTGTAAAGGTTTAATAATATTAAGTAAACTTAACACTATTAATATTGAAACACTGTTTAACCTTGTAAAGTATGTGGAATCTACTAACACGAAGCTTAAGAAGAACTTTTATATTAACCAAACTTTGAACCTGCTTCGTTACACAGATTCACTAACAATCCCTAACTATTTATCGACTTTGAACAACTCTAAAACTTATATCGACTAATACCCCTTAAGGCTCTTTATATAGATAACCTTAAGTCGGTTTACAACATATAACTTGAACGATAAGTCATTATCCCTAACTAATTCTAGAATATTCGTTCAATATTACACATTAATCCTTTAACTAATATTGCACATAAGTCCTTGTTTTCTTCGAAGTACTTTAAGCATTCTTCAGTAAACAGCAGTACTTTGACTTTTATCTTCAGCAGTACTTTGACTTTATTCTTCATGCAGCAGTACTTGGACATACAGAAGTACTTTGATATTTTATATCCCAACAATCCTCCCCTAACTTGAACTCCACTTGCTTGATTTCAAGTTTCTTTGTTATCTTTGATCTTCAAATCTCTAATCATTCAGAAAAATTGTTTCTTTATACCTTTATCTTCTATCTGTCATGTGTCAAGGTACTCTTCATCAGCATCTTGTCTTTCAATAAATCTTCTCAGCAACTCAGCAACATTTTGGTACAGTAATCATCAAATCTTTGAAAGTTTCATACTATTCTCATCACTTCCAGGTGTGTTAACTCATGTGAGAGTTGAATCATTGAAAATTATGATTTTTAGAAAATCATCAGCTATCAACGGATTTGAGTAGTCTTTACCAATAGCCGTTTGCTTTTGGACTAGTTAGTTCTTTGATATAAATCATGGTGAACTAATTACCAAAAATGGATTTTCCACAGCTTTTACCACAAGCCATTTTTCCTTGTGGGCTAGCCAACTCTTTACTTATACAGATATGGTGAGTTGAAACCATACAATTTTTAGTAAATTGTCAACTAAAAACGGATTTGATTATCACATCAGAGTCGTACCCTCTTGATGAGTCAAACTCTTTCTTGTCTGTTAAACATGGTGAGTTGATTACCATTTGTTGTGTAGTATAAATACTAACACCATGTGTTTCTTTTCAAATCCTTTTACTTCTCTTTTAAACATCAAAACTTTTTATTTTTATTTTAAAGGACTTATACTGGTTTATATTAGCAAGCAGTACTTTGATAAAGTACTGTTTGTCTTTGCAGTACTTTGAAAAATACTTATTTTACAAAATAAATCATACCAGTATTATGCAATATTACTCTTCAGACTTGGTCCATCTAATAAATAGCTTGATAACATCCAATGCTACTTTAGATTCATCTTCAAGTTCCATTCCATGATCCAACATTCTGAGCATAATTTCTCTAATCAATGGATATCTCCTCTCAGCAAGCATATGAATCATGGTACCATCTTCCATCTCTAGTGTATGAACTCCTGATGACTCAAAGAATCTCCATCTTGTTATTTCCCAATTCTCTTGATCATTCCACAGAGGATCATCACTTGTTTCTTCAGTTTCCCAGATGGTAAATAAATCTCCAAGTAAAATTAACCCCACTCCTGAAGCTTCAATCTCTGCATAGTATGTCTGCACTTGCATATATAAATCATAAAGATCTGCCCTTGTGATACAATGCAAAACATCCCATAACATGTTGAATACTGTGAAGCTTTCATCTTCTCTGCTGAACATAAGATAGTTACCTTCTTTTGATTCAACTACAGAGAATGAGATTATGTTGGACTTCTTTCCAGAATCTTCATTCTTCTTATTTTCAAAATCTACAACTCTGAAATAGTTTCTAACTTCATCAATTGTGTCTTCATGAATCATCTTCAGTCTTTTTGATAGTTGATCATCTTGAACTACTTTCTTTCTTTTCAATCTCCTTTGCTCAGCTTGTTCCTTTCTGATATCTTCTAACTTCTTCTTTCTATCAACTTCCATAGGCACAAAGTTTTCTACTTCTTTTCTGATATCTTCTTGTACTTTATCCCACAGAGCTTTCACTTCTGGATACCTCATTTTGTGTAAATTCTTGTATCCTCTTCTTCTCAAGAAACTTATCATCCAGTTTCTTTCTTGAGCAATAGTCATTGGCTTCTTTGTAATTGGCCTACTAACTTCTGCCAAATACTCAGCATCATACTCAGCTTGTTGCTTTCTAGCATGCTCTTCATCCTCTGCAATCTTTAGTTCTCTGATCTGAGCAATAGAAAATTTCTTCTTTTTCTTCTTAATATCTTTCTGAACCTTGATCCCTTTCCCTTTATCTTTTCGATCTAGCTTTTCTAATTCAGAAGTACTTTCAGCAACTTTTTGTGCAGGCTCAGAAATATGTATTCCTCCAGTAGGTCTCCTCAAATTCATCATAACTTGAGCAATTGTTTCATCATCACTTGCAGTATGTACCTTGACTTCTTCTTGTTGTATAAAAGTAGAAGGACCAGCTTCATTTTCATAATTCATTGTAGAAGGTCTAGCTGCAGTGACTCCACTTTCATCAATATTCCTAGAAGAAGTACCTTGCTCAACAGTACCTTGCAGACTTATGTTTTCTGCAGCAGTACTTTGAACACCAGCACTTTGATCATTCTGTGCATCAACATCCTGCTTAACAATTTCTTGCTCAACATCTTCTTCTTGTGCAATATTCACATCCTCTTCAATGTAACTATCTGGTACAAAAGTCTTTGGACTTTCTAGATATTGCCACAAATGAGCATCTTCTGAATATTTAATCTCAGCATCATCTTTATCCAAATTCTCATCTTGATTCCTCCCCAATTTGGTAAATGATGACCTCCTTTGCCTCCTCTTGGATTTAGAAGACTTCTTTGAAGATTTTGACTTTGACTTCTAAGACTGCTTCTTTTCTTTCACATAAAGCCTAAAATTCTGAACAAGAGGCCAAACAAATTTCTTCAATCTTCTGAACTTCTTTCTTAGCTTCTTGATTTCTGCAGCCTGAGCATTAACAGTTGACTTCATATTCTCCAATTCTTTAGTCAAATCAGAAGTACTCATAACACCTTCAATTCCCTCATCTCCTCCAGGTGTTTGAAACCCACCTGTGGAAGTATAATCATTGGGAGTTCGTACCTGTGTATCCTCTGAAGCAGTACCTTTAGAAGAAGTACTTTGTGGAGAAGTACCTTGAGCAGAAACAGATTTATCCAAGGAAGCTGACACTAAGGGAGTCCTTTCACTTGAAACACCATGCTGAGGGGAAACAATAGGTGGTGTAGGGGTATGTACTGAAGCAGAATGCTCAGCAGAATCAGGTTGATCAGCATTATCAGAATGTGCAGAATCACTATTGTTTTCTTCATCCCTAACAGCTAAAGCTACCTCTAACATATAAGCATTTAGAGGTGTATTCCTACCCGAAAAAGTTACTCCCTTATGAGACATAAAAGTGAACACCTTAGGTGGCATCCTAATTGTGGGTACATAATCCTGAGGTTTTGGTATCCCATCTAATGGATTCTCTAAGAGAAGTTGAATAAATCTAGGATACATTAGAAAAGGTTTACCAGCCTTGATATGTGTAAGCATACCTTCAAGGATCATGTATGAGAAATTGAAAGGTTGATTGGTAATAAGACCAACAAATGCAGAAGCTATGTAATGACTAAACTGATCCCAAGCAGTACTCTTTGGACTCAAACAATGAAGCAAAACATGTATAAGAAATTTCCAATGAGGACTAACCATAGCTTTCTGAAAAGTAAGCTTATTCAAAGGTCCTTCATACCCAATGTCTCTGAGTGTATTCCAAATCTCTTGTTTAGCAAATAGAACAGAGCCTCCTTCATCTTCAAATAACAGAGCCTCTCTGATTGTTGCTTCTGTGACACGAATAGCTCTCCCAGCAACTGTAGCAGTGATAATATCCTCTCCATCTTCAACCTGTGACCTTTCTGTATCCCAAAACGCATGTATCCAAGGACCAATAATCTCTGGGTTGACTAGGATTGAGTAACAGATGTTGGTTCCAGTGAGAAAATCAATAATTCCATGAAAGTCAAGGTTATCTTGGGTTTTCTCAAGGTTTGCTATCATGTTGTGTTTGGTATTGGTTCGTCGATGTGCCATTGTGATTAGGTTTAGAGAGAAAAGTGATGATCGGTGAAAAGTATGAATAAGTTTGATTTATAAGAAAGGTGAATGGATACGAGTGAATAAATAAGAAAAGATATGAGGTATATAAGGATAAAATACAAAAAATCACGGTTAATTAATAATTTTACCGTTATTTTTGGAAGTGATTATCCCCATATCTTTCAAAAGTTTGTTACCTGCAAATCTGACCGTTGGAACAGTATCTGACACGTCAGCGTATCCTTTAGAGCACCAAGCAGTACGTTCCATAAAATATGGAGCAGTACCTTCCGTTATAAACCCATACAGTATGTTGACCAAAGTACTTTTCCAAAAAAAATCTTGAATGTTGACTATTTGACCAAAATATCTTTGAAAGTCAACCCTGAGTAATGACTATCTCCCCAAATTAAATCCCAAAGCTACCATGGTAAGTGAACTTCAATACACTTCATTAAATGCCCAATTACCTTTACTTTGCCTATATAAGCAACTTTTCCAAGAACAAATTTCATTCAACTCTTCCTTCATTAGCAGAACACAAAAAACTTGTAAACACAATGAGTCACATTCCTGTTGTTAACATCTCCTCTGACTCTGATGGCTCCACAGATTCAGAGATAAGCTACTACTCTGATTCTGAGTTTGAGGATCTAGGATGGTTGGATTACTTCCCTCCCCATGTAGAATGGATGAGACCCCATGAATCTTCTTCATCAGTGAGTGTTGCAAACTCTACCATAACAGATGCAGCCAGCACTACCAACAAAAAGCCCAAGAAGAAAAAGTCTATCCCTGGTTCATCTTTGGCTAATGAGCTTCCACATGCTTTAACTCAAGCCCTGGAATCAGCAATACAGAACATGAAGTGGCCTGCTCCAAGGAAAGAGAGACCTCCCAAACAAGTTCTTGGCATGGCTTGCCCAAGAAAGCAAGCTTCTTTTGATGACAAAAGAAAGACTGCTCAGAAGGGAAAGCAAAGCTATGAGGGAAAGGGAAAAAGGCCTATGGAGTAGGTGTGTGGAGCTTGGTAGTAGGTTGTGGTAGATGTGTGTTTGTTTTGTCTTGTTTTTTCTGTGTCTGTATCTGTATCTTGGTAACAACAATAGTGATATATGAATCATCTGAATGGTTATGAACTTGCTGAATGATGAATAAAAACTTTGCTTTTTAATGATACATGTAGCCTCCCCTCAAATAATGACTAACTACTAACTACTAATGCCTCCCCTAAAAAATAGCTTACATATTAATCATGCCAATACTCACAACTAAAAAGGTAAATCTTGAAACATCAAAACCCTTTGTGAGTAGATCTGCTACATTATCATCAGTATGAACTTTAACCACATTGATAAGCCTGTGTTCATAGCAATCTCTTAAAAAGTGATGTCTAATCTGAATGTGCTTGGTCTTGGAATGATACACTGGATTCTTCACAATACAGATAGTACTCTTGATTGGCTCCAAACGGTCAACCTAAATTGACCAGGTGATGGTCAACAAGGTCAAAGGCCTAGAGTCAATGCTCCGCGGAAGTATAGTGTTTCCCCGGGTCGTTATGTCCCGACGAGGTGTGAATGGCTAACAAACGGTTTCGTGATTGGGTGAATTTGGATGAAAAAGGGGGTTTGTGAATGGTTTAACTAAGGAATCTATAATGAAATAGCTTAAACAAGCTATATGAATAAGACGAGAAGGTTAGAAAAACCAGAAACGATTAAAACTTAAAACGCGTACGTTACGTTTAAATAAAACGTAAACGTACAAAATAAAAAGTAAAAACGGAAATCTGAAAACACCCAGGGGGTGAAAATGACTTTTTTACAAACCTAGAGTTAAAAGAAGATTTTTGGAAAAAGAAAATAAATTTTAACACTAATTAATTACTTAATATTAATTAATTACTAATTATTACTAATTATTAATATTTAAACAACTTAAATATAATACAATATTATTTAAACACTAGAAAAATGAAAATAAAATTTCTAAAATTATAAAATAACTAAAAATAAGTTTTAAAATTAAAAATAAGTATTTTTGTCTTTTTGTGATTTTTCTATTAATTAATTACTAATTAATTACTAATTACCTAATTAAACTATTTTAAATTAAGAAAATTAACAAATGAACAGTAAAAATTCTAATAAAATTTCTAAAATTATATTATGATATATAAAAGCTAAAAAAAAATATAAAAACTAGGTTTTACTTAATAAAAACTAATTATGCTATTTTAAACTTAATATTAATTAACTATTAATTAAACTAACATTAAATCTAAAAATTACTAAATGACATAAGAAAAATCTATAAAAATTCCTAAAACTATTTTAAGTTACCTAGATCCTAGGAAAAATATAAAAATGTGGTGCTATTAAATAAAAATTATTACTTCTATTTTAAATGCTAATATTAATTATATATTAATTAATCTAATATTAATTATAAAAAATAGCAAACAAAGATAAAAAAATCTGAAAAAATTCTAGAAAATACTTTATACTACCAGGAACTTTAGAAAAATAAGAAAATATAAAAGTACTTTTAAAAAGATAAAAAGAAAAATCAAAGAGATAGCTTCTATTAAATAGAAACTATCACTTATCCTTAAAGGTTTGATTTCTGGTTTTACTTGATCGAAAACTACTTGAAACTAAAAATTATGGACTTAGGATGCAATGGAATCAGAATGACTCAAAATTAAAGCACTTGGAAAAGCTAAACCAATCACAGTTGACTTTGGTCAACTGTGAGGGTAAATGTGGGTGAAATAAGTCCTAAACTAGAAACTTTGATGGAAATGAGCTCAAACTAGATAATTGGACATATTAGAAGAAAAAAACACTAAACCAAAGTCACTAAATATTAAAATGGGTCAAGATTGCTTTCTTGACCCAACTGATAGCAGGCTGCTGCTACTGCTTTTGTAGCTAGGAAAAGAGGGGGGCAAGGGCACCCTGACCAAGATAAAGACTTGAACTAGGAAGACAGGTATGGTGGGAGTTAATATCACCCAAGAACAACCTGTGGGACCCACAGGTGAGCTCTGTGGGGCCCACAGAACCAAGACAGATGGTGATCTGTTTGATGGTGCAAGGGAGAACACTCCCCCTGCAGCCCTGTTCTAGAGGGCAAAAGACACCCAAGAAAAAATTAAAAAAAATATATTAGGATAGACTAGCTGAAGGACAATGATCATGCAAAAGCTTGGACAAATCCAATCAACACAGACACAATTAAAGATCAACACAGATCACCCAATTTAACTAGTAGAGCTTTTTGACTTTTGAATAATAAAGAACTAGTTTGACTAAAATGGATTTTGCTTGGCTCTAACTAGTTATAATGGATGTAATGAACATAAATATGATGAAATAAGGGTACAATAACATATAACAAACCTTAATGGAGAATTTTATATCATAACAGTCCAACAGTGGACTGTTATGGCAAATGACAATGATTCTTTGACTTTTGATGATCAAGACCAAGCTTTTATTGTTTACTTACCCTATTAGTATCTAATGTGACAGATTTTAACTAACTATAACATAGATAAATGGCTACAACAAAGGGAACACACTTGTTCCAAACACTCCATAATAGAACCTAATTCACTATGTCTAACAGATTTGGGCTTCTAATCCTTAAAATAATTATTAAACCAAACTTCTTAACTAATTTAAAGGCTAATAGATTCCTAAGAACTAACAAAGGACAACTAAATGACAGGAAAGCAAGTTGAGCTTTATTAAGACAGTAGAAACACTATTAAGCACTAGAACCTGTAGAAACTTGAATTAGACACACAATAAGCTACATACCATCAAGCTAAGCTAATATCAGCAGATTAAAGCTAAAATAACTGAGGTGCGGAAGATTAAAAAGTTTACTTACTTGATGCAAACTGAAATGGCTAAAAGCTATGGAGATAGGCTCATAAAAGCTATGACTAGGCTGGAATTAACTTCTCAAAACAGGATTAAGAGCTTATGAAATTATTCCAAACAGGAACTGAGCAATAACAATGATTTTTACCAAAAGCTTCAAAATATTTTTTTTTTCATTCAAACTGAAAATGTTACAACATGCAAATTTAAATACTGAACACTTATATTAACTTAGAAAGTACAAATTTCAAGCTAAGTTTATTACTAGAAATACTAAATTACATGAATTCACATTAACTAAAATTAAGCTAAAATTTAATACTAACTACCTACTGCTACACTAGTTACTTAGTTTCTTCTCTTTCTTTTCTTTTTATAAGCCCCTGGAGGGTGTCTTTGACTTTTCCCACATCTCTGAGCCTTTGGATGAGCTTCAATGAATCCTAGCCTTTAAAACCAAATTGGCGGGAAAAGATGACTTTGGCAGGTTTAGGTAACTTGTGAGGGTTTTGATAGCATTAATTGCTTTGGAAGAATTTGTGAGGTGGAGGGGACAAGAGATAGGTAGCTGAGGTGGAGGTGAGGAGGGGGTGAAGTGTTGGTTTGGTGTTGCAGTTGCAAGTGGGGAAGAAGGGGTGAGTCAAAGTAGGGGGTTGACTTGTGGGATAATAAAAAAACGGGGTAGTGTTTGTTTTGGTGGAGTGGGCTGAAAATGGTGTGGGCTTGGGGGGCTGTGTTTAGTGGATTAGGATTTGGTTGGGTTGGAGTAATAAGGGTGGGATTGGATTTTGGGTTTAGATTATTAAGGGTCCGTTTGTTTTATTACCAAAGAAACCACAAGGACTATTTTTGTAATAAATGAAAAGTGAGGGGCTGCTCATGAAAACTTTCCAAATTGCTACAAAGGACCAAAATTGCCAATCCCCAATATCCAAGAACCAATTTTTTGCATTTTTCACTTTTAAAATTCCCGGGGACCATTTATGTCAATTTTCAAAATCCGGGGACTAAAATTGCCATTTTATGAAAACTTTTGTCCAAGGAGTAATATTGAATATTTTTAAATTTCCAAGGACTAAAAATGGTTTTCCTTTCAAAAATATCCCACCAGGGACTGAATCTGCCAAAATCTGAAACTCCAGGGACTAATCTTGCAAATTTCCAAAACTTTCCAATTTTTCACCAAAGGACTAAATATGACAACTTATGATTTCAAAATGACCTTTGGTGATAATTTTCCATATTTTGAATATCCAGGGACTAATTTTGTAATTTTATGAAAGTTGGGGGACTGAAACTGCCAATTTTGCAAACTTTATACGTTTTTCATCTGTTTTTACTCATTTTGCATCTAAAACATATAAAACACAATTTTGAAATATTTTTGTTATTTTGATGCATTTCCGAGTGTTTTTGTATGTTTTGCAGTTCAGATTTGACCAAAAATGATGAGTGTTTGAGCACTCATCAACTCTCATTATCAATATTGATAGGAGTATTTTTGAAGTTGAATCCATAATCCAAAAGCTGATTCTGCAACCAAAGTACTTGTGCACAACAACTTGCAGCAGCTACATACTCTGCTTCTGTGGAAGAAGTGGCTGCAATTGTTTGCTTCTTACATTGCCATGAAACTAATCTGCTTCCAAGGTACTGGCATCCTCCAGTTAATGATCTTCTGTCATAGTTATCTCCAACATAATCACTGTCTGAAAAAGCTTGTAGATGGAAAGGTGAATCCTTAGGATACCATAATCCTAGCTTAGGTTGTTGCCTAAGATACCTGAAAATTCTCTTGACAGCATTCAAGTGGGATACCTTTGGATGAACTTGATGTCTTGCACATAAACACACAGCAAAAGTAATATCAGGTCTTGATGCAGTTAAATACACGAGACATCCAATCATAGACCTGTATAGTGTGACATCAACATCTTCTCCTTCTTCATCTTTTCCCAAAGGTTTGTTAGTATTCACTGGTGTAGATGTAGGCCTAACAGTTGTGAAATTGAATCTCTTAAGAATATCTGCAACATACTTATCTTGACAAATGTATATTCTACTGCTTGACTGTTTCACTTGTAGTCCCAAAAAGAATGTTAATTCTCCCATTGTACTCATCTGAAACTCTTTCTGCATAAGATCTTCAAATTCCTTCACCATAGACTGCTTAGTAGCACCAAAAATAATATTATCTAAATACACTTGGACAAGCATGATATCCTTCTTGTTGGAGTATGCTCGTGTCATAATAAATAATTATATGGCTAGACATATGTGAGCCTATGGGGTCACACACTTATACACAGAGACACCATTATATATATTGTATTTATCGTATTTACACTATATATACGACTACGTAACTCGGGATCAATAACGGGCTACTAATAACTAAGCTAGTACTTAGTTTATTGGATTAGACCAACAAATGGGCAAGCCTATTTAGGGCCCCCATGGCTAGCCTAGGTGAGAAAGGAACAAGGGAAATAGCTCAAGGGGTTAAGTGTAACATATGATCTTATAACCTCCTCTTGATTTGGTCATTATGACAAAATTAAATTAGAAAAATAATTACCAATTTTTTCTCCCCCTTCCTCTACCCTAGAGCCACGAAATAACACACACCCATATTAGGGTTTGGTGTTTTTGATCTCCTCCTAACCTTATTCTAGTGTAGTTCAAGGCTAGATCGCGTGTAACGGGGTCAAGACTAGCATCGGGTGGTGATCTATGACGTGTAGTGTGTTTCCATCATAGAGGTGATCTATTTTGGTCACTTGGTTTCATAGGTGGTTCGTGATGTTGGTGATGGTCTCCATACGATTCTACCGATCACGCTACAAAGGTATAACTATCTTGTTTATCTTATTGATTGATCATATGGCAATATGGATCCTCGTTGGTGATGTTATCCGCTGCGTTTATTTGATTTTTATATATTTTATATTCATACATCACCATTAGTGGTATCACGAGCCATCATATGTGCCATATGATTATCGGGTATGCATAAAAATGGCTAAAACGGGTGTTTTTTTGATGATTTTTGAAGTCATGGTTAAAACAGCCCTAGGGATCCAATTTTTTCCTCATAGGACGACCCTTTAGGGGTCTTATGATCTGCACTTTTTGGTCCCATGGCCATTTGTTATGCATACGCTAATTGGTTACTTGTTGGGTACATGAAAAATGGCCTAAAACGCGTGTTTTTGATCGGTTTTTTAAACGGTTTTAATTCAGCCCCTAAGGCCATATTTTCTGTGGTTAAATGGTATTTGGAAGGTCCTAATATCAGTGGGTTTTGACCCTTAAGTCATAGGAAACACGTACCTAATGGGGTTTTAATTCTTGTCAATTAATTTCTTCGTTTTCGTTGGCTAACAATTTAATTGTTGTTATTATTTTGTTTTCCATGGCAAATACATGCATGTTTGTCCATGGAGTTAGCCAACACCATGTTTCATTCATAATATTATGGTATTATTATGTTTATATGCAAAGCCGATGAAAACCTAGACCACTTGTGCATTGAATGGTTGTGATTGTTGTTTAATTTCGTGTTTTGGGGTTTTTGCCATTGTTTCGGCATTTATGTAATTAATATTCTTTTGGTTGTAGCCATTGTTTGGGCACTTTTACAGTAGATTAAAAGTAGATTAGTTTTATTTTACCTTCAGTATCATGTAATCGTGGCTTGGTGGTGAAAGGCGAAAGAGTTAAAGACATTTTTGTCGAAAAATGACTGCTGGAACACCAGTTGGTAAAACGGCGTTTTCCGGCGATTGGTAAGGTATTTTTGGCTGAAATGTTTTTTACAGGTACCCAAGACATGGGTCTACAACTTTATAGTTTTGAGCTAAGCCCGGGGAAGCCTCCTTCATGGACTTTTGGGCCCCCGAACACATAAATTCTGGAAGGATAGCAACTACTTTTCATGTGCATTATGGGCTTTCTACTTGCTCTTGATTGTCTTGGAGCAAGTGGGAGTCCTCCGTGTGGTTGTGTGGTTTGTCCCTAGTTGACTCTTGGTTCTCGTGATGGCTCACGAGACCAAGCATAGGTTTTTTCATCGGTTGAGGCTTTGCATATTGTGGTTGTGTGTTTGTTTTGCTTTTTATATATCTTGTGATCATATGTAAAATTGCAAATAGTTTTTTATAAACTTAAAACAAAACACAAACCATTTTCAAAACTAAGTCTTTTGATTTAGTTTTACTAAGTTTTTGAAACTTGAAATCATTGTTTTTAAATAACACCTAAACTTGTTATGTATGTTATTCAAATTTATGTATTGTCCAAACTTTATTATCCACGTAGGATAAATATTAGTCATGAAAATGGACAACTTGACACACATAAATTAAAACAATGATTAGACTTAAGTTAAGAAATGTTTTTAACTTGTGCTACGAATGATGAATGCATGCTCTTTTCGTACACCTTTTGATTCGCATCAAAACTTTTACCCGTCAAAATTTAAGTCACGCCGTCCAATTTTGAGAACACTTGCAATTACTTTTTGCCTATGCGTGGGACCTAGGTTGAATTGTAACCCAAGGTGACTATTCTCTATGCGTGGGACCTAGATATATTCTCGCACGTTCTCAAATTGGATGACTTAATCGAGTTAAGCGGTGAGACCTTGACCCGAGGCAAAGATGGGACTAAACATGCCTACATGACACTAGTTGCTTGTTCACTAGTGCCATAGGTCCCATAAAGATCTAAGAGTTGCACTTGTAATGCAATTGGTGATCGTCGCCTACCAACTGAATCTACTATTGCTAGCAGATCAACTGATGTAATAGTAGAAGCACAATGTGGATCTTAGCCTTTTACGTAAATTAATTGTTTTAAATTGTAAACATGGGGTAATTAATTCATAAAAGGATACTTATCGGAAATACTAAATATGAACTTTGATAATTCAATTAATGAATTAATGCAACACAAATTGTAAACAAAAGTTTGTTCTTTTCTTGTTAAAAGGATCAAACTAAGTCTTCCTTTCCTTGTAAGAAAGAGACTTGTTCCTATCCTTTTCCATATGAGGAAAAGACATAATAGGAATATTTGAATTGTCCTAATTCTAATCAAACTCAAAGCACACATA
This sequence comes from Artemisia argyi, assembly GCA_030686995.1. NCBI lineage: Eukaryota > Viridiplantae > Streptophyta > Magnoliopsida > Asterales > Asteraceae > Artemisia > Artemisia argyi. Next base: position 114,537,252 of record CM060709.1, on the reverse strand, counting down.
CTCTAGAAATCGTGACGTCTTGTAAAGTCAAAACGGTTAAGTATGTTTGCACATCTTATTCTTTCAAGTTCGTTTTATAACCCTAGTTCCGGTTTTGAAACCTTCAAGAAATATAAGATATTTGGATAACTAGAGAACATGTTTTCTATAGCTACCAAACTAATATGAGTTAAAATAATTAGAAAATGGAAAATCAATAAACCGAAAAGTGGTAAAGGTAATTACTAGCATGATTACCTAGCAATGTGTCTTAACCCAATAAACATGGAGGAAATGCATGCCTAATTTTCAAGTTAAAATGACGGCTAGCCCATCATCTATATGTTAGAACTTGATGCACTTCCTTGAATACCTAAGTACATGTTTACTAGTCAAAGTGACTCACATTAGCAATAATGTGTAGATATTCAAAGAAAGAAGGAAAGTATCCAATCGTCACTCACTCTCCACTGGCGATGTAACATTTATAATGTTGTCTAATCCAGTGGGAGCTACGTGATTGTATTACTGGTGACGAAACACATGTAATGTTCTCTAATCCAGTGGGAGTTGTAAGCTCTATTAACTTACAAGTTGCCCAACTTATTTCTAGATTGTCTTGAAATAATACATTACTTTCCACATATGAAGCATCATAGTTTTTATGAGAACCATTGCATGAATTTTATTAGATAACTTGTCGCGTTCCTGATGTTGCTTCCTGAAATGTTATCAATAAAATTGCTATGCATGATTCTTTATAAAAGCGATAAAGTTCAACACATCTATATTTTGATTTTGACTAAAATCATATGTTATATGTGACATTGTCATATTTGCTTGCATAATGTTGTGCCATGCACAAGAGGGAGAAATCTTAATTGTGTGCAAGGTACAACATATAACAATATGACTAATGGTTTTTCTTGACTGCAAGGTAAGAAAAATAAGGTTCTACTAGGACTTATACACATAAAATGTATGTTGCCCAAATTAGAAAAAATGTCAAGATAACATGAAAAGCTACTTCGACATTATTGCTGAATTGTTTAGTAAATATGATTATGTCTTCTTGTAAATTCATAATCATGAAGTATGTAATTAACTTGAAATCACTATTGAGGCAAATTGTCGGCACTCATAATTACTTTAGTTGAACATGTTTAGGTCTCTTGTAAAGACATAAACATCAATTCCGTTAATTGTTGAAAGACTTATAACGTAAAGTAAAGACATTAATTTGTTATGTCTTCTTGTTAAAGACATGTACACTTACGACGTATAATAAAATATTTAATGTTTATGTTTTCTAGCTAAAACATACACATGAAGTCATTGACTTGGTCAAAGACTTTAAATATAAAGTATGCAGTAGGCTAAAAATACTATTGATGCCATCTGGTATGACTTGGTTGGCAGATACGTAAGCCAAAGAGTATAAGTTCATCTAATGAGTTGTGTGATAGTCTGACAACATCTATCCACGTGGAATACCACAACTTTATGGTATGTCCATCATGGTTATCATTTGATCTTTGATGACTTAAACTCTTTTACCTCCAAAGCAATCAAGGTTAGAAAATTGGATGTGCCATGTGTACACCAAATATGGTTCCAACCCAGAAGGAATTTAAGACACCATTGTATTATGGAATGGGATGAATCCCATTATGTCTTGATTTTAGTTCTGAATTTGTTAAATACCTAAGAGTAAGTAATTAACAAACTAGAGTCAAGAACTACCGATGTATTTTGGATGTCCCACTTGAAAATAATTTATTGTTAATCAAGATGCTGAGTACTTGGAGATTAGTCTCCACTTACAAAAGCAAGTGGGAGCACCTTTAGATCTTGAAGTTATTCAAGAGCTAAATACACAACCTTCTGAGTACACTTGCTAATTGTCACAACTCGTAAATTCTGGTCTTTTCCCGAACTTTCACATTTACTATTCATCAGTTACTATTCATCGATCACTATTCATCATTTCACTATTCATCTTTTTCGGAGTCGGTTTGTGATTCTGAGAAGTGTTTTAAAATTTTACTATTCATAAAACACTATTCACCTCCGGAGAAAATTTGTCATTTGTACGTGAGTTGCGTCATTTCTGTACACGTACGATTATCAACCTAATAAACGTTATCTTATGAGCTATTATTTTGAATAATTATCCGACAATCCCAACTATGGTCCTAACACATTTTTATACTCATAATAATAATATAAAAATTTTATTATTAATTTACTCGGTGTTTTGAAATCAATTACTATATTTTACGGTCGGAGCTTATAACTCCGTCGGTTTGCGATATTTCAACCCAATAATTATTTTAACACCCGATTCTCATCAAGAATAATATTTTACAACTTCTACAACTTCGTCGTATTTTATTTCACCTCGGTAACATTTATTTTAGTTAACACGGTACCCGGTAACACCTAATACACCTAAAAACCACTAATACTTGCACCATGGGACAAGCTCATTTATGAGCACACACACTCTTCCTTGTTTTACTCTTTGTGCCGCCCCCCCCCCCCTAGCCCCCCTAAAAACATGGATCTTGCTCCATGTACAAAATATCTATACATATATACTCATTTCACCACATTTGTTTTTCATTTACACACCAAACATAACTAGCTCAAAAACTTTTCTCTCTTCCTCCCCTTTTGTGTACAATCGGCCAAGGGCAAGAATCAAAGAAGAATCCATAAATTATTTATATGGGGACCGTTTTAAACTATTTCAAGGGCCTACTTCCGCACTACTTTTAACGATGTAAATTCAATATTTTTGATTAAACGATTTTATTTTAAATAAATAAAGTGAAAACCATTTTTGAACTTGTGTTGTAATACCAATTGAGTTACACCCCAGCTACACGTATGCTTCCGCTGGACCCGATTTTGGGGGTGTGACAGATTGGTATCAGAGCTTTGGCTATAGCGAAATAAGTGTTTTTAAAACCTAGACTATAGCTACTTTTACGAAAAACTTAACCCTATGACCGTCACGTGCCTGCCTGCCAAGCTGAAGCCTCACTTGTGGTTTGTTGCTGACTTAGGTGATGAGATTTGTGTCTCATTATCTGGTATATTATATTCACTTATTCTGGTTGATTACTATAATTGTCTTCTCTATTAGTATGCTTACATAACTTATGCGCCTCATGTTACGCCTTCTCCTTGCATAGTTTCATCATTTGACCTCGAGTTTGGTCACCTGCCTTAGTCTTTCTAAACATCTTGGTATTTGTGAAGGACATAGTATTAGTATAACAGAGCTGAGTATTTCAAAATTCATGGAACCTCGGTAGAATATAGACTAGTCACCTATATTCAACCCGGGATAGTGGGACATAGGCTGACTACCTATATCCGACTCAGAAATGAATTTTGCAACACTGAGAATTGTTATAATAAAATTCTGTCTGGATTGAATCCTCTGCTCAATTTTCAAATGCTTCATTTGTGTGTGTATATACCCTCGTTGTCAGAACGCTTATCCTTTTCATCACTTCGTAAACCGCCGCCTGAAAGCACGTCAACTAGTCATTTCATCTCATGAATCTTCACCTTTATAACACTTCAGAGACCTACGTTAACTGAACTTCAGGACGAAGTTCCCTTAAGGGGTAGAGACTGTCACAACTCGTAAATTCTGGTCTTTTCCCGAACTTTCACATTTACTATTCATCGGTTACTATTCATCGATCACTATTCATCTTTTTCGGAGTCGGTTTGTGATTCTGAGAAGCGTTTTAAAATTTTACTATTCATAAAACACTATTCACCTCCGGAGAAAATTTGTCATTTGTACGTGAGTTGCGTCATTTCTGTACACGTACGATTATCAACCTAATAAACGTTATCTTATGAGCTATTATTTTGAATAATTATCCGACAATCCCAACTATGGTCCTAACACATTTTTATACTCATAATAATAATATAAAAATTTTATTATTAATTTACCCGGTGTTTTGAAATCAATTACTATATTTTACGGTCGGAGCTTATAACTCCGTCGGTTTGCGATATTTCAACCCAATAATTATTTTAACACCCGATTCTCATCAAGAATAATATTTTACAACTTTTACAACTTTGTCGTATTTTATTTCACCTCGGTAACATTTATTTTAGTTAACACGGTACCCGGTAACACCTAATACACCTAAAAACCACTAATACTTGCACCATGGGACAAGCTCATTTATGAGCACACACACTCTTCCTTGTTTTACTCTTTGTGCCGCCCCCCCGCCCCCCCCCCCCCCCCCCTAGCCCCCCTAAAAACATGGATCTTGCTCCATGTACAAAATATCTATACATATATACTCATTTCACCACATTTGTTTTTCATTTACACACCAAACATAACTAGCTCAAAAACTTTTCTCTCTTCCTCCCCTTTTGTGTACAATCGGCCAAGGGCAAGAATCAAAGAAGAATCCATAAATTTTTGAAGAACAAGTATTAATCAAGTCATCTACATGTACCTTGTTTGGATTTTGAAATAAAAATCCCTAGGTCTCTTATTCATTTTCATCCAAATCATCTCAAATCTTTCTAGTAAGTTGTCAAACTCTTGTTCATAATTTCTTCATGTTATTTTTATGATCATGTGATTTCCATTCAAGATCTTCATGCATATGTTAGTTATACCACTCATTTATATTTATATATAACTTTGAAACCTTAGAAATGGAAACCCTTGTTAGATCTACTTGGATGATGATGTTTGATAACCCATGACACCCTAGGAAGGTGTATGGTAGGAATAAATTAGTTTGGTAGTGATTGAAAGTGATTTGGTTGGATTAGAAACTAGTTTGGAACACTAGAAATCAATTTTTTGAAACAATATATAACCTACTGTCCCTATTTGCAAAACGTGGGAAACTCAGGGGTTCCTGGGTAATTTTGGCTTAAAGATTCAGAAAATAATTTCAAAAACGAAGCCGTGGGCGAAAGAACGGGTTAAAACGAGTTTATAACGAAGGAGATATGAATTTTTCAATATTAACGACGAAAACTATTTTTCTGAAAACTGCATGCTGTTTGACAGTTTTCGACGGGCAAATAGAGGCGTTAAACGTAAATTAGAGGAGCCGAGCTATCTAAAATATATTAGTATATACTAAAACGAATCCGTGGATATAAAGGACGAGTAAAATGAGCTTAAAACGACCAAGTTATACACGTTTTAAAGTCGTCAAACTATATATATATATAGTCACTACTAGAAAAATAATATAACTACGTACTAAATAATATATTTTCTAGATTTCTTATTCACGGAGTTTATTTTTAACTAACGAAGTACGTACGACTCAAGATTTATTACGCGACTACTAGACATTATTTTAAGTTTTTCAAGACGAGGAATATAACGCTAACATTTTATATACGATATATTACGACAAGTTTTTATAACTCTATTTGGACTTATTTTTCCTAAGTATGGAAAATACTTTACTTTGACTATAACTAGTATTTTCAAGTTACGAGTGGTATAGGTATCATGTGCATGCATATTCTCTTCATCATTTCATGATCTAAGTAGATCACTATCATTCATATTAGGTTGTGGTTAGAGATCGAACCTCATTTCTGTGTAACCACTTTTGTCTTCGTAACTATCGTACCAGGTGAGTCATAGCCCCTACTCTTTTAAATTGTTTTGTTAACTTTTTGGGGGAGAATACATGCTCGTTTTTACATGAATTACTACTTGACCTTATAACTTGTTTTGAACTTTTGAACTTGACTTAAACTTTTGACCCTAATGTACCGTACGTACTATGACCTAAAGTCTCGCCATTTTTGGTGGAGCGTGCCAAGTCTCGCCATTTTTGGTGGAGCGTTCTTGACCTAAAGTCTCGCCTTATTGGTGGAGCGTGCTAAGTATCTCATGTTCAAAGCATCCTTAATAAATCTCGCCATGGTGGAGTGACTAATAAATCTTTGCCAAGTCGGTGAAGTGACTAATAAATCTCGCCTAGGTGGTGGAGTGACTTCAAGTCTCCCATGTTCGGAGCAACATTATAAAGTCTCCCTTGTTCGGAGCGGCCTTGACTTATTATATATGTGGTGCTTATATTGTGACTTATTATAACCGCGGGTACTTGACTACTAAACATGCAACTATATTTTCGCAGTGGGTTGTGAACACACAGGTTGCAAGTCTCTTATGGCGGGACTTGTAACTGAGTGGATTTACGATGCCTTTGCTGCGTGATCATTTTCTATATACTTTATTTGTTAAACAAACTCTATGAACTCACCAACCTCGTGTTGACACTTTAGCATGTATTTTCAGGTTTTAACCTATGGCACGCTACAGGAGGTTTTGGCAGGGCATGGCATGGTCATAGAAGACTTTGATTATTTATATGGGGACCGTTTTAAACTATTTCAAGGGCCTACTTCCGCACTACTTTTAACGATGTAAATTCAATATTTTTGATTAAACGATTTTATTTTAAATAAGTAAAGTGAAAACCATTTTTGAACTTGTGTTGTAATACCAATTGAGTTACACCCCAGCTACACGTATGCTTCCGCTGGACCCGATTTTGGGGGTGTGACACAAATGTCATACTAAGGTTGAACATGCATATGTTAAACCATAGATTGATATCTCTCATTCATAAATCCGCAAGGATACCCCTAACACCTGAATGATATATTTTTTATATCAATGTTAAGGGACATAAGTTGGAGGATCATAGTGAACCTGCTAACTAAAGAGATGCATTATCAGATGTTGAATCTGATGAATAGCTCAAAAACTATGAATGATAAGATGGAGTCCGTGAAAGATAATCACTCATGGAGATTGATTGATCTCTTACCAAATCAGTTAGACTGTGAGGTTTAAAATGAGTTTCTTGAACTAGATGACTCATAAGGACAAACTTGTATACATATTTAATGCATGCGTAGTAGAAGGAGTTTACTCATACTCAAGAAATTGATTATGATTAAATCTTCATACCTACAAACATTAAATGTATAAAGATGATTAATTGTCATACCTGTTTTCATGTAAATGAAATATGACAATGAGATTTCAAAACACCTTTTGATTACTTTTGCGAGGACGATGAGTAATCAAAAGGGTTTATGAATCAGTATAATCTTTATTATGTATACAAGACATAAGAATCCCGGTGTGGATTAGATCATGCATCTAGGAGCAGAGATCTTAATTTAATCATTAATTTGATTTTTATTAAATAAGATTACTCCCGAGAACTCAGAGTGCAAGTAGGATAAATGAATTTATTTTCTTAAATCTCATATGTTGTTAACATATAAGAAACAATATTCCATCTAAGCTAGACTTTAATCCTTAGCCTTGAATGAAGTTTCAATTAAGGAATTTAGGAAATAAAACATAAAACCTTGTTGCATGTGTTTATTAGGATAAACATAAGCGGTTAATAATCTAAACACGATATGACATGTCATTGAGGGGAGTCTCAATGATCAATCTTACATTATGAGATTGAATGCATGAAGGGAAACCTTAAGTTTAACTAAAGGATTCATTATGTAAGTCATATTATGTATTGGATTATTTATATCATTTGCATGAATGCCAGATGAGTTGATAACAACAAATATCTAAGTGAAAGTCATTAGATAATTGTTAAACGAACAACCTAATGTACCTACAAAGGACCAAAGATTTGTTCAAACATTTACGGATATTTGAGGAGCTCTGTTATATTTTCATTCATTGATGCTTATATAACTGAGATGATGCTCAACCCTAGTCGTAGTAGGATAACATCATGAATGATGATACCTCTAACTAGATGTGCTCGATTGAGAGCATTAATATATGCATTATACATTAAGAGAATAAGAATACTTTACAGATTGGGAAACTGTTATATATGACTGTCTAAAGTTGGTGTTTTGCTAGCTTCAAACACACTATGGAATGTATTGTTGCAATACTCGTATTGTACATGATTGCATACATACGAAAGGACAATCATCATTCAAAACATTTTTGAATTTTGAAATAAGTATTCTCAAAGTTTACTTAGATGACTACTTGTTTTCTTGTACAACAAAATTGATCATGGTGGAAACATCAGATTTCGATCTATATGTAGTCTTGTGCATATCTATTTTTAGTATTTGGATAATGGAACTGTAAGCAGTTGTATTATATAATGAATTGATATACCGGGTATAATCGTCTTCATTTATACTACTGTGTTCTATATTTGCATGTTTAATCCATGAATAATTTATTTATTCTAAAATTGTCCATTGCCAGTTGACGATACGGGAGTATCATCGAATTAAGGCAAATGTGAGCGTGTTGGTGATTTATTTGCCAAACTCATATGTTGTTCATTGTGATGAACATTGGACTGACCCAACCTATGAGAATTCATTGCATGGATCAGCGTCAATAGTGAATCTCGCAAATGGTTATGTCTCTTATCCTCAGACTTGAGATGCAAGTAGGTCTTGCATGTGTGGAATTTCATTCTTTGATATGGTTAAATGCTGTCCTGAATAAGGTAGTTATAAAAACCATTTTTAGGAGTGATTTGAAACACATGAATGACACATGCAGTCAAAATAGGATTTGTTCCTCCACATCATGGAGTTAGATACTATTGGGCCCCTCGATGAATTGAACGGATGTTTGTATGGCCGTACTCAAATGAGATTAAGATGAATCTTAATTCACTTTGTAATCTTGTTCAATATCTAGATCGAGAAACATAATAGTTGAACAAAATTGGAATGACTTTGATCCATGTCTAATGTTCAACATAGTATCTGTAACAAAAGGAAGGATGGCATATAAACCATTTAAATGAGAAGTTTTAGAAACTTCCCTCACATATTTCTAGGGGCATTGGCGTGTTGCTAGACGCTAACCTTTGCTTGTATAATTACTTGATTATTATGACGTCGCAAGTGGGAGCTGTTGGAGTATGCTCGTGTCATAATAAATAATTATATGGCAAGACATATGTGAGCCTATGGGGTCACACACTTATACACAGAGACACCATTATATATATTGTATTTATCGTATTTACACTATATATACGACTACGTAACTCGGGATCAATAACGGGCTACTAATAACTAAGCTAGTACTTAGTTTATTGGATTAGACCAACAAATGGGCAAGCCTATTTAGGGCCCCCATGGCTAGCCTAGGTGAGAAAGGAACAAGGGAAATAGCTCAAGGGGTTAAGTGTAACATATGATCTTATAACCTCCTCTTGATTTGGTCATTATGACAAAATTAAATTAGAAAAATAATTACAAATTTTTTCTCCCTCTTCCTCTACCCTAGAGCTACAAAATAACACACACCCATATTAGGGTTTGGTGTTTTTGATCTCCTCCTAACCTTATTCTAGTGTAGTTCAAGGCTAGATCGCGTGTTACGGGGTCAAGACTAGCATCGGGTGGTGATCTATGACGTGTAGTGTGTTTCCATCATAGAGGTGATCTATTTTGGTCACTTGGTTTCATAGGTGGTTCGTGATGTTGGTGATGGTCTCCATACAATTCTACCGATCACGCTACAAAGGTATAACGATCTTGTTTATCTTATTGATTGATCATATGGCAATATGGATCCTCGTTGGTGATGTTATCCGCTGCGTTTATTTGATTCTTATATATTTTATATTCATACATCACCATTACTTCTTATCTCTCTTGATAAACAAAGTCTTGTCAATAGCTCCTCTCCTATAACCATGTTGTAGTAGAAAATTGGAAAGTCTTTTATACCATGCTCTTGGAGCTTGATGAAGGCCATAAAGAGCCTTGATAACCTTGTAGACTTTGTTTGGGTGTTCAGGATCTTCAAAACCAGGAGGCTGTTTGACATAAACTTCTTTTGTAATTTTGCCATATAGAAAAGCACTTTTAACATCCATTTGATATACAGCAAATCCCATATAGGATGCAAAAGCAAAAAATAGCCTGATGGCTTCAAGCCTTGCCACAGGAGCAAAAATTTCATCATAGTCTACTCCTTCTTCCTGTCTATATCCTTGAGCCACTAACCTTGCCTTATTCTTGATAACATTCCCTCTTTCATCTCTTTTTACCCTGAAGATCCATTTTGTTCCAATCAGTCTCTTTCCATAAGGTAAATCGCATAATACCCAGACTTCTTGAAGTTTAAACTATAGGGGTTCTTCTTGCATAGCTTCCACCCAACTCTCCTTAGCTAATGCTTGTTTGATATTCTTGGGCTCTTTCTGAGATAGAAAACAATCAAATAAACATAACTTCTGATCCTTGTGATTCACCCTGTTTTGTTTGTAGATAAAACTAAGTAAAGAAGTATGTTGTTGAGACATATTCTTAGCCTTAGTCCTGGTGAGCACCCCTGAAGCTGAGGGTCCAATTATGTTGGTAACAGGATGAGTTTTGTGAATTCTGAGAGTAGGAGTTGGTGAGACTTCAAGATTATCTTCCAAATTAGTTAAATCAGGATCTTCATTATTATCTGAGAAAATGCCTTCTTGATCCAATTCATCATCAGTGTCTTCTAAAGTAATCGTGTTTGGATCATCAGTATCTTCCAAGTCAGGCATATTAGAATCATTCACAGCATCAGTATTTATCCAATTTGAAGTATCTAAAGGTTGAAAAGTACTTTCAAATGGATTAGCAGCACTTTGGGGTAAAGTACTGTCAGTGCCTTTTGCCTTCTTCTTTTATGCTTCATAAGCTCTCCTTTGTTCATCTTCATAAGACTTAGCCATAGTTTCTTGAAAAAGCATCCTAGTAAGTTCATCTTGAATGGCTTGATCTTCATCAGATACTGGTATTTGTGGTGGAACAGTACTTTAAGGATCAGCAGTACTGTTAGGTTTAGCAGTACCTTGAGGCTCAGAAGTACTTTTCTTCTCTTCATTGGCATTATCATTTGGCTCATCTTCAGATCTTAAATTAATATCATGAACAATGTACTGTGCTTCTTCTTCAGTGGGAGCAGCTTGATTTTCTTCCCTTACAGGTACATAATTCATTGATGAAGACATTAAATCAAGATCAAACATCCAATCAGGACCTTTACCTTTAGAATTTTCTTGTTCTTCTAGAAAATCAACATGAAGACATTCTTGAACCTTTTTGGCAGCCCTGTTGTACACTCTAAATCCTTTGCTATTTGTACAATATCCCAATAAATATCCTTCATCTGACTTCCCATCAAATTTGCCCAAATTATCAGCAGTGTTTAAGATGGTTAGGGGACATCCAAAAGGTTTCATAAACTTGATGCTTGGCTTCTTTCCCATGAGTAACTCATAAGGTGTCTTCATTTGAGGTTTTGTCACTGATACTCTATTCAACACATAACAAGCAGCAATTACAGCCTCAGCCCAGAATGGAACATGTAATTGAGAGTCTGCAAGCATTGTCCTTGCTGCTTCTATACGAGTTCTATTCTTTCTTTCTGCAACTCCATTGTGCTGAGGAGTTCTAGCAATACTAAACTCTCTTTTAATTCCTTTCTTGGCACAAAAGTCATCCATTAGCTGATTCTTGAACTCAGTCCCATTATCACATCTAATGCCTATAAGCTTGAGTCTTAACTAATTTTCAAGTGCTATTATAAGATCATGAATAGCATCAAAAGTTTCATCTTTGAAGCATAAGAAAAAGACCCAACTAAATCTGCAACAGTCATCTGTTACAACCAAGCAGTACTTCTTCTTGTTCAGACTAACAACTGAAACAGGTCCAAACAGATCCATGTGCAGCAATTCCAAAGGCTCTCTAATGGTTTTCTCATCAATCTTCTTACAGAAAGCCTTGTGCTGTTTACCCTTCTTACAAGCAAGACATGAGTGATCATTCTTGAATGTTTTAGAAGGTAAACCTCTAACTAAATTTCCTTTGACCAGCTTATTGATGTTCTTGAAATTTACATGCCCCAATCTTCTGTGCCATTGATGTGCTTCTTCCATTGTTGCTCTTGCAATCAAACATGTTGCTCTTTCAGTAGAATTGACATTCTTTAAATCTATGTTGTACACATCATTGTTTCTTGGTGCTCTCAGCATCACCAAGTTTCTATCTTCTAACTTAAAGTCAGGAGAAAGTATAAGACATTCTGTGTCAAAGAATAACACAGGGTACTTCTTATCACAAATCTAAGAGACTGACAAAAGATTGAATTTGAGCTCCTTCACATATCTAACATCCTCAAAATCAATGTTTCATGCCTTGATAGTTCCTTTTCCAGTTATTCTTCCTCCATCAGGATCATTCCCAAATGCAACTTTTCCTCCAAAATAAGCTTTAAAATCTGACAAGAGCTCCTTTTCTCCTGTCATACTTCCAGAGCAACCACTATCTACAATAAGATGATCTTTAAGTTCCTCTTCTGGGTTGCCCTGCATTCACATGAAAAAGGTTAGTTATTTTTAGGAACCCAAGCCATTACTGAATTGTGTTCCCCTTGTGGAGTGACATACTCAAAAATTTTGAGTATGTAATCACCACTGTCTTTGAAAACATGATCAAGAATTAAGGTTTTTATTTCCAAAACTGTTGGTTTATCATGATTAATTTTCCCTTTTTCACCCTTAACCTCTGAAAGTACTGGTTCTACCCCAGCAGTACTTTCTTTCTTAACCCATTTAGTTGTAACTTTAGGAGTTGGCTTCTGTGTTCTAGCATCTTTTCTTGTGTTGTAAGGCCTTCTAAGGTTGTAGTTGTTGTACCTCCTAGGTCTTACACTTGAGTATTTGCTAGAAGCATCTTGGTTAGGGAACTTTTTATCAGTACTTTGTGAAGGTACTGAGGGTTTGGATTATGATCTTTTCTGATGAGGGTACCTGTAGTCTTTTGAGAAATTACTATGGTTAACCCTATTTGTATAATTCCAAACTGGTTTGTTGTCCCTTGGCTTCTTCTCCCTATGACTTGGTTGTGTAGTTCTGGTCTTTGGATATTTACTTAAGTATTCTGAATGATAATCACAGTCTTTAATCAAATGATGAGGACTATAACATACATAATAGACCTTTGGACCAATATCCCCAAATCCCTTTCCATAAGGTTTTCTAAAATTAGCAGTATTTTGAAAGTTTTTTCTTTGAGGTACTGCTGAGTGATCAGCAGTACTTCGAAAAGTGTTTGAAGGTACTGCTTTTTTTGAAAACTTGTTCTCATCAACCTTAGGTGCTTCAACAGATTTTTCTAAAGTTTCAGGGTTAGATTGACTTTTAAGCTTCTTCCTAAACTCTGTATTATCTACCCCATAACAGTCAACATCTTTTCTAGGTGGTTGAAAGCTACCTGGGGGATTAGGAACTGCATTATACCCCTTTTCTTTCTTAAATACAGGAGGTGTTGGACTAGGGTATTCCTCATCACTAGAAGTGTTTTCATCTAGACTTATGAACTCTTCATCACTAGTGGAGGTATCTACCGTAAGATTTAGATCCTTACTCTTAAATGGAATGCCTTCATTGCTATCATTATCATAACCTAGGCCAGTTTTAAGGTTTGATGTTCTTTGCTTTTCAACAAATTGAACATGTGACAGACCTGATTCATTCCAAACAACAAGTTTTGCTAATAACTTATCTCTCTCAGCAGTAACTTTCTCTAGTTCAGACACCTTACATCCTAGTTTCCATTCACTTAACTTAACTAGGTAATCCTGTTGTTTATATGTTTCAGCCCATGCTACTTCATTGTTTTCATGTGTAATGATTTTGGCCTCCATTGACTCTAAAGTCAATTGATAACCAGTTATCTCAGCCCTAGCCTTTTGAAATTTATCTCTTTCAGCTACATATTCACTAAGTAACTTTTGATACATATCATTGCACTTAGAGCATACCTCAGAACTAGTGGATGAACTTGGTGAAGCAGCTACCATAGCAAGCTGAACAGGTGCTTCTTCAAACTCCATGCTCCAATCAAAGCTTCCTAGACCATCTCTTGACTCCAAAGCAGGATATCCAGGTTCTTCATCAAATGTTGTGCTCCAGTCTTCCAATGCAACCATTGAATAGGTTACTGGTTCATCTTCACATTCATTGGACCAATCAATCTCTGACAGATTCTCTTTAGTAACCAAAGCTTTTGGTTTTGGTTTAGTAATAGGAATCTCTTTTCTTTCAGGCTTGGGTGGTTCAATCATCTTGTTTGCTTGATACTTTGCAAATTTGCACTCCCTTGCAAAGTGACCAGTCCTTTGACAGTTGAAGCACTCAATCTTGGACTTATCAAATGTTATTCCCTGTTTAGCTCTGAAATTGATGCCTTTACCTATCTTATTCCCATACTTCTTGATCCTTGCAGTGAGCATGGCAACTTGCCATCTGATATCAATTTCTTCCAAAGCATCATCATCTATTTGCAATACATCTTCTTGATAGGTGACAGGTAGAGATGCTTGTTGAGCAAAGAATGAACATAGAACATCATCTGAGGTGGGGGTTATTGATTGTGATGAATTGGTAGTGACCATAGTTGTACATGGAACCTGAGTTTCAGTCACAGTACTTTGGACAGGATAAGCAGTACCTTTGTTGGAAGTACTGCTTCTGCTTTCAGAAGAGGCAAAAGCAATGTTTTGGGATTTCTGATGTGTGCTTGAACCTGTAGTACCATTCATCTCATGCTCATACACCTTCAGATTGTTGTAGAGATCATCAAAGTCTATTGTATCCAGCCCTGGTTGTCCTCTGATCATGGTAGCAACTACATGCCATGCTGATGGCAAACTTCTCAAGAACTTCAAATTAGCATCTTCAACTGATGCCTCAGCATCATATAATTCTAGCATACTCAGAAGATTTTGGAATCTTTCATAAGCAGAATCAAGACCTTCTCTTTCACCAACAGTGAAAGTTTCAAATTGTTGCTTCAGCAAATTCCTGTGCATCTTTTTGGAAGCATCATTACCTCCAAACTTCTTCTTAATTGCAGCCCATAGTTGTTTGGCATCCTTGGCATCAAGAAACTTTAATAAGTGACCATCATGAATAGCAGAAAGCAGTATGTTGAGAGCTTTGTCTTGATTTCTTTTGGTAGCAGCAGGTACAGTTGGTTTAGGTGGTGTTGGTTGTCCAAGTACCTCTACTGGTTCATCAATTTGCATGTTACCATTGACAATCACATCCCACAGTGCATGGTCTGTGATGGCAATGTACTGCCTCATCTTCATGGCCCATAAGTCATATTCTCCCTTCTTAACAATACGGATTCTAACAGCAGTGATTGAGGGAGCAGGTGCAGCTTCTGTCGACAACTTGAAGGGTTTGTAGTGAAATCGGTTTAAAAGTTTGTCTTCTTAATCAGAGTTTCCAACAAACGCTCTGATACTACTTGTTGGATCGATGTACTCTGATCAAACTACTTTGTAGCTTGTAAACGTTTAATAATATTAAGTAAACTTAACACTATTAATATTGAAACACTGTTTAACCTTGTAAAGTATGTGGAATCTACTAACAGAAAGCTTAAGAATAACTTTTATATTAACCAAACTTTGAACCTGCTTTGTTACACAGATTCACTAACAATCCCTAACTATTTATCAACTTTGAATAACTCTAAAACTTATATCGACTAATACCCCTTAAGGCTCTTTATATAGATAACCTTAAGTCGGTTTACAACATATAACTTGAACGATAAGTCATTATCCCTAACTAATTCTAGAATATTCGTTCAATATTACACATTAATCCTTTAACTAATATTGCACATAAGTCATTGTTTAAGTCATTGTTTCCTTCGAAGTACTTTAAGCATTCTTCAGTAAACAGCAGTACTTTGACTTTTATCTTCAGCAGTAATTTGACTTTATTCTTCATGCAACAGTAATTTGACATACAGAAGTACTTTGATATTTTATATCCCAACATAAAGTACTTGTTTTTGGCTTATTGGCTTATTGGAGTGTTTTTTGTGAATTTTCTGCATTTTTCAGCTTTTAGGGGTGTTTGTTTTGCGCTGGCTGTAAACCCACTGGTTGGGTGTGTTTGGTTTTCCCTTGTTTTCATTTTGGATAATGTGAACTTATATTTTGGACTAAATATCTTGCTGTCAAAAGTTAAACTATAGGCTTTGGGTAATTTGAAAATGTTTTGGCAAACTAAAAGGTTAATTTTGGATAGCTTATTTTGTTTAGATAAATTTTCATATAAGGAACGTCGAAAACAGACACATAACGAATGAGATACGGCCAATCTAAGATTGACAAAATACATGAAATTTTGACAGCATCTTATATAATATAACATGCTGATATAATTTTAAAACGACGTTTTGACCCCTTTTGGGTCCGAACCGGCTTAAGTGTAAAACACAAAAGTTGTCCGGAATAATATTTAACTAAAGACAACATGGATTTTTAAGCTTGAAAGTGTAAAACGTGGGATTTAAGCTTGGTCAAAGTCGGACAATTTTTCTGAAAAAGTCAAAATACCATTGCTGATGGGAAATTTAATTAGTGTTTTTAAGCGTTTTCGAGTCCGTTTGAGCTTTGAAAACCTTAGCAAACTCTGTTGTATCACTTATATATTATTAGGGAGCATTAGAAACCTTATAAAAATGATACTTCATAAGCGTAAAGGTTTATTAAAAACATAAAGGGGGTGTTTTGAATTATTTATATTGAATATATAGTCTGCAGATTTTTAATACATAGTAACAGTAGCTATAAAATATTTTTAACATCTTATAATCCTAAAAATATGTTAGTACACTTAATTACCTTTCCGGGGATATAAAGAACATCAAAATTGGACTTAAAACGAGAAAGTTAGGACCAAATGAAGTTTAACGAAACTTATATATTTTGACAGCTTTTGTAAATTTATAACCTCAGGTCAAGTTTTTAAAACAGGATTTTGACCACTTTCGGGTCCGTTTCGGCCAAAACTTATAAAATAAAACTTGTCCGGAATGATATTTTACCTAAAGTAGTGACTTTCTTTTGCAATAAAAATATTTATTTTTGGTTGTTTTATTGTCATTTGATATTAAGTGCACTTTTGGTTCTCGCAAACCAAAAGGGGCGTCATTGGTTTTAGACATAGTAACTATATAAATTGTCGGATTGTTTTAAGTGGAACATTGATTTTGTAAATATGGGAAATGTTATATAAACGAATAGGTCATGCCGAAATTTCTAAACATCCTTATACTTAGTAATTTTCACAATGTTTCCATTATTTTATAAATTCCGACGAAAAGACGAAAGTCATAACTTTTGTATAAACTTTAAAACTACTTTCATTTAATTAGTAACAATATATCGTATGTTCTTTTGAACGTGAACTTATTTCTATATTTTGAGGTTTCCGGATACGTGTCGAATTATATAGTTTTATTTATTTTTCTATTTTTCTTTTATAATACTTGCGACGTATTATATACTTTGAACGATTTTACTTTCCTTTCTCATTTTCTTATATATATAATACCCTCCATGTATTATATATAAGCTTACTTTCTATATGTAATATATATACGGATATATATTACATACCTTGATAATTTTTCTCTTGATTTATTTTATTTAACCAATCACCAAACTATTACAAATTGAAAACTAAATCTTTTATCGACATATCGTGTTGACTTAACCATCCATCGAAAACTAAATTTCATTATTTTATTCTTAGCGTGTCTTAACCGTTATGGTAAACCATATCTTCTAGATCGAGCTGTCCGATTATTGTTGTGATGTGCTTCTTGATTATCTGCTTATGTTGGTTGCTCAATCACTTGGAGGTGAGTTCATAGCCTCGCATTTTACTTACTTAAATGTTTTATAAACCTCACGAGGGGGATACATGCTAGTTTTACAAACTGAATACAAGTACTTTTTGGGATGCTTGACCCGATTACCTGATTATAGACATTGAGTACCCTGCCAACAAGTCCCTAATTTCATGAACCGTTAATTACGTGAGTAAACGCTAATATTATAGATATGCATATTTGGCCAGGCAGGCCTGTTCGGGTGAGTAGCGCTCACTTGGAGCCTTTATTACCAAACGGACATATAATATTGAGAATTGAGGTAAATGGCAATTGAATACCTTGTGAGGGGCATTTAAACTTGGCCAATGTTCGGTGTCATGAGCTCTATACTATAATATGATTTTCCCGACATGTATTTGTTATATGTCTTTTATAATGAATTATACTTGTATTCAAGTGATTACATATTAAACTCTATGAATTCACTCAACTTTATGTTGACTTTTTAGCATGTATTTTATCAGGTATTATTTGCTAGATGAACATTGGGAGCAATCGGAGTCGCGTGGATATCAAATATTGAAAAACTTGTTTTCTACACATTCGATAACTTTTTATCTTTAAAATATACATGTGTCATGTTTTAATTCTCGTAACTTAACTTTTAAATAGAAATTGTTGGGACCTTTGCACTCTGATTTATCAAATCGAATGTGTCATTTTATTAAACGTCTCTTTTGAGGTAGTTTTATGTAACTTGTGTGTATGAACTATGAAGTGACACCCAAATTGGTATTCCGCTGCGTTGTAAATTTTGGGGGTGTTACAGAATGGTATCAGAGCATTAGTTATAGCGAATTAGGTCGTTTTCAAAACCTAAACTATAACTGATGTTCGATTTTTTTTAAGTCTTTCACAATTGTTCGATATCCGCGTACGCTTGCTCCCAGGTGACTTATATGCTCTATTTTGTATCCATACTTCTATTATATGACTAATGAATATATCCCCTACACATGATTTTGCTCTCTCATGCCTACTCTTACATTCTTGTGATCTATGAAACTTTTTCAAGACATTGTAGGTGATTACAATGGTCTCATTTACTATTAAGACATTGTGGGTTACACAATGGTCTCATTTACTTCATTAACATTGTGTGTTGCACAATGGTTTTTTTTATTTGTCAGACATTGTAGGTGATTACAATGGTCTATAAACTCTTTCATAACCTTATATACTATCATTACATCTGATGGCAAAACTCGTTACAATTTATCAATTCCTCTTGATTTCTTTACTCCCCGTAAACTTATGTTTTCTGAGCATTTCTACACCCTTTTCCGAATTGATACAAATTATATAAAAGACTATCTATATACACTTGATTTTTTTTGACTATTTATACCTATTTACAAGAGCGTTACTTTTATTTGTATAAGGATATTTATTATAAACGTTTTATCCGACTCTTTACACTCAGTCTCTATAGCACCATGTCAATAAATTACCCCACTACTACCTTACAAACTAATAACATGATTCACCACTATTTTAACTCTGACTAGTTCATAATTGACTATTTTGTCACCCCTTTACAAATTATTTGGTAAATTACCTTGTAAAACTAGTTTACTACCATCTTTTAAACCATTTTCGCTAAAATTTTAATACAATGCTTTCCACTCTCTTACAAACTACTTTACCATCATCTATAAACTAAATTACTGATATACTACTATTACATAAACTGTTTTGGACTAGTTTCGAATAAACTAATTGTTATCATCTTACAAATCATCCTGTCATTTGCCGAAACTGTCACCATTCTATGAGCCATTTTGTTGCTTCTTAAAATTCACTCTACCCTCTCTCATTAACTTAAAACATTGATTTATTATTACCTCATGAACTATTTTGTTATTGTTTTATTATTCGTCATTTTCCTATAATTCTTATAAACTAATTCGTTATCTACAAAAGCTGAAGTTCAACAACTTTCTCTAGATTCATCAAGTTCTCTTCAGAAACCTTCATTGTTAAAGTTTCGTGATTCTGGCCAGGTGTGGACAACGGACATATTACATGTATAACTAAGTTGAGTATTTCAAAATTCATCAAGCCTCGGTTAAATATAGGCTGATCACTTATATTTAACCTAGGGACAGTGGAACATAGACTAACCACCTATGTTCGACTTAAAAATGAATTTTAAGATACTGGAAATAGTTATATTAGGACTATGTTTTGACTTGGTTTTCAAAAATCACAAAATTCTTGTGTGAGAATAAACAATTCAATGATATTCATACGATCGAGCACAACAACTAAGCAGATTCTTACTCTATCTTTACCCTATATAGTCAACCTTACCCTATATCGTATTCCGAATCAACGAGAATCGAACGACATCGCTTGTTATTCAAGACTTCATTTCTTTACGAGTAACCACACCTCTTCACTGACACCGCTTCGACGGATAACACAGACTGAATCTCGGGACGAGATTCCATTTAAGGGGCATGTACTGTAACCATTGGTAAATTTCACCTTGTATTAAATTAATATAATATTCTAATGAAAGAATACTTATCCATTTTCTACATTTTTTTTTTTTTAATTTAACTAAATATTTTTATGTATAATCAAGAAAGCTCAATTGCTTAATGCATAATTTGTAACCAACACTAGACTACGATCAGTCTAGGTGTTCTATATACTTTATTTCCTCTAAATAGTCGTATTTTATATGTACTATTATTATTTTGACATTTTTACGTAAACCTCATACATTTTACATTTTACTTATTATCCTATTTTAAGTAAATTAATTTTTACCGAGAACCGCGTATGTCGTAACGCGTACCCGTAATTTTTCGGAAGCATTTTAATAATAAATTATACTTATTATTACTTATATTTCATTTTTGAACTTTTCCGAACTCTTTTGATTTGAACACGAGAATTATCTCGCAAAACATGAAAAACTACACACAGCGCGTACCGACACGATAATAATTATTTTTATATTTAATTATTATAAATTATTATAATAAACATATTAAAATAAGTTATTTATTATTTTATAAAAATGTTTTCTATAATCGCATATTTTCGGGTTTCTTTTGTATTTTTATGGACCAAGCATACCCGTGATACCGTGTATACACTTAAAAATAAAACAAAATAAATAAACCCCTCCTTTTCTTTCTTGTTTACATCGACACTTCCCTCTCCTCCTTGTTTTGATCGACTGGAGACAAATGAAAGCACAAACATCACCAAATTTCAATCACTTTCTCCACCAAGATTCAAGCCACGTATCTCTTCGTAACCACGGGTTTTAATTGCAACGAACTGAGTGTGCATTCTTTATCTAATTTATGGGTCTAATTACACCTTCCAGTAAGTTTTTCTTCAACTTTCAATCCTATCTTTTTAGTTTTTCAATTGGATGGTTAATTTGCATATTATTAAGTTTTGAAGTTTTAAAATTGAATCGAATGACTAATTGGGACTGTAGAAATCGAATTGGGTATAGGGTCCTTTTGTAAAAATTAATAGTTAAATCATGGTGGTTAATTTGGTTAAATAAAAAGTTAATTTTTAAACTGATTGTTTTTGGCTTATTGGCTTATTGGAGTGCTTTTTTTGAATTTTCTGCATTTTTTAGCTTTTAGGGGTGTTTGTTTTGCGCTGGCTGTAAACCCACTGGTTGGGTGTGTTTGGTTTTTCCTTGTTTTCATTTTGGATTATGTGAACTTATATTTTGGACTAAATATCTTGCTGTCAAAAGTTAAACTATAGGCTTAGGGTAATTTGAAAATGTTTTGGCAAACTAAAAGGTTAATTTTTGGATAGCTTATTTTGTATAGATAAATTTTCATATAAGGAACGTCGAAAACAGACACATAACGACGGA
Organism: Artemisia argyi; assembly: GCA_030686995.1. Lineage (NCBI taxonomy): Eukaryota > Viridiplantae > Streptophyta > Magnoliopsida > Asterales > Asteraceae > Artemisia > Artemisia argyi. The sequence continues at coordinate 114,515,591 of CM060709.1, read as the reverse complement.
GATACGGCCAATCTAAGATTGACAAAATACATGAAATTTTGACAGCATCTTATATAATATAACATGCTGATATAATTTTAAAACGAGGTTTTGACCCCTTTTGGGTCCGAACCGGCTTAAGTGTAAAACACAAAAGTTGTCCGGAATAATATTTTACTAAGGACAACGCGGATTTTTAAGCTTGAAAGTGTAAAACGTGGGATTTAAGGTTGGTCAAAGTCGGACAATTTTTCTGAAAAAGTCAAAGTACCATTGCTGATGGGAAATTTAATTAGTGTTTTTAAGCGTTTTCGAGTCCGTTTGAGCTTTGAAAACCTTAGCAAATGCTGTTGTATCACTCATATATTATTAGGGAGCATTAGAAACCTTATAAAAACGATACTTTATAAGCGTAAAAGTTTATTAAAAACATAAAGGGGGTGTTTTGAATTATTTATATTGAATATATAGTCTGCAGATTTTTAATACATAGTAACAGTAGCTATAAAATATTTTTGACATCTTATAATCCTAAAAATATGTTAGTACACTTAATTACCTTTCCGGGGATATAAAGAACATCAAAATTGGACTTAAAACGAGAAAATTAGGACCAAATGAAGTTTAACGAAACTTATATATTTTGACAGCTTTTGTAAATTTATAACCTCAGGTCAAGTTTTTAAAACAGGATTTTGACCACTTTCGGGTCCGTTTCGGCCAAAACTTATAAAATAAAACTTGTCCGGAATGATATTTTACCTAGAGTAGTGACTTTCTTTTGCAATGAAAATATTTATTTTTGGTTGTTTTATTGTCATTTGATATTAAGTGCACTTTTGGTTCTCGCAAACCAAAAGGGGCGTCATTGGTTTTAGATATAGTAACTATATAAATTGTCGGATTGTTTTAAGTGGAACATTGATTTTGTAAATATGGGAAATGTTATATAAACGAATAGGTCATGCCGAAATTTCTAAAAATCCTTATACTTAGTAATTTTCACAATGTTTCCATTATTTTATAAATTCCGACGAAAAGACGAAAGTCATAACTTTTGTATAAACTTTAAAACTACTTTCATTTAATTAGTAACAATATATCGTATGTTCTTTTGAACGTGAACTCTTTATTTATATATTTTGAGGTTTCCGGATACGTGTCGAATTATATAGTTTTATTTATTTTTCTATTTTTCTTTTATATTACTTGCGACGTATTATATACTTTGAACGATTTTACTTTCCTTTCTCATTTTCTTATATATATAATACCCTCCATGTATTATATATAAGCTTACTTTCTATATGTAATATATATACGGATATATATTACATACCTTGATAATTTTTCTCTTGATTTATTTTATTTAACCAATCACCAAACTATTACAAATTGAAAACTAAATCTTTTATCGACATATCGTGTTGACTTAACCATCCATCGAAAACTAAATTTCATTATTTTATTCTTAGCGTGTCTTAACCGTTATGGTAAACCATATCTTCTAGATCGAGCTGTCCGATTATTGTTGTGATGTGCTTCTTGATTATCTGCTTATGTTGGTTGCTCAATCACTTGGAGGTGAGTTCATAGCATCGCATTTTACTTACTTAAATGTTTTATAAACCTCGCGAGGGGGATACATGCTAGTTTTACAAATTGAATACAAGTACTTTTTGGGATGCTTGACCCGATTACCTGATTATAGACATTGAGTACCCTGCCAACAAGTCCCTAATTTCATGAACCGTTAATTACGTGAGTAAACGCTAATATTATAGATATGCATATTTGGCCAGGCAGGCCTGTTCGGGTGAGTAGCGCTCACTTGGAGCCTTTATTACCAAACGGACATATAATATTGAGAATTGAGGTAAATGGCAATTGAATACCTTGTGAGGGGCATTTAAACTTGGCCAATGTTCGGTGTCATGAGCTCTATACTATAATATGATTTTCCCGACATGTATTTGTTATATGTCTTTTATAATGAATTATACTTGTATTCAACTGATTACATATTAAACTCTATGAATTCACTCTACTTTATGTTGACTTTTTAGCATGTATTTTCTCAGGTATTATTTGCTAGATGAGCATTGGGAGCAATCGGAGTCGCGTGGATATCAAATATTGAAAGACTTGTTTTCTACACATTCGATAACTTTTTATCTTTAAAATATACATGTGTCATGTTTTAATTCTTGTAACTTAACTTTTAAATAGAAATTGTTGGGACCTTTGTACTCTGATTTATCAAATCGAATGTGACATTTTATTAAACATCTCTTTTGAGGTCATTTTAAGTAACTTGTGTGTATGAACTATGAAGTGACACCCAAATTGGTATTCCGCTGCGTTGTAAATTTTGGGGGTGTCACACAAGACCCAAGATTGAAAAATTTTTACCGAGGCTGGCATGCTGCTGGCGTGTCAGAGCGCCAGCAACGCACCAGGCGTGTGTAACGTTTTTCTCTTGGGTTTGGGCTTTTAACTACCCGACCTTGCTAAACCCCCAATTTTACTTCACATTTTAACCTTAACATTATTCATCCCCAAGGTCAACCAAATCAAGTAGCCATTTTATGAAAAATCATTTTGTGAAGTGTTTAAATGAAAACCAATTATCAATAAGAGAACGAGAAAAGGGATAATTGGATTAAGGGTAGTTTAGGTATTCCTCACATGGCATAGAGAAGAAAGAAAGAATATTCCATGGAATAATCCTTTGCATGGAAAGGAAGTGTGTATGTTGGATGAGATAGAGAGAGGGAAGATTTGAATTTGAAATTCAAATATGTGATAGGGAAGTGAGAGAGTGAGGTTGGGTTAAAAGAGAAGCATGGTTAGGTTAGAAGAGAAAGCATGGTTACGATAAGAGGATATCCAAGGGAATATTCCTAACTTGGAGAGGAGGGTAAGATGAAGGGTTGAGAATTGTTTGGGTGAGTTGGAAGTGATGTAATGGAAAGGAACCTAAGCTTTGAAATTCAAATTTGAATTTGAATGTCAAAGAGTGAAGGGAATTCCCCATGTGGTGAAATGGAAGTGTGAGAGCGTAAAGATATAAGGTGGTGAGTTGGATTGTGTAAGAAGGATGTGATGGGAAGCCTAAGGAGTGGATTCAAATTTTTAATTTAGCATGTGACGAAATGAGAAGGAGTGAGTTCGCAAGTATCTGAGGGAATGAAACGGTTGTGAGGGAAGTGTTTGTAATTTGAATTTGAAGTGAGGAAGAGAGTGTAAGAGAGTGAGTTGGAAGGATGGGGTTGTGAAGTGATGGGAAGCCTTTAGCTTAAATTCAAAATTTGAATTTTGAATGTTGGAGATGAAGAAGTGAGGTGGTTTGCGAGGAAGGTTTATATGTTTTGAAATGAAGGGTTGAATGAAGAAGATGATGAGGTGGTGAATTCTAAGTGGTTGGATTAGAATGTTGAGAATGGAATGTTTGGAAGATTTAGTGTGGGAATGTAGGAGATGTAATCAAATGTTACTTATAATCCCAAGTAACTTAACGTCGAGTATTAATAATCTCATAATTCATGAATTTCCACAATTCGACGTAATCAATAATCATCTAGATGCAAACAAGCTAAGTGCTTTGCATCATTGTAAAGCTTATCCCATATCGGGAAAGGATGCGTTTATGCAAAGGGACTGATGCGAGATTAGCAACCTCACAAGGAGTTTTACCTCTCCAGGGATATCAAGAAGTTTTGCAATCCTCCAGGCAGTGTACCTGATCATTGTAGGGTAGTATAGGTTAATCCAGGGGATTGATCATTCTCTAGAGGAATAGTGTCAAATAATATGATATTCTAAGTATCAATTTCCCCTATTTATTAACCATTTTAGCTTAATATTTTTTGTAATGTTGTCTTATTACTTCGTATTTCGTTTCAGGACTATTAATTGGGTATGAAGCGGTAAATGGCCGAAGTTGACCTTAATACGGACAAAAGCACCTACTACAATAAGACTACGGCGTAACTACGTGATTAGGTTACGCGGTAATTATGACATGGAATTATCCACATTATCAAGACTACGCCATAACTAGTAATAATGTTACGGCGTAATGAAGACTCCGTGGTGATATTGTGGAAATTATGAGGCGTAGCACCTCAAATCATATACGACGTAACATGATTGCGGCGTATCTATGCTATCCAACTACGCCGTAACTAGCTCTATGGATAAGATCAAGTGAAGATAACATTAGCTACGACATAACTAGTAATAGAGTTACGCCGTAGCTCTCTCCTGCCTACAAATACAAGATGATTTTGCACCGTTGAAATCATCTCCCCTTTCCCAAACCTTTCTAGGGTTTGGGGAGAGCAACCACAGCATAAGATGACGGAGTTAGGAGTTAGAGATAGAAGCTCTCATCTACATTAGTCATTTTTGTATTCGAGTTTAGATTCTTTTTATGCTTTTCATAATCATTTGATGAATTCTTATTATTAATTCAAGTATCATTCTGTTATTTGCTATCTTTCATTAATTCGTAGAGAAATCTTCTTTGTCCATTCATTTATACTAGTTTCGGTAGTGCTATAAATTTGTTTGTATCTATTATGCTAGACATGATTGACTTGATGCCTCTGTCCGTTTAGTAGGCTAAAAGAATTGTCCATATGACACTAGCCTGATAGATTGCAAGGAAATGGTTGGGATAACAACTGACCAGATTTCCTTACGTGAGAATTGACCATAGGATCACCTAACAAGTGGAGGTGCTTAAGAAGTTAGAGAGATCTAAGATTCGACAGGTCGGATCTCTACCGAATGCGATCTATTAAATTTGGCGCTTAATGACTCAACCGAGTATCCAATCTCCGCTTACTAGCATGGGGTAATGCCTGTGGTTTCGAGGACAATATTAGGGAAGATAGAGTAGGATGACTTTATCCTACGATTTTATTGTGATATTTATGCTACTATACGATGTTTATTCATTTACTAGAACTACTTGAGTTATTCTTCTATCCTCTTACTTTCCTTCTCTTGATCCGAATCTGTGACTTATGCCTATGTTAAACATTTTATTTATCTCTATCAACTTTTACCTATCGTTATCACATAACATACTTTGAATTCTTTCACAACAGCTCTTAGGGACGACACTCGAATTTACCTAGGCTTTGCTATATGCGACCGGGTTCTCTACCCGTTACTATGTGTTTATCCTTGTTTTTATAAGTTTATAAATTTAAAACAGGATGAAAATATGCATCAGGTTTTTGGCGCCGCTGCCGGGGAGCAGTTTAATTGACTGATTAAGGTATGTTTATGTTTGACCTATTTATGAGACGGATATGCCTGACCAGTGACGACTCAGGTACGTAATTCATTCTCTCGTATTATAATTTCAAATTTTAGTATTTTTCATTAAATATTCTCCTGTTACGGCGTAGCTAGTCATTGAACTACGCCGGAGCCACATATAAAATAAATAAATAAATAAATAATAAAACATTTATTCTAATCTTAAAATTAGGTTACGGCGTAACCACTTTCATAAATACGCCGTAATACCTTTCTTATATAAGCTCAAACAATTGTCTACATTAGGTTTTTACCACAATTTATAACCACCACCACCACTGTCAAAATTTTCAAAAAAATTTCTTTAAACAATTCTATTATCCCTTCTACTCATATAATGGCCGGTAATAATCTTTGATTATCATTCTTCTTAATTTTTGTTTATCTAGGGTTTCTTATTGATATTTTGGGATCTTTATTTTTAGGCTTCGTTACACGATATTGATCGCATAATTAGGATTGTTGAGCAATTTGTTCATGTTCCCTCTGTTCTAATTAGTATTCCCCTTTGATTATTTGGCTATTTTTGGAAGGGGTATCATGTGACGTTTATATATAGTGGTCTTGACATTGACACTTGGCCTTTAGTTGGTTTATTATTTGGTAAATGTTTTGGCTTTGGGTAAAATTTTATGGTTACGGCATAGTTAATCTTAGGTTGGCCGTAATCATCTTATTTGAATTTGTTGCTGATAGAATAACTACGGCGTAGCTAGGGTATAGAGTTACGCCGTAGCTTAAGTCTTGGGATTTTGGGAATTTTACGGGTTACGATGTAGCTAAGTCATAAAACTACGACGTAACATAGGTTATTACGGCGTAGCTTAATTGGAGATACGTCGTAGCATTATAACGGGTTTCTCACATGTTATATTTTTTTTAGGAAACAATGATGATAACTATGCTACTTGGTTCCAATTCAGCAGTTACGATGATCATGCAAGATAAGAATGTTCGAAGGACTTGGCAATCCTTATCAAAAAGGAGATCGATACACCCAAGGCATTGGACTTTGATACTTTCGGAGAGGTTAACAATCGTAAGACAATTAAGGAGTTAAGAAGGATTTGCACGATTAAGCACACAACTATCATTGCAGGGGCTAAGAAGAAGTTTACTTGTGAAGCCTGGCTAAGGTTGTTCGAAATCTTTGAGCCGGTAATCTCGGAGTACGTTAGAGAATTCTTGGCTAGTGTTTACTTAAACGAGAAGGTCACCACTCTTCACCAACCTTGCTTGTGGTTCCAAATTGGTGGAGAGAGGCATGAGATGAATATGAAAGACTTTATTGTAACTATGGGATTGTATACTGAGTAAGAAGTTGGATCGAGAGAATTCAATAATTTATGTGAATATTGTTGGAGGCACTGTCCCAGTGACTACACCCCGACTGCCTACTTTGCTAGAATTTCAGACATCACCGGATACGATCCTAGGAGACCACCGTCCTACAACTCTATCAAAATCCCTATCCGGAGGTTGGTTCACAGGCTTATAGCTTTATCACTCAAAGCATGGCACTCAGCTCGGGAGAAGGCCACAATGGATGACTTGTTCTTTTTGGAAGGAATGGATGGTGGGAAGTTTATTGACGCTCCTTGGTTCTTAGCCAAGTTCTTTTCCGATGGAGCTAAGGGGGCATAGGCTAATAGCAAGATTCAGGGTGTCCATCTCATTGGTAGGTTGCCTAGGAACTTAGGTTTGATGAACCGAGAGAAATTGGCATTGGTGACCGTTTCCAAGGGTACCACTTTGATTGGGTTGAACAAGCATATCGAGTATAACATCTGTAGGTCTACTGGATTAAGAGGAGCTGATCTGATGCCCGAAGGGGCGGTAGGTGGTACTGCAAGAGCTAGTGGTAGTGGAGGTGCTAGTAGTAGCAAGGCCAGTGGGAGCCATGTTTTGAAGAAGAAGTTGTTAGGATTCATCTGACGATGACTACGTCAGATAGGTTTAGAGTGGTTGGAGGACGCTTGGGACACATGGATGCCGCGATGACGGAGATCAGGGATCGAATGGACGAAATGGCATCTAGTATCTTCGGTATGAGTGATCAATTTGATCGGTTCCACGGAGATCTGAAGAGGATGCAGGCTGAGCAGTAGCGTTATTTTCAGTGGAATGTTGACCGGATGAGCGAGATGATGGCTAGCATGCACCTCAACTACAAGTGTTGGAACATTCCTCCCTATGTGTACGTCCCTGATGTCTCTAACATTGGGATCTAGCATGGAGTGGCATTCATGGACCCCCAACAGCATCCCGCCAGCACCTCAAGCACCCCCTTCCATTCCGTTGATCCTCAATCCATGAACCACGACCATTTTCAGGGATGAAATCCCCAAGTATAGGTGGCAAATAATTCCAGTTACTTCTAAAAAACAATTTTTGTGGCTCTCGTAAAACAATTTACATTAGTTTATGTCCGTAATATTTGAACTTCTAGGATTTATTTTCATGTGCTTAATCTTAGTACCTCTAGGTACAATTTTCCATATGATTTGTGTAGGATTAATGCTGATATAGTTAACTACGGCGTAACTACGTTATCGAGTTATGCCGTAACTATTCTTACGTGAAGCCAGTTGGTTGTTGGAGTTAAAGATTACGGCGTAGCAAGTCATAGAACTACGCCGTAGCTCTCCATTCGAGATTTTGCCTGATTGATTATTTAAGTTACGACGTAACTACCCTTTGGAGTTACGATGTAACTTCCAATTCGAGAGATTTCCTGATGGGTGAATTAAGCTACGACATAACTACCTTATGGAGCTACGTCGTAGCCCCCACACCGAGGAGTTTAGCTTGAGAAACTACATTACGACGTAACTCTTCAACTTCAATTACCCCGTAATAGATTGGCCAACCACTTGCGAGAGAAAAAGATAGGGGAGTAATTGCTATATTATTTTTCATTTCTATTTTTCTGATACGTGGGAATCGCACCAGCTTTTACCTCTCAAGGGATCTCGAGAAGCTTACAACCCCCACCAGGCAGTGTACCTGATTGTTGTAGTATAGTATAGTGACAAGTACTGGGGGATTGATCGTTCAACTCAGGAATAGTGTCGCTAGGATTAGAAAGCCTCCTAAACTAGGTCTAGAGGTGATGGATGATTCTTTTTGTATTTTTATATTTTATAAACGCAAGTAAAATCTCGAGTTTTAAAGGAGTGGGCGGAATTAGTTGCTAGCCAACTAACCCAATTAACTAAGATGCAATCAAAATAAAATAACAGAAATGAAAATAAAGCTAATTATACTAATGTGGTGTAAACAATGATGAGGAAAGCTGTGTTTACTTAGGTTTCATTACTCCCTAGATATCTTTTACAGGTTGATAGCTTGTTACAATTGCATGGATGATGGGTCATATTCCTTAATACTAGTCGTAGGGCCATGTACAATATTCCCTAACTCTATAGGATCCTACTTCACTCCTATGTCGAGCCATTAGAACCTCCTAACATGGGATCATTAGAATTCTCCTACGCATTAAATACAACCAAAAATCGTAGTACACCTCCGATCATGTTTCTTAAGACATTCAAGCAAGTTACCAATGGAAGTCTGCCAGTTTTCTTAAGCCTAACATCGAATACAATCATCCGTAACAACTATAAACAAACAATCAACCCATAATCAACATCTAGGTTTCACTACATCTAAGCAAACACAAAAGAAATCTAGCCTAGCATGTTAAATTGAAGACAAGCGTAAGATATATTCAAACAACACATAGACATATTGAGTTAATTGAAAGAGTACTTATCTCTAATTGAACATGAAAGATTCAAAGGGTTGGAACCCTTGAAAAAGCTGTAAAATTCGGCCTAGGGTTTTTCCCTCAAAGTTGCACACTAATGAATGAAATTTGGAAAACTACATATAGATTTTACAGGGTGACGACGTCATGTGTTGAGTTGTGACGCCGTCAACTCGCTGCCATAATAGAAATCGTATTGCGTAGATCTGATTTTGACGTCGTCATGTATAAAAATCTTCTGAGCCGTTTGGTACAAATGGACCCTGACGGCCTTGGTGACGCCGTCAGGTCCTATGCTTGAAAAAACTCTGGACCGTCATGTGTATTTTCCACTTCCACCTCGTTTGTAGCTCTTGACGCCGTCATGTAGAGAGTTGTGACGCCGTCAGGTACTGTTCCCAGCAAGGAAAATTAAGACTTTGCCGTTTTCTTCACTTTTATGCTCCAAAAACGTCCAAAATGCTTCCTTTTCTAGATTTCTCTCCAAAAGTACCTAAAATGACAAATGGACGATTTAGGGCAATAATTGATCAAATAATCTCGAATTCGGGCTTAAATGACCCCTTAAAAGTGGTTCACTTTTTGCCTCATCAAATACCCTTACACTTGAGATTTGCTTGTCCTCAAGCAAATGCGCTTTTATTCAATTCAAAATACAAGTTAGGGGTCATTTAACACTAATATAAAAGTAATTACAACAAATAATCGTTCCACTAAAAACCAAAGACAAGCACGGAGGTCATATACTAGCACCTCACAAATAGTGTTTAGATACTCACATCTCTCGGGTGTAATAAAGTATATATCACAATAAGGAAATGGAAAACATCTCTCACTACCTGTCATAGCAAAATAGATTACCATAGGCTTGGGAAAGGATCAAACCTCCACCACTTAGCATAAGCACCTAGGATAAACTATCATAGAGGTCTTTCAAAGGGTTATAACGTTAGGTGTAGGGATATGGAATACACGGTTTTGTTTGATAAAGGCAATATTTACTGGTGGCGAGTTAATAATCTTGGTTAATTACATGTACAATATGGTGTTGCCAAACAAGACTAGTGTGACATTTCAAAAATTTCATGTCACTAATCATAATAGTATTTAACTATTCTATTTTTTTTAAATAATTAATTTCATCGAAAGTTATCCGCTTTTCGTCATAACACGTTCAATTAATTCAACCGCCACAATACTATACCCACTCTACATTTTTATGCATTTTTGGTTCCTTACAATCCTATTTTTAAAGTCCTAATTTAATCTTTCCAATTTTACATAAACCTTGCACCTTTACGTTTTACCCGATTTAAATTTACGTTTTAAGGTTTTGACAAAGTGAACCAACCCTAGACTATGATAATTTACTTATTTTATGAATTTTTAAACTATTTCATGTTTACAAAAGAGTTTTATACTTGTCATGTCATTTTTATAGCTTACATCACTTTTATCAAGAACCGGTGTCACCAAACGTGTTTTCGACTCACGGTTTCATTTTTAACGACGTTTAAACACTCCGATAAACCCAAGAAAATCATGAAATATTAAAATTAGCCATTTTAACACTTCATAACAATTTCAAAATATTTTTATAACACTTTTCTAAAATTCACGTTTTTAGGTCTCCCGGTTCTGCGTAATTCGTGTTTTTAAGACCGTACGCTTGATTTATACTCCACGAACACACTAATACTTCAAATATTAATCTAATATTCATAAAATTTGATCTTTATCTTTGTTTTTCAAGCCTTGTCATTCATCACTCTTCACCTTTCTAATTTACCACTTAAAACCCCTAAATACTACTTATTACCTTAGATAATTCACTCCAACACTTATATATACATTATATAAAAGATTTTTGAAAATAAAATGAATATAACCTTCCCATACCAACCCCATGGCCGGCCTCCCTCATTAAAACCCACTCCAACACTTTATTTTGTTTTCATTTTCAAGAATATACCTAATTCTCTCTCTCTCACATGCAAATCTAGCAAAAATCATCCATCTCCTCTCCTCCCTTGTCCTTGCTGCCACGAATCACCACCATAACACCCTCATCTCTGTGATTTTTCATCATCCAAATATTCACCACAACATCCTCTTGAAGGTGCTCACAAAAGATGGTGATTTGAATCGAAGTTTTGAAGGTTTTATTGGTGTTTCTTGGTGTTTTCTTGAAGTTTTCCTCAAGATTGATTAGAGTTTATTCATCCAGACCCTAATCACATTGTGAAGGCTAGAAGAGAAGGGTTTCACTAGTCTTGGTGTCATTTGGGTTGAGTTCATTCAAGCCTTAGAAAGGTTCCATTGATTTTCTTCACTTCTAGTAAGCTAATCTCATCATCCTCTTTGATTTTTGTACCATGCAAATGGGTTTTTATTTTTCAATGATATATTGGTTTCTCTACTGTAAATAAACTTTCTATTGAATGTACATATCATACTTGATTCATTAGGACCATAGGTTAAGAGTGATGGTGTTTTGGATAAGTTATGTTTAGGTTAGGATTGATTTGTGATTGCTGAAATTATAGGCTGTGATTATTGAATGTTTTTAGAATGAAAAGTGGTTTTATAAAATGAGTAAAAATTATACAGACCTAGGTATATGTCTCAGGGTCATTTGTCAAAAAGGCTCACCTTTAGAAGTGTTAGGATGATTAAACTATGAATTTTATGGTAAAAAGGGTCAGATTCTGTATGCTGTTGGCATTCGGGGCAAAAATCAAGTTTTATTCCATAAATTTTTGAAAACCAAATATGCTAACTGTACTAGACAAATAGAGGTATCACCACCAATTTGCCTCACCTTCATAGCACCTTTATATTTCAAATGACGGCCGATACGGTAAGCCGTAAATTTCAGTCGCACTTTTATTTAGGACAGGTCTGTAAAGAAAATTTATAAAAAGTGTTTAGACCTGCAAATTTTTGAGTAAAATTATTTTTACAGTACACTAGGGACTTATAGGAAACTAAGGATATAAAGAATTTAAAATTTTGACTTACGGTTTGAAAGTAGTGATTTTTGGAAATTGGGGAAAGTTTTCAGCCACTAATAAAACTAGGGAAATGTGATGGGTAAACAACTCGGGAACTTGCTATTTTTGGAAACCTTGGACATATGACTTGTGAAAACCCTTAGTATAATGCCTTGGCTGTATGAATTAAGTATAACAATGTACATTCCATCTCTTATTCAATTAGCATTCACTTAGAGACGTTTCTTGTTATAGGTCATTTCTAGTTTCGCTTCGGTTCTTCGGTTGTCTTTATTCGTGCTCTTTCACTCCACTACTTAAGGTGAGTTCATAGCCTCGCCTTTAATTATTTAAATGTTTTATAAACCTCGCGAGGGGGATACATGCTAGTTTTTGCAAACTGAATACAAGTAGCTTTTGGTATGCTAGACCCGATTGTATGATTTATGGACATCTGACATTGAGTATTTCTTGCCAATTAAGTCCCCATCATAAACCGTTAATTCCGTAGGAAACGCTAGTATTATGAATATGCATATTTGGCTTGGCGGGCCTGACCGGGTGAGTAGCGCTCATACATCAACGGTCACATAATATTGAGAGATTACATGATAAATGGCAAATCTTACCTTTTCGGGGCACTATTTAAACTAGGTAAAGGTTCGGTTTCATGAGCTCAATGCTATAAATCTTATTTCCCGACTTGTATTTGTTACATGTCAACTTAATTATGGGCGTATAACAACGTAACCCAACTTCTTTTAAACTGAATTATCTTGTAGTCAACTGATTACTTATTTAAACTCTATGGATTCACTCAACCTTTGTGTTGACTTTTTAGCATGTATTTTCTCAGGTTTTATTTGCTAGCTGAGCATTGGGAGCTATCGGAGTCGCGTGGATATCAAATATTGGAAGACTTGTTTTCTACACATTCGATAACTTTTTATCTTTAAAATATACATATGTGTCATGTTTTAATTCTTGTAACCTAATTTTTAAATAGAAATTGTTGGGACCTTTGTACTCTGATTTATCAAATCGAATGTGACATTTTATTAAACGTCTCTTTTGAGGTCGTTTTATGTAACTTGTTTTTATGAACTATGAAGTGACACCCAAATTGGTATTCCGCTGCGTTGTAAATTTTGGGGGTGTCACAGAATGGTACCAGAGCATTAGTTATAGCGAATTAGGTCGTTTTCAAAACCTAAACTATAACTGATTTTCAAATTTTTTTTAAGTCTTTCACCATTGTTTGATATCCGCGCACGCTTGCTCCCAGGTAACTTATATGCTCTATTTTGCATCAATACTTCTATTATATGACTAATGAATATATCCCCTAGTCATGATTTTGCTCTCTCATGCCTACTCTTACATTCTTATGATCTATGAAATTTTTTTTAAGACATTGTAGGTTACACAATGGTCTCATTTACTTCATTAACATTGTGAGTTGCACAATGATTTCTTTTATTTGTCAGACATTGTAGGTGATTACAATGGTCTATAAACTCTTTCATAACCTTATATACTATCATTACATCTAACGGCGAAACTCGTTACAATTTATCAATTCCTCTTGATTTCTTTACTCCCCGTAAACTTATGTTTCCTGAGCATTTCTGCACTTTTTTTTTTTCAAATTGATACAAATTATATAGAAGACTATCTATATACACTTGATTTTCTCTTGACTATTTATACCTATTTACAAGAGCGTTACTTTTTATTTGTATAAGGATATTTATTATAAACGTTTTATCCGACTCTTTACACTCAGTCTCTATAGCATCATGTCAATAAATTACCCCACTACTACCTTACAAACTAATAACATGATGCACCACTATTTTAGCTCTGACTAGTTCAGAATTGACTATTTTGTCACCCATTTACAAATTATTTGGTAAATTACCTTGTAAAACTAGTTTACTACCATCTTTTAAACCATTTTCGCTAAAATTTTAATACAATGCTTTCCACTCTCTTACAAACTACTTTACCATCATCTATAAACTAAATTATTCGTTTACTTCAACCTTTTATGAACAATGCGGTGATCTCCAACACGTTTTACTACTTTACTTTATTTTCTTTTGATGATATTGACATTCGGTGTACTTTGTCAATTCTACTAATTATTTTATTGTTCAACTCTGAGTGTGAACATTCTCCTTATGCCTTTGAATCACGTATGTTGTTTTCATTTTCCATTGTTTTGAAATCTTCCAATTGATGGGAGTACGACCTTAACTTGTCATCTCGGATCGTGTCATCCTTTGGCACTTACCTTTGCGAATGCGATTGACTAATGTCATATTATTATTCTTGTTACTTCTTCTTATGATTGTGATGAATCATATCGTTAATTAGGCATCTTTTTAATTATTGTAGCACTTGATCTTGTTGTGTATTTTGTTTGTGACGGACATACTTAAGTAGGATGATTTATAATCGTCTTATTGAAATGAATTGGGACGCTTCTTCATTTGAATAAGGAAATTATAAACCGCCGAACCATAAATTCATAGATCGTCACTTACATGGATTGGGATGCCTCTTTATGTAATTGACGAGTTATGAATGAGTGGGCTTATGTGTATCCACCATAGCGTGTGTACGAATCATTCTTTTGGCTATGAACTCTTCTCGACTCGTAATTTGTTATGTGGATTTTTTCCGATCTTGTATCGACCGTTGCAAGCTTGATAAGCTAATAGTAATGTACTATTATTCGCTTCCACGAATTGACGACTTGATAAATTCCTTGTCTCATATTGTCTTATCGCCTACACTTTTGTTCTATTCTTTCCTTTCAGGACCCTCACGACATTCTATCCGTTCCCTCATACCATTGCTTACACATTAGGTGATTTCTATCACTTGTTCTATCTTCGTTGATATCTTGATACTTTGTCAAAATCCCGAGCACAAAATGCATTAAGCACCTCCATGGGCTTCTATAAATTTTTTTTTTTATATACACCTTTATAAAAAAAAAATTATACAAATATTTCACAAGTGTTTAAATTACCAAAATGATCTTCTTAAGTTAAAGAGTCGGTTCTAACCACCCACTTTTGTAAAAACCATAACTAATATTTATAATGACCATGCCCTATCTTTCAAACTACATGTTTTATACATCATATCTTAATCACTTCTTAAGGATATGACTGCTTTAAACTTCGTTTCAACTAATGATTCCTAAAAATTTGAAAATAGACATTCTACAATCACAACCATAAACCCGAGTTTCAACATGGTTTTTATACATGCTTCCATCCCAAAAATCTTTAAAACGACCAAAAATGATTAAGAAGAATTGAGCGCCGGGACGTCGCTCTCTTAAGAGGTACGTGCTGTGACATTTCAAAAATTTCATGTCATTAATCTTAATAGTATTTAACTATTCTATTTTTTTTAAATAATTAACTTCATCGAAAGTTATCCGCTTTTCGTCATATCACGTTCAATTAATTCAACCGCCACAATACTATGCCCACTCTACATTTTTATGCATTTTTGGTTCCTTACAATCCTATTTTTAAAGTCCTAATTTAATCTTTCCAATTCTACATAAACCTTGCACCTTTACGTTTTACCCGATTTAAATTTACGTTTTAAGGTTTTGACAAAGTGAACCAACCCTAGACTATGATAATTTACTTATTTTATAAATTTTTAAACTATTTCATGTTTACAAAAGAGTTTTATACTTGTCATGTCATTTTTATAGCTTACAGCACTTTTATCAAGAACCGGTGTCACCAAACGTGTTTTCGACTCCCGGTTTCATTTTTAACGACGTTTAAACACTCCGATAAACCCAAGAAAATCATGAAATATTAAAATTAGCCATTTTAACACTTCATAACAATTTCAAAATATTTTTATAACACTTTTCTAAAATTCACGTTTTTAGGTCTCCCGATTCTGCATAATTCGCGTTTTTAAGACCGTACGCTTGATTTATACTCCACGAACACACTAATACTTCAAATATTAATCTAATGTTCATAAAATTTGATCTTTATCTTTTTTTTTCAAGCCTTTTCATTCATCACTCTTCACATTTCTAATTTAACACTTAAAACCCCTAAATACTACTTATTACCTTATATAATTCACTCCAACACTTATATATACATTCTATAAAAGATTTTTGAAAATAAAATGAATATAACCTTCCCATACCAACCCCATGGCCGGCCTCCCTCAATAAAACCCACTCCAACACTTTATTTTGTTTTCATTTTCAAGAATATACCTAATTCTCTCTCTCTCACATGCAAATCTAGCAAAAATCATCCATCTCCTCTCCTCCCTTGTCCTTGCTGCCACGAATCACCACCATAACGCCCTCATCTCTATGATTTTTCATCATCCAAATATTCACCACAACATCCTCTTGAAGGTGCTCACAAAAGATGGTGATTTGAATCGAAGTTTTGAAGGTTTTTTTGGTGTTTCTTGGTGTTTTCTTGAAGTTTTCCACAAGATTGATTAGAGTTTATTCATCCAGCCCCTAATCACATTGTGAAGGCTAGAAGAGAAGGGTTTCACTAGTCTTGGTGTCATTTGGGTTGAGTTCATTCAAGCCTTAGAAAGGTTCCATTGATTTTCTTCACTTCTAGTAAGCTAATCTCATCATCCTCTTTGATTTTTGTACCATGCAAATGGGTTTTTATTTTTCAATGATATATTGGTTTCTCTACTGTAAATAAACTTTCTATTGAATGTACATATCTGATGCGTGGGAATCGCAACAGGCTTTACCTCTCGAGGGATCTCGAGAAGCTTACAACCCCACCAGGCAATGTACCTGATCGTTGTAGTATAATATAGTGACAAGTACCGGGGGATTGATCGTTCAGCTTAGGAATAGTGTCGCTAGGATTAGAAAACCTAAATACTAGTTCTAAAGATGAGGGATGATTATTTTTGTATTTTTATATTTTTTATAAAGCAAGTTAAAATCTCGGGTTTGAAGGATTTGGGCGGAATTAGTTGCTAATCAACTAACCCAATACTAAAGATGCAATCAAAATAGAATACTAGAAATAAAAATAAACTAAATTATACTAAAGTTGTGAGCAATAAGTGAAGAAAATGTGTTTACTTAGATTTCACTACTCCCTATACATCTTTTACACGTTAATTACTTGTTATAAATGCATGGATGACGGATCGTATTCCTTAATACCATTCATGGGGTGGCACACTTAACTCCCCAATTCTATGAGCTCTTATCTCCTCCTACACCATGCCCAACACAACTATAGGGATTGTAAACAGTGGCTCATGCATTAAATACAACCAATAAAGACCTAGTGCGCGTCGGTTCATGTTTCTTAAGACGTTCAAGCATGTTACCAATTGAAGATCTGCCAGTTTTCTTAAGCCTAACATATAAATCATTCATCCAAAACAAGTATAAACAAGTAATCAACACATAATTAACATCTAGGTTTCATTAGATCTAAGCAAACACAAGATAGATCTAGCCTAGCATGATGGAATTAAGACAAGAACAAGATATAGACAACCAACACATAGACATATTGATTGAATTAAAAGAACACTTATCTTGATTACACATGCAAGGTATCAAGGGGTTGGAACCCTTGAAAAACCTGTAAAATTCGCACCAAAATCGTACTAGGGTTTTCTCCAAAACTTCTCTCTTTAAATGTGAAAAATTAGAAAACTATATATAGGAAAAGAGGTCTGACGGCGTCAAGACAAAGCTTGTGACGCCGTCACCTCGCCGCCAAAACTATTCTCGGACTGCCTTGATCTACATTTGATGCCGTCAAGACTTACTCATTTCCAGGCCGTCATGACTTTTACTCTTGACGCCCTACCTTCGTGACGCCGTCAAATCTGTACTGGGTCATCATGGAATTTTGCTCTTGACGCCGTCACCTACTGTTCCCAGCATGGAAAATTAAGACTTTGGCGTTTTCTTCACTTTTATGCTCCAAAAATGTCCGAATTGCTTCCTTTTCCAGATTTCACTCCCAAAGTACCTAAAATCACAAAAGGAACAATTTAGGGCAATATTTGATCAAATAAATTCAAATTCGGGCTTAAATGATCCCCTAAAAACGGATCATTTTTCGCCTCATCATATACCCTTACACTTGAGATTTGCTTGTCCTCAAGCAAATGCGCTTTTATTCTACTCAAAATACAAGTTAGGGGTCATTTAACACTAATATAAAAGTAATTACAACAAATAATCGTTCCACTAAAGACCAATAGACAAGCACGGAGGTCATAAACAAGCACCTCACAAATAGTGTTTAGATACTCACATCTCTCGGGTGTATTAAAGTGTAAATTACAATATGGAAACGGAAGATATCTCTCACTACCTGTCATAGCAAAATAGATTACCATAGGCTTGGGAAAGGATCAAACCTCCACAACATGGCGTAAGCACCTAGGATAAACTATCAAAGAGGTCTTTTTAAAGGGTTGTAACGTTAGGTGTAGGGATATGAAATACACGGTTTTGTTGGATAAAGGAAGTTTTACTGGTGGCGAGTTAACAATCTTGGTTAATTACATGTACAATATGGCGTTGCTAAGCCAAGACTAGACTCGACTTAAGCTAATAAATGAAAAATAACAAAAACATAAAATGAACATAGAATGAAATGGGATGGTAGTCCGTATGTTATTTCTCTTTTCTTTTTCTATTTTTTTTCCTTTTTCTTGATTTTTCCGATTTTTTCGATTTTTTTCTTTTTTTTTTTTTTTTTTTTTTTTTTTGCATACATTCTTACCCTACCATCCAAAATAATACATCATAGGGAATGAATATTCCCCTTACACTTGAATCTTTACATACTTTACAATTAACTAATCTAATGACTCGAATTAAGAAAATTAAAACACTTGGAGCACTTTTAAGATTATCGTACATATGGGGGTAATAAGTGATGTTCTTCCCCATTACTCCATAAAATAAGTACTTACCCATGAGTCCCATGAGTCCCAAAACAATATGTACAAGGATATGACTCGACTTAGCAACCATGTAATCAATTAGAAAGTTAACTTAGGGTTTAACAAATAACAATAATGCACTAAAAATGAGCGCATACACGGAAGGCTAAGGTGATTTGGTTGTACATTTAAGTGGGGTGTAACAAATTCTTCCTTTAAGTAAGATGCTTAAAGTTAGAAACGAAAAGATATGCTCGGAAGGGTGTACTAGGGGTTTCGTGTACTAAAAATGAGTACAACGCTAAGGTGTGGGAAAAAATTAGTTGACTTAACTAGCCAAGTAATATGACTTAAATGGTCAAGTAATTATAATACGGGTTTAACACAAGGGTGATCCTAATGCCTCTTATCATGTAGTAAATCCTACTACACGAATGTAGTCTCACTAGCGGTCTCGGGATGCATCACTAACGCAAGTTCTAGAATCTAAATGCTACCGGTACACTCATAAGCACTAATAATGAATGCTTTTCCTATCAAATCTAAAGGCGAACCTCACATATTTGGGTGGAAAATTTTTCTGAATATACGGTTATGTGCTAGTCATACAATCTCCTATCCATGAGACGCTTGCTATGGCTAAAGTTTCACTCCTAAATGTTGTAAAAAAATTTAAATTTGGCGCTAAAATTGCACTAACAAGTATTTCTCATAGTTTTATTACACATCTACCATTAAACAAAACAAACTCAAGCGAAAATGCATATGTAAGGTATCATCTTTTTACCCTCCCCTTACACTTAAGATGAACATTGTCCCCAATGTTCAAGTATAGAATGTAAAAGTGAAATAGTAAAGAGAATGAAATCAAATACTCCCCTGATTCGCTCGGTATGGATAATAAGATGGCTAGGTTAGATCTTCCTCCAAGAAAATGAACAATCAAAGCTTCCCTTCCAGAATATAAATCATCTTCTTGTCATACGTAACCTGTAAAACCTGACAAAATAGACAAGACAACCTCGCGTAAAATCGGCGGCATCCTATATAAGCTACTAAATCTTAGAAAACAAGATAAGATATAATGCTTGTGAAATGAAGTTTGCAGATCTCCTGGAGATTATAAAACTTAATAATTCACAAAAACCATAAGACTCCATTAGAAAAACAAAACCGGTAAAACTTCCAGATTTTTATACTTGACGCCGTCAGAAGTGACCTGCATAAATTCTTATGTTAAGTTTCCGGAAAATTTCTGGAAAAACTTGGTCGTACTTCCTGGAAAATCCTGCAAAACTTCATTATGACTCAATACAAGCATTTGACTCTAACAAATACGAATATACATGTTCACTTAATATTGTGGAGAATCATGATCGGTTTGTTTCTTAAAAACATATTTGGGGTTTTCCCCTTACACTTATCTTTTGCAAAAATACCTTTAGGTGGAGTTAAGACTAGGCCAAAACAACAAAATAAAGTATTTCGACTATTTAGTTTAGAAACATGATCTACCAACAATAAAAATAAAACATGCATACGGAAGCAAATAACAAACAAACAAATAAAATCACACAAAACATGGGTTGCCTCCCAAGAAGCGCTTTTCTTTATTTACGAGTCTTGTAGCTAGACTCAAGGTCATGGGTTTCTACGTGATCTCATCATTGGTTCCACTCTCTAGGTCGTCTTCTAAACCAGTTTTGTATTCCGGACCTAGTTGCAAGCATTCTTTGTAGAAACCAAGCATTCTATTCTTTACATACTCTACTCCTCTACGTCTATCCTCCTCATTCCTATAATAGGCCGCTTGCTTGTGTTCCTTTTCGAAATTAGAGAGAAGGCGGTATTGCTCAATTTTGTAGGGCATTTGATAGGCAACCTCATCATTTTCTCCCTTGAATCTAACTATCCCTAAAGTCGGATCATAACTCATCCTAGTGGCCTCAACAAATGGTTTTCCAAATATTATTTGGCTTAGGCAAGCATCTATCACCGGACGAGTGTCCTCAACTATTATAAAATCGATCTCATAGGTGAGATTCCCTATAATCACATGCAGTCCCTTCACCCTTCCTGCAAAATTACTTATCAGATTCTTATCGGGCATCATCCTAAAATCAAGTTGCTTCTTCATCACCCAATTGTAATAAGTCCTAGTCATGATGTTTACGGGGGATCTAAGGTCGATGTAAGCTTTCCATATATGCATGTGCCCGATATTGCATGGGATGTTAATGTTAGAGGGGTCTCCCATTTTGATAAGGGGGGTGCCAAGGATATATGGTCTCTCGGGACTATCGAATAAATCCTTATGGTATTCCCGTTCTTCCTTGGTGGGCAACTTATCAAAATATTCTTCTATAGGCTCTACCTCAACTTCCCTACTCTCATCCTTAGTTTCGGCTTCTATTCTAACTTCATCCTTGTCACTCTCCTCAATCTCCTTATCTATTGGCTTGATGGTGACAACATTGACAAAGTGGACATGTTTGGATGATGAGGGGTCCTTAATTTGGCTTCCGTTATTGGTGTCCCTAGTGTCTTTCCTAGGTGTGACTAGTGCTTGGTTGTTGAGGGCCTTCAACAAGTTGTCAATCTTGTTGGTTATCTCTGTTTGTTGTTGGTTGAATTCGGTTTCAAACCTAGCTATGCGAGCCTCTTGAGATGCCATGAACTTAGACATCAATCCTTCAAGATTGTTGGTACCACCAAAGTTGTTAGAAGGATTGTTGTTAAAAGTACGGTTGGAGGGTGGACCGGTTGGTTGGTAACGATTAGGTGGGTTGGAAGAATTGGGTTGATTTTGTTTCCACCTAAGGTTTGGGTGATTTTTCCATGAGGGGTTGTATGAGTCACCGTAAGTATTTGGCTCGGGCTTGAAAGTGTACCACTTATCTCCCGCTTCGTCGGTACGCGTGGATGCGTAGTCCGCAAAAGCTGTTCTGGGGAGTTCCCACAATCACGAGTGTCGTGGGGACCACTACATAATTCGCATGAAGAAGTGATTTTGTTCACTTGGCTTGAAGGCTTAGGAGCTTCGTAAGATTTCATGAGAAACTTGACTTGGTCCTCAAGTTCCATGATCCTACGGTTGGGAGTGCTAGAATTGTTCGAAGGCAAAGATATCGCCTTGACCGTTTTGTTCAAGTCACGGGGATCATTCCAACTTTCGTTGTCATAGAGAGCAAGATCTTCTATGAGTTCCCATGATTGTTCCGCACTAAGATCACGTAGCTTACCACCGGCCGATTGGTCAATGGCTCACCTCGTGGAGATGTCGATATGGTCATAAAAGATTTGGACTTGGAGCCAAAGATCTATGCCATGATGAGGGACTTTTTGGAGTAAGTCCTTGAAACGAGTCCATGCTTCATAAAGAGATTCATTTTGACGTTGTTGGAACATCAAGATGTCATTTCTAAGCTTAGTAGTTCTCCCCGGTGGGAAAAATTGAGCAAGGAAACGAGTGGTGAGATCATCCCATGTGGTGATGGATCCCGCGGGTAAACGCTCAAGCCATTGACTAGCTTGATCCCGTAGAGAGAATTGGAATAGGCGTAATCGGGTTGTCTCTCTAGTTTCAACATCTAGGTCTATGGAATCTATGATTTTGAGGAAGTCCTTAAGATGTTGGTTTGGATCTTTGGAACGAAGTCCATGGAATGCACAACCGCTTTGCACCAACCGGATGGTGTCGGATCGCAAGGGGGTCACATTGGCTCCGGTGAGCTCAATGGTGTTTCGGTAGCCTTGATTGCTAGGTCGGGAATACTCTCCTAAGGTTCGGGGCCTAAGGGGTTCTAATGGTGGGTTTTGTTGTGGTGGGATGACGGGTTCAAAGATGTTCCCGTTGTCCATGATGTCGGGTGGTTACGAACAAAGGCACAAAGAAATAAGATAGACTAAAGAGAACCTAAAAATAAAAATAAAATCTTACTAGAAAGGAATCTAGCAAGTAGATCTAATAAAAAGAAATTCTAACCTAGACAATAACTATTCCCCGGGCTGCGGCGCCAAAAACTTGATGCGTGGGAATCGCAACAGGCTTTACCTCTCGAGGGATCTCGAGAAGCTTACAACCCCCACCAGGCAATGTACCTGATCGTTGTAGTATAGTATAGTAACAAGTACCGGGGGATTGATCGTTCAGCTTAGGAATAGTGTTGCTAGGATTAGAAAACCTAAATACTAGTTCTAAAGATGAGGGATGATTATTTTTGTATTTTTATATTTTTTATAAAGCAAGTTAAAATCTCGGGTTTGAAGGATTTGGGCGGAATTAGTTGCTAATCAACTAACCCAATACTAAAGATGCAATCAAAATAGAATACTAGAAATGAAAATAAACTAAATTATACTAAAGTTGTGAGCAATAAGTGGAGAAAATGTGTTTACTTAGATTTCACTACTCCCTAGACATCTTTTACACGTTAATTACTTGTTATAAATGCATGGATGACGGATCGTATTCCTTAATACCATTCATGGGGTGGCACACTTAACTCCCCAATTCTATGAGCTCTTATCTCCTCCTACACCATGCCCAACACAACTATAGGGATTGTAAACAGTGGCTCATGCATTAAATACAACCAATAAAGACCTAGTGCGCGTCGGTTCATGTTTCTTAAGACGTTCAAGCATGTTACCAATTGGAGATCTGCCAGTTTTCTTAAGCCTAACATATAAATCATTCATCCAAAACAAGTATAAACAAGTAATCAACACATAATTAACATCTAGGTTTCATTAGATCTAAGCAAACACAAGATAGATCTAGCCAAGCATGATGGAATTAAGACAAGAACAAGATATAGACAACCAACACATAGACATATTGACTGAATTAAAAGAACACTTATCTTGATTACACATGCAAGGTATCAAGGGGTTGGAACCCTTGAAAAACCTGTAAAATTCGCACCAAAATCGTACTAGGGTTTTCTCCAAAACTTCTCTCTTTAAATGTGAAAAATTAGAAAACTATATATAGGAAAAGAGGTCTGACGGCGTCAAGACAAAGCTTGTGACGCCGTCACCTCGCCGCCAAAACTATTCTCGGACTGCCTTGATCTACATTTGACGCCGTCAAGACTTAATCATTTCTAGGCCGTCATGACTTTTACTCTTGACGCCCTACCTTCGTGACGCCGTCAAATCTGTACTGGGTCGTCATGGAATTTTGCTCTTGACGCCGTCAGAGAGTTACTCTTGACGCCGTCACCTACTGTTCCCAGCATGGAAAATTAAGACTTTGGCGTTTTCTTCACTTTTATGCTCCAAAAACGTCCGAATTGCTTCCTTTTCCAGATTTCACTCCCAAAGTACCTAAAATCACAAAAGGAACGATTTAGGGCAATATTTGATCAAATAAATTCGAATTCGGGCTTAAATGACCCCCTAAAAACGGATCATTTTTCGCCTCATCAATATCATACTTGATTCATTAGGACCATAGGTTAAGAGTGATTGTGTTTTGGATAAGTTATGCTTAGGTTAGGATTGATTTGTGATTGCTGAAATTATAGGCTATGATTATTGAATGTTTTTAGAATGAAAAGTGGCTTTATAAAATGAGTAAAAATTATACAGACCTAGGTATATGTCTCAGGGTCATTTGTCAAAAAGGCTCACCTTTAGAAGTGTTAGGATGATTAAACTATGAATTTTATGGTAAAAAGGGTCAGATTCTGTATGCTGTTGGCATTCGGGGCAAAAATCAAGTTTTATTCCATAAATTTTTGAAAACCAAATATTCAACCTGTACTAGACAAATATAGGTATCACCTCCAATTGGCCTTACCTTCATAGCACCTTTAGATTTCAAATGACGGCCGATACGGTAAGCTGTAAATTTCAGTCGCACTTTTCTTTAGGACAGGTCTGTAAAGAAAATTTATAAAAAGTGTTTAGACCTGCAAATTTTTGAGTAAAATTATTTTTACAGTACACTAGGGACTTATAGGAAACTAAGGATATAAAGAACTTAAAATTTTGACTTACGGTTTGAAAGTAGTGATTTTTGGAAGTTGGGGAATGTTTTCAGCCACTAATAAAACTAGGGAAATGTGATGGGTAAACAACTCGGGAACTTACTATTTTTGGAAACCTTGAACATATGACTTGTGAAAACCCTTAGTATAATGCCTTGGCTGTATGAATCAAGTATAACAATGTACATTCCATCTCTTATTCAATTAGCATTCACTTGGAGACGTTTCTTGTTATAGGTCATTTCTAGTTTCGCTTCGGTTCTTCGGTTGTCTTTATTCGTGCTCTTTCACTCCACTACTTAAGGTGAGTTCATAGCCTCACCTTTAATTATTTAAATGTTTTATAAACCTCGCGAGGGGGATACATGCTAGTTTTTGCAAACTGAATACAAGTAGCTTTTGGTATGCTAGACCCGATTGTATGATTTATGGACATCTGACATTGAGTATTTCTTGCCAATTAAGTCCCCATCATGAACCGTTAATTCCGTAGGAAACGCTAGTATTATGAATATGCATATTTGGCTTGGCGGGCCTGACCGGGTGAGTAGCGCTCATACATCAACGGTCACATAATATTGAGAGATTACATGGTAAATGGCAAATCTTACCTTTTCGGGGCACTATTTAAACTAGGTCAAGGTTCGGTTTCATGAGCTCAATGCTATAAATCTTATTTCCCGACTTGTATTTGTTACATGTCAACTTAATTATGGGCGTATAACAACGTAGCCCAACTTATTTTAAACTGAATTATCTTGTATTCAACTGATTACTTATTTAAACTCTATGGATTCACTCAACCTTTGTGTTGACTTTTTAGCATGTATTTTCTCAGGTTTTATTTGCTAGCTGAGCATTGGGAGCAATCGGAGTCGCGTGGATATCAAATATTGGAAGACTTGTTTTCTACACATTCGATAACTTTTTATCTTTAAAATATACATATGTGTCATGTTTTAATTCTTGTAACTTAATTTTTAAATAGAAATTGTTGGGACCTTTGTACTCTGATTTATCAAATCGAATGTGACATTTTATTAAACGTCTCTTTTGAGGTCGTTTTATGTAACTTGTTTTTATTAACTATGAAGTGACACCCAAATTGGTATTCCGCTGCGTTGTAAATTTTGGGGGTGTCACAACTAGACTCGACTTAAGCTAATAAATCAAAAATAACAAAAACTTAAAACAAACATAGAATGAAACGGGATGGTAGTCCGTATGTTTTTCTCTTTTATTTTTCTATTTTTTTTTCCTTTTCTAAATTTTTTCGATTTTTTTTTTTTTTTTGCATAACCCTACCATCCAAAATAATACAACATAGGGATTGTACATTCCCCTTACACTTGAATTTTTACATACTTTACAATAAACTAATCTAATGACTCGAATCAACATAATCAAAACACTTGGAGTACTTTTTAAGATTAACGCACATATGGGGGTAATAATTTGGTGTTCTTCCCCATTACTCCAAAACACAAGTACTTTACCCATGAGTCCCAATCGTTCCAAAAAAAATATGTACAAGATATGATTCGACTAAGCAACCATGTAATCAATTAGATAATTAACTAAGGGTTTAAGCATGTAACAATAATGCGCTAAAGATGAGTGCATACACGGAAGGCTAAGGCGATTTGTTTGCACATTTGGGTGGGTTGTAACAAATTTTTCCTTTAAGTAAAATGCTTAAAGTTAGAAACGAAAAGATAGGCTCGGAGGGGTGTACTAGAGGTTTCGTGTACTAAAAATGAGTACAACGCTAAGGTGTGGGAAAAATTAATTGACTTTACGAGCCAAGTAATATGACTTAACTGGTCAAGTAATTATGATACGGGTTTAAACACAAGGGTGATCCTAATGCCTCTTATCATGTAGTAAATCCTACTACATGAATGTAGCCTCACTTGCGGTCTCGGGATGCATTGCTAACGCAAGTTCTAGAATCTAAATGCTACCGGTACACTCATAAGCACTAATAATGAATGCTTTTCCTATCAAATCTAAAGGCGAACCTCACATATTTGGGTGGAAAATTTTTCTGAATGGAACGGTTTTGTGCTAGTCATACAACTCCTATCCATGAGACGCTTGCTAAGGCTAAAGTTTCACTCCTAAATGTTGTAAAAAAAATTTAAATTTGGTGCTAAAATTACACTAACAAGTATTTCTCTTAGTTTTATTACACACCTACCATCAAACAAACAAACTCAAGTGCAATAGTATCCTATAAGGTATCATCATTTACCCTCCCCTTACACTTAGGATGAACATTGTCCCCAATGTTCAATTAAAGAATGTAAAAGTGAAATAGGTAAAAGAATGAAAGCAAATACTCCCCTGATTCGTTCGGTGTGGATAGTGTGGTAACAAGGTTAGATCTTCCTCCAAGAAAGTGAACCTTCAAAGCTTCCCTTCCAGAAATATAAATCATCTTCTTGTCATATATAACCTGTTAAACCTGAGAAAACAAACAAGGCAACCTCGCGTAAAATCAGTGGCAATCTATATATACTAACAAGTCCTAGAAAGCAAATTAAGATATAATGCTTGTGGAATGAATGTTTGCAGATTTCCTGGAGTTTATAAAACTAAAGAATTAACAAAAACTTTAAGACTCCGTTAGAAAAATAAAACTCGCAAGATTTCCAGAATTTTACACATGACGCCGTCAGGAGTTAACTCCTGACGCCGTCAGAAGTGACCTGCAGAAATCTTTACGTTAAGTTTCCGGAAAATTTCTGGAAAAATTTATGTCCTACTTCCTGGCAAATCCTGCAAAAAATCATTATGACTCGATACAAGCATTTGACTCTAACAAGTACTAATACACATGTTCATTTAATATTGTGGCGAATCAAGATCAATTTCGTTCTTAAAAACAAATTTGGGGTTTCCCCTTACACTTAACTTTTGCAAAATAACTTTATATGAAGTTAAGACGAAGTTAAACGACAAAATAAAGCATTTTCACAATTTAGTTTGAAACATGATCTACCAACAATAAAAATAAAGCATGCATACAGAAACAAATAACATCAAACAAATAAAAACACATAAAACATGGGTTGCCTCCCAAGAAGCGCTTATTTTTGTTCGAGTCACGAGCCTGACTCTATCCTTATTTACCAAAAATATGGGAGGTTTTCCCTACACTTAGGATTAAGTGCAGGTGAAAGTAGCGATACACACCCTTAGAGTGAAAATATACCACTTGAGGTAAGAGTGGCGGATGAATTATATGCTCAAAGGGTTGTGCTCCTATCATCATAACCTTACCAAATTCAATCGGGTTAATGGGTGGATTAAGATTTTCTCCTAGAAAGGGATCATTTTCTATCAACTTCAAGAGACTACTAGTTGGGGATCCATCTTGACCTAATAAACCCGGTTTAAACCCATAATGTTTCTTGTGATCAATCATAAATGGGTGATGTAAGCATGTAAGGTCATTTTCCACTCCTATAATGGCTTTCTCTATACATGGCTTAGAGTCCACTACCTTTATCCTAAGACTACCCGACCTATATGGTTTGATGGGTGGATCGGAACCTATTTCAATTCCTAAATTTTCATCCAAGGATGGAAGATTAGGTAACGATTTTGGTTGAGGCTCCGGTTCATGAAAAGTAGGAACTTCCTTAGAACTAAGAGAAAGGTTGTGACTACAAGTATTCAAACCTATATTCTCAAGCTGTGCTTGGTCCAAAGGTTCTACCTCTATTGGGGTTCCTATAGTCTTTTCTACTTCTTCCGGGTAAGTCAAGGGAGGTGTGTACGCATCAAATGATGGTAGGACTTGTGGAGCACTGAGTGGGCTTATGTTATTCACCTCATCCTCCATTGTATCTAGATTACCTATGTGTTCATCTTGTATTATGGTGAAATCAAACCACCCCGTGAACCTAGGTATCTCATCTATAGGCTTATTATCCCCAAACAAACTTCTTGCTTATTTCCTCAAACTTGCGATCAATTGATCTGTAACAACGTTTGTTGGGTTGTCCATTTTTTTGGCAAGTATGGCACACTTCTCTATGGCTTCCCATGCTTCATCAGCACTTAATCCCCAAAGGTCCCCATCTGCGGCAAGGTCAATGTCCATTTTGGTATAATGGTCGACACGATGGTAAAATATGTCAATTTGGGACCACAGATCGAAACTATGATGAGGGACTTTTCAGAGTAAATTTTTAAAATGAGTCCATGCATCATAGATAGGTTCATCTTGATGTTGTTTGAACATCAAGATGTCATTTGGAGTAGGTGAATTTCGCGGTTGGTAGTGGGGCGGATTTGCGTTTTCCATAATGGCAACCGGAATAGTCAATGAACTTAATTTACTAACAAAGGCACAAAGAAAAAGATAGACTAAGTAAAACCTAAAAATAAAAATAAAATCTAACTAGAAAGGAATCTAGCAAGTAGACCTAATAAAAAGAAATCCTAACCTAGACAATAACTATTCCCCGGGCTGCGGCGCCAAAAACTTGATACGTGGGAATTGCACCAGGTTTTACCTATCAAGGGATCTCGAGAAGCTTACAACCCCCACCAGGCAGTGTACCTGATCGTTATAGTATAGTATAGTGACAAGTACCGGGGGATTGATCGTTCAACTCAAGAATAGTGTCGCTAGGATTAGAAAGCCTCCTAAACTAGGTCTAGAGGTGAGGGATGATTCTTTTTGTATTTTTATATTTTATAAAAGCAAGTAAAATCTCGGGTTTTGAAGGAGTGGGCTGAATTATTTGCTAGCCAACTAACCCAATTAACTAAGATGCAATCAAAATAAAATAACAGAAATGAAAATAAAGCTAATTATACTAATGTGGTGTAAACAATGATGAGGAAAGCTGTGTTTACTTAGGTTTCATTACTCCCTAGATATCTTTTACAGGTTGATAGCTTGTTACAATTGCATGGATGACGGGTCATATTCCTTAATACTAGTCATAGGGCCATGTACAATATTCCCTAACTCTATAGGATCCTACTTCACTCCTATGTCGAGCCGTTAGAAGCTCCTAACATGGGATCATTAGAATTCTCCTACGCATTAAATACAACCAAAAATCGTAGTACACCTCCGATCATGTTTCTTAAGACGCTCAAGCAAGTTACCAATGGAAGTCTGCCAGTTTTCTTAAGCCTAACATCGAATACAATCATCCGTAACAACTATAAACAAACAATCAACCCATAATCAACATCTAGGTTTCACTACATCTAAGCAAACACAAAAGAAATCTAGCCTAGCATGTTAAATTGAAGACAAGTGTAAGATATATTCAAACAACACATAGACATATTGAATGAATTAAAAGAGTACTTATCTCTAATTGAACATGATAGATTCAAAGGGTTGGAACCCTTGAAAAAGCTGTAAAATTTGGCCTAGGGTTTTTCCCACAAAGTTGCACACTAATGAATGAAATTTGGAAAACTATATATAGATTTTACAGGGTGATGGCGTCATGTGTTGAGTTGTGACGCCGTCAAATCGCTGCCATAATAGAAATCGTATTGCCTAGATCTGATTTTGACGTCGTCATGTATAAAAATCTTCTGGGCCGTCATGTACAAATGGACCCTGACGGCCTTGGTGACGCCGTCAGCTCCTATGCTTGAAAACACTCTGGACCGTCACGTGTATTTTTCACTTCCACCTCTTTTGTAGCTCTTGACACCGTCATGTAGAGAGTTGTGACGCTGTCAAGTACTGTTCCGAACAAGGAAAATTAAGACCTTGCCGTTTTCTTCACTTTTATGCTCCAAAAACGTCCAAAATTCTTCCTTTTCCAGATTTCTCTCCAAAAGTACCTAAAATGACAAAAGGAACGATTTAGGGCAATAATTGATCGAATAATCTTGAATTCGGGCTTAAATGACCCCTTAACAGTGGTTCACTTTTCGCATCATCATTTTCTTTCTTTATCATTTGTACAAATGGGACTTTGTACATCTTAAGTGGGGGGATGAGAAATAGAAATGACTTAAAATTTTACTTTAACCTACTTTGTCCTCATTTTTCTAGTTTATTCTGAAAAATTTTGCCATTTTTAAAACTTTTGACATGTTTTTCTTAACTGAACTAGAATAGACCTTAGTCGAGCACATTTAACCCTTGAATTCCCATGGTGAAATTTAGCCTTATCCGTTTCCATTGATTTAGCCCAAATCCACCTAAATATTGAGTGTGCCGGTAGTTTGTAGACTTTATAACTTGGCTTTTACATCATTTCGAGACCATAGACGAGTAATGTGCTAGACACATTTGGAAGGAACAATTTTAGAAGGCAACATTTTAGGATTATCACCCAAATAGCCTTATATGTGTGTGTTTATCGATTAGTCACCTCGACTTCTCGACCCCCCATGTAAACCCTTTTGTTGCACTCATCTTTAGTGCAAGATACCCCTAGTACACCCTTTTGAGACTTTCCTTTCATTTGAAACCCTTATAAATATTGTTTTGATACACCATTACACCTTAGCCTACCTTGTAGTCTTAGTTTATAATTGGGAAGTCATTGTTTGCCCAAGTTCGAGGTCTAAGTAGAAGAATTCGGGAATAACGCCTACGAAGACAAATTATTGAAGATCATTTGTTGATTCCCCAAATCATCATGTATTGTTCACCTCAAGTGGGGGGATGTACATATTGTTTATGTTAAAAAAAATAAATAAAAACTAAATAAAAATAAAAAATATGTGAATTTATGTTTGAAATAAATGGTGCATCATTGTATAAGCACCATGATTGTGAGCTCATCAAGATTCAGTATCGAAGAGGCCACTTCGGTCACATTTGAAGATATGAGTTGGTGATCATTTCTACACCAACATGAAGACCAAGATGTGTGCCCATAATGACATCCTCGAATGGCACATGTGCTTGCTATGATCCAGTTCTTGCATTTTGAAGCTTAGACCTTGGGCAAATGGTAAATGGTGATGACTTAGCTATAGGCTTAGACTATTTGCTTGTTATTTTTCATTTTACACGCATTTTGTGAAATCCCATGTCTATTCCTACCCTTTAGTCATGAATCATGCTTAGGTGAAGGATTTGAGCATGCATTGGTGTCTTGCCCGGGGTCTGGTCATGTATCGATGTTCTTTGTTGCCTTCACTGTAGTATGTTAGTAACAACACTACACCCTTAACCATATATGTGTTCACCCAATGTTGCCTTCGAGAGTTGTTTCGACCTTAGCTCTAATGGTGGAGTTTTGTGTAATTCCCAAGCCTATTATAGAATACATACTATGACTGAGCAATGAGTGATCACCCCAAAAATTGACACTTAGAATATATAGAGAGAGAGTGTTGTTCCCCTTTTCGTGAGGTGTTCGGCTTTCAGAAATTCTAGCATAGGATATTTTTAAATTCATATTTCCCTAGTAATAATGGGGGATATCTTTTTGGGAATACTTGTAAGATCTACTTGAGGGCAAGTAGAGTTCAAGTGGGGGGATATTTGATGACGTCAAATAATATGATATTCTAAGTATCAATTTCCCGTATTTACTGACTATTTTAGCTTAATATTCTCTGTAGTGTTGTCTTATTACTTCTTATTTCATTTCAGGACTATTAATCTTGTATGAAGCGGTAAATAGCCAAAGTTGACCTCAAGATGGACAAAACACCTACTACAATAAGACTACAGCGTAACTACGTGATTAGGTTATGCCGTAATTATGACGTGGAATTATCCACATTCTCAAGACTATGCCGTAACTAGTAATAATGTTACGGCGTAATGAAGACTCTGCGGCGATATTGTGGAAATTATGAAGATTACGGCGTAGCACTTCAAATCATCTATGACGTAACATGATTATGGCGTATCCACACTATCCAACTACGCCATAACTAGCTCTACGGATAAGATCAAGTGAAGATAACATTAGCTACGGGATAACTAGTAATAGCGTTACGTCGTAGCTGTCTCTTGCCTATAAATACAAGATAATTTTGCACCCTTGAAATCATCTCCCCTTTCCCAAACCTTTCTAGTGTTTGGGGAGAGCAACCACAACATAAGATGATGGAGTTAGGAGTTAGAGATAGAAGCTCTCGTCTACATTAATCATCTTTGTATTTGAGTTTGGATTCTTTTTATGCTTTTCATAATCATTTGATGAATTCTTATTACTAATTCAAGTATCATTCTATTATTTGCTATCTTTCATTACTTCGTAGAGATATCTTGTTTGTCCATTCATTTATACTAGTTTCAGTAGTGCTATAAACTTGTTTGTATCTATTATGCTAGACGTGATTGACTTGATACCTTAGTCCTTTTAGTTGGCTAGAAAATTGACCATAGGACGCTAGCCTGATAGATTGTGATGAAATGGTTGGGATGACAACTGACCAGATTGCCTTGCGTGAGAATTGACCATAGGATCACCTTACAAGTGGAGGTGGTTAAGAAGCTAGAGAGATATAAGATCCCAAAGGCCGGATCTTTACCGAATGTGTTCTACTAGATTTGGTGCTTAACGACTCAACCGAGTATCCAATCTCTGCTTACTAGCATGGGGTAATGCATGTGGTTCCGGGGACATTATTTGGGAAGATAGACTAGGATGACTTTACCCTACGATTCCTAGTGATATTTATGCCACTGTACAATGTTTATGCATTTACTAGAACTACTTGAGTTATTTTTCTATCCTCTTACTTTCCTTCTCTTGATCGGAATTTGTGCCTTATACCTATGTTAAACATTTTATTTATCTCTATCAACTTTTACCTATCATTATCACATAACATACTTTGAATTCTTTCAGAGCAGCTGTTAGGGACTACACTCGGATTTACCTAGGCTTTGCTACATGCGACCGGGTTCTCTGCCCGCTAGTATGTGTTTATCCTTGTATTCTAAGTTTATAAATTTAAAACAGGATGAAAATACGCATCATAAAATAGACATTTTTACTTATAATTAATTAGTCCCTAGTTATCCACTACTGATTTGTTGAATTGTCACGTCCTTGTTTTAGTTTAAGCGTTGTATTCCTTAATATTGGTCTTGGGGAGGTTCCGAAGTCCCAAAATCTATGAATATTAATCTTCCCCAAAAACCTTAAAGTCTGTTAAGAATTCCTAGGATCATTGATCTCAATTCATGCAATAAATACAACGAGAAAACCAATAGTGCACTTTACGGTTGCATTTTCTAAGTCGTTCAAGCTAGTTACATATAAGAGGTCCGCTAGTTTTCTTAGCCTAATGCGAGGCAATCAACTAAAAAATAGACAACAAATCAATAATCAACAATTAGGTTTCATTAGATCTAAGTAAACACTAATAAACTTAAGCTAGCATATGCTAGAAAGAAGAAAAGATAAACAAGTAATCAAACAACACATAGACATATTAAATGATTAAACTAGTAACTTATATTCAATTGAACATGGATGAAAATGGCTGAAAAAACCTTAAAAAAGCTCTAGAAATTGTTTAGGGTTAAGTGTTACCCTAAAAGTGTCACACATTACAATGAAAACAATCGAAAGTATATATAGTTTTACAGGGCTGACAGCTTTAGGTTATGGGTTCTAATGCCATCACCTCACCTTGAATTAGGGTTTTTTCAATGAAGATCGCCACTCTGACGGCGTCAACTCTTGATCTGAGGCCGTCACTTGCAAACTACTTCTGGGTTGTGTTTTTTTTAATTAAAGTGTGACGCCCATCACTTCATAACACCTGATCACGTCAGGTTATAAATGCAGAAAATTCTTCTGAGGTGTCTGTTGTTAATTTTACACGATAAATCCATCTAATAACAAATGGTGTCACGTTGTAGCTAGTGACGCCTTCAGCCTTCCTTGTCTGATGTACTTTTTGCGACTTCGTTGATTTCTTCACTTTTTTGTCCAAATACGCCCAAAAAGTGTCTTTTTCCATAATTCTCAACCCAAGTACCTAAAATACAAAAGGAAATTATTTAGGGCATGTTTGATCACATTTACTCGATTTTTGGCTTAAATGACCCCTTAAAAAGGTACCAAATAAATCCTTGTTAGTGTTATTGCTCGATTTCTTCTACGAGATTAGTTGTTTGTGTTATTGCTTGATTTCATCTACGAGATCAGTTGTTAATGTTATTGCTCGGTTTATTCAAGAATCAATATCGTACTATCTCACAAGTGCATAACGTTGTAGTGCATAATGTATGGCTTAAATTGTTTATTTATTGTTTTAAGCATACGAGGAGAGTTGAGCGATTCTTGGAAATTTGGAATGTAAGTGGTAGATTTGCGAATGAATCTGTTACCATGACATAGGGTTTTGGGGTTAGGCATAGGCAATAAGTTGATTCTTTCTTTATTACTTTTTCTTTGTCTAGATGTTGTTTGGCCGATCTCTTCAGGGTGTTGAGGCATGTAGTTTTAGTTACGCATTTTAGTGTGTTTTCCTTGTAATCAATATGGCGCTCTGCCACATTTATGTTCATAACAGTTTTTTGAGTAATATTTTCACCGGGGTATGAAGCTCTTTTACCCAAAAAAATATCAACCATGTAACCAATTAGACAATTGA
Organism: Artemisia argyi; assembly: GCA_030686995.1. Lineage (NCBI taxonomy): Eukaryota > Viridiplantae > Streptophyta > Magnoliopsida > Asterales > Asteraceae > Artemisia > Artemisia argyi. The sequence continues at coordinate 114,479,988 of CM060709.1, read as the reverse complement.
CAAAGGGTTTAACAAATAACAATAATGAACTAAAGATGAGTGCACGCAAGGCAGGTTTAGGCGATTTGGGTGTACATTCGGGGTGCATTGTAAACAATGTTCTTCATCAATATTTTAGAATCCACCAAAATATCACAAGAACCGCAAAAAAGATAGGCTCTGAGGGGTTAACTAGGGGTATCATATACTATAAATGAGTACATTGCAAGGGTGTGGAAAAATTACTTGACCGATGAAGCCAATGTAATTATAAAAGAGGTTTAAAACAAGGGTTATCCTAATGCCTCTTATCATTTTGTAAATCCTAACTACACGAATGTAGTCTCACTAGCGAGCTCGAGATGCATCACAAACACAAGTTCTAGAATCTGTATACTACCGGCACACTCATAAGAATTATATGTGAATGCTTTTTCCTAAAGATCTAAAGGTGAACCTCACATTTTTGGGGTGGAAATTTTGGAGTGGAAGGGTTTTTGTGCTAGCTATACAACTACTATCCATAAGACGCTTATTAAGACTAAAGTTTCACTCCTACATGTTGTAAAAAAATATAAATTTTGGTGCTAAAATTGCCCTAACAATTATCTATATTAGTTTTATTACACATCTAATTTTAAACAAAACAAAAATCAAGCGAAGTTATAGTTTCTAAGGTATCCCATTTTACCCTCCCTAGACTTAAATTGAACATTGTCCCCAATGTTCTTTGAAAAGCATAAAAGTTATGATAAAATAGAGAAATAAACTAGTAATCCCCTTATTTGCTCGACATGGATGATGTGAAAACGTAGTTAAATCTTCCTCCAAGAAAACAAACATGATAAGCTTCACTTCTGATGTATACTTCATCTTCTTGTCCAATATAACCTGTAATTTACTAAGCAAACGAAACACGAAACCTCACATAAAATTGGCGGTAAACACTATATGTAATTAAAACTAATTCTAGAAAGCGATGTAAGATATAATGCTTGAAAAATAAATGTCTACAGATTCCTAGAAATTAAAATTCTGAAATTTTTTCAAAAATTTAAGAATTCCAATAGAAAAACAAAATCTGGAACACTGTGCAGTTAAAGTGCCTAAAGCCTTGATTGGTCCTGAACAGTCAACTTAAGTCAACCAGTGTAAATGGTCAACTAAAGTCAAACGGCTAAGACCAACTAACCAAGGAATATAGTGTTTCCCCGGTCGTTATGTCCCGACGAGGTGTGCAATTGTAATCGTGAACGTTTTAAGTGATCGGGTGATTTGACAGAAAGGTCAGGATTTTGATTATTATGATTACACTAGGAGATTATGATTGAGAATAGCTTAAAAACATTATATTAACAATTACTGATGATCAGATAACCTAAAAACGTGATTTAAACCTAAAAACGCGCGTTTGAATTTAAAATAAACGCGAACGCGCAAAATAAAAAGTGAAACGGGAGCAAATAAAGTCCTACGGTTATGAAAATTACTTTTCTACGATACTAATGACAAAAGAAAATTTTTAGAAAAAGAAAAATAATTTTTACAATATTTAATTAATTATTATTAATTAATTACTAATTATTAATTACTTTTTAATTATCTAAATTAAACTAAATTACCATTAATTATAAATTTTAACTAGAAAAATGAAAATTAAATTTAAAAAAATCTAAAATATTATAAAACTAATTTTCAAACAGAAACTATATTTTTTCTACTTTTTAATTAATTATTATTAATGAAAAACTAATTATTTAATTAATTTAAGAAAAATTTAAGAAAAATTTAAAATCAGAAAGTGCTTATCAATAAGATAAAAATAAGCCAATTGGCTTAAATAGAAGCTATCACTTTATTTAAAGTTGGATTTTTCTTGTTTTTCTTTTACAAAACTAATGACCTACTGTAAATGAGAAACTTTTGTGAAAAGACTTTTATTGGAATTGAAAAATAACCAGTGTGCAATCAAATAAGCCCCGCAGTGGCTTATAATGAGATTTTGGACTGAAAAAGCTCTAAACAAGCTACAATATGAGAACCAAGGGTACAATAAGTTAAAATCTAATTGGATTCACACAAATAAGCCTTAATGACAGAATAAGCCACAACAAATAAGCACAAAGCAACAATAAGCACTTCAGCAACACCACAGACCAAAACAGGTTGAAACTAGGACCTTTTAGGGTACTGTGGGGTCCAGAGAGATGAAGGGTAGACCAATTTTAGAGTTGTCCTACAAAGTTGGGCTAGCAAGCTTGAAAGTAAGCCAATAAGCTAGGCTTATGGCTTATTTTTGAGCAAAGTGTGGGGTGTTGAATGTGGCTACAAATACTGAATGCATCATTATTTGTCTTGAGGACAGGTCACAAGTAGAGGTCCAAATAAGCTAAGCCCAATAAGCTAAAGTCCAAACTAAGCCTAGGTATGGGAACTTGAGCTGAATAGCTCTTCAAAAAGCCAAAGGGCCAGGGGTGGGGACCACAGGAGAGGTCACAGTGGGCCAAAGAATATGAGCCAAATGCCCTGGTGTAGGGGAGTCTTTTCACCCTGCACCCTCAAACAGATACATGCACAACCCTCATAAAAATTCACAAAATTAAGATGATTGTAGGCTCTTGTAGTTTAGGTGGAGTACTTCAATCACAAAGAATTTCAAGTCCTAATTCAACCCACAAAAATCATGAAAATTCTTTCAAAAAATGAGATTCTGAACTAAAATGCAATTTTGACTTTTTTGGTTTTTGCAATATGTTGACTTAAGTGAGTTGGTTGGGATCTATTGACTGAAAAGGTTGTTTTGGCCTATAATGAGATTAGAGTGACCTAGTTTAACACTTTCTAAACTTGGAATGATGGTTTGGAAATCAAAAGTTTACACAGATTAGCAGTTAAGCAAGCTCAAAGGAATTTTTGACTTTTTAACTACAGAACCACCAATTTTAAAAGTCCAATGAGCTATTCTGACCCTACGAGAGAAGTCTCAATAGTTTTCAGCCATTGGAATACTCATAAGCACAGTTAAATTTACAAATCCAAACACACCCTATAAAACAGTTTACACTATGTTTATTAGATTCAAGGAACAAATCACCAAACCAGTGATTAATCTACTAATCCTAACTGAATTTAAAGCTGCTAGAACAATTAGATTCAACAAATAACAACTACAATACAAGTATGCAGATTTAACTAAGCTACCACAGTCCATTACAAATTCTAAGTAATACTTATCAAATCTACTTCTACTGAACCAAGATCAGTCTAATGAGCTAAGAGACCATGTATAAGCAAAGATAAGCACTGATTACTACAGTAACTAATAAGCAAAAATAACAAAATGGTACTCACTTGGGGCCTTAGCTTAACAAAGGCTCCTAATTAAAGGCAGCTACAAGCTCCTATCTTGTTTCACAACAAGCTAGGTTAAGTCCTCCTGGCCAATCCATTTAGACCACTTCCCAAGCATTCCATATTGTCTAGCAAAGGTAACCTGTGATTCATCTATTTAATTTTTTTTTTTTTTTTTTCTTTTTCTTATTTAATCTCTTTTTTTGTGTTTCCTTTTGATTACTGAGAGCTATGGTGAGTTTATGAGAAATTGGAACATCAAACAAACATTGAGAAAGATTTAAGAAGATGGAAAATGGTTTGTCTTTGAAACTGCAAATATTAAAACTAGAATTTAAAGGAACTGAAATACTTATATTGATTACTAAAAAATATTACAAACTACACTAATTAACTGAATAAGAGAATACATAAAAAAAACTACATGCCTTCAAGGCTTACATTGGATACCTATTTATACTAAAAATGAAAAACTAAGCTCCTTTCCTTTGTGTGCTTATTTTCTGAGAGGATATAGTGCAAAAGTACCCTTTGTGCTTTCTTGGACAAATCCCAGCTGTAGGATTGGCTTTTGCTTCATCTCCACCATTAATTAAAATTTTGGCACCAAGGTGTTTGTGGATTGCCAACGTGGAGGGGACAGGAGGTAATTATAAGTGTGGGGGTTGACTTTGTGGAGGTGGTAAAGTAGGGTGGTTAGTAGGAGAGGAGGAGGGGACAAGGATGTTGGATGTTGCAGGTTGTTGGCTGGTTTGGCGGCAAAAAGGGAAGAAGAAGGGGGTTGACTTTGTTGACCCCCGTTTTTATTAATAATATTGGATGGGGTGGGCTTGGTTATCATTGGGCCTGAGTTGGACTTGGATTGGTTTTATGTTTGGATTGGGTGGTTTGGTTTGAAATAATACAAAGGGTCCGTTTGTTATACGAGGACCAATTTTGTAAATGTGCTGAAAAGTGAGGACCAATTCTGCCAATCTTTTAAATTATTTCAAGGGACCAAACTTGTCACATTCCAATAATATAAGCACCATAAAAGAAATTTTCCAAAATTTGAATATCCCAGGGACTAACTTTTCCAATTTTGAAAGTACAGGGACCAAATTTGTAATATTTTGGAACTTATCACCAAAGGACTAATTATGACACCTTGTGATTTCCAAAGGACCTTTGTTGATTTTTCTTCCAAAATAAATGCTCAGAGACTAATTTTGACAAGTTTTGAAAGTTGAGGGACTGAAACTGCCAATTATGCAAACTTTGTTCATTTCTCATCTGTTTTTAAACATTTTGCATCCAAAACATATAAAACACAATCCTGGGATATTTTCTGTATTTTGATGCATTTTTGAGTGTTTTTAAATGTTTTGCAGTTCAGATTTGACCAAAAATGATGAGTATTTACACACTCTTCAAGCCTTCAGGTTGTAAAGCCTTACACCATCTTGTATGATCTGACAGAATGTTTGTGTTTTGTTTCTGGAAAATTTTTGGAAAAATCTGAGTATTAAAAGCTGGAAAAACTGCGGAACATTCATTGTCACTCGATATAAGTATTTAACTCTAAACAATCACACAAATATATATGCTAACCATTAATTATTAACTTTCATGTCCGAAATCGTTATTATAAACAAATGTGAGCTTCCCTACACTTATCGTTTTGTAAAATACCTTAAATATGATTAAGACAAAGTTAAAAACAAAATAAAGCATTATTCGAAACATGAAAGATAAACAAATAAAGATGGAGCATATATATGAAATCAAAACAAAACAAGCAAACTATTAAGAAGCTTAGGTTGCCTCCCAAGAAGCGCTTTTCTTTATTAACGAGTCTTGTAGCTAGACTTAAAGTCATGCCCTGTTATGTGATATGAGTGAGTTCCTCGTCAAGGACATCTTTTGGATCAAAATTTTCCTTTAGTTTCCTATTAGTACATTTTGTTCGGTATGACATTTCAAAATTCTCTCCATCAGGATCGTATAAAGTCATCTTTATGTGCCAAGATCCATCACCCTCTTTTGGTGGCTTATTCCAATTCCATGTATGTTTTGAACTCTTAGTCTTCCACTTATTCATTCCTAAGTTAATTGGCAAGACTCCTAGGAATTCAATCATCTTCCTAAAAACTAAAGGATCCCCAAATAGGTCCAATTCGGTATCCTTAGCCAAAATTTGTTCTACCGAGTGTGTTCGGTTCACAAATTCTTCCTCTAAATAGAATGGGCGTTGAGGTCCTATGAAGTCTCCATTAATCCAAGATCCATATCTAGAGGGTCTCATATTCATATCTACCCAATGAGGTGTTGGTTCCTCATCATTATCACAAGCATGCTTTTTAACATCATAGATAGACCTAGTATCACCTGCTCCTATTATTAGTTTAGATGTCTTACAATCAATCATAGCACTAGCGGTGGCTAAAAATCCTCTTCCTACTAACAATTTTCATGTAGTGTCACTAACCATATATCAAGGACATGGAAATCCACCAAAATAGTTAATTTCCCTATATGCATGAACATGTCTTTAATTATTCCAACCGGGTAAGCAACACTTCCATCCGCTAGACCAATCACTACTTTTGTTTCTTCTAACATCCCTAACTTGCGAGTTGGGTAAAGGGATAATGGGAGTAAGTTAAGGCTTGATCCTAGATCGGCTAACGTATCAAAAGCTTTAGAATTCCCTATCCTACAAGGTAAAACGAATCTACCCGGATCATCTAACTTCTTAGGTAACTTATTTTGAAAAAAAGCGGTCCTATTCTTACCCAACTTAAGCTTCTCCTAAAATTTTTCCAAGTAGCCATTGTAAGTAGCACGAGTTAAAACATCGATAACTGGACGTTCAAGATGAAGCTCCTTGAATTCATCATCGAGATTTTGTTTGGAAGGTGTTACAATCACTTGGTTGACCAACACGTTAGTGTATGTTTTATCTTCTTGGTCTTTTTGAAAAACTTGAGTTTGTTTGAAACATGTGTTTATAGCATTCACTGAGTAAAATTGTGGACAAGAAAAGGGAGACGAAACCGATGAGATAGAGTTAACATTTAGTTTTGGGTTATTAATGGTGTCACTTGGGAGTGCTCCCAATACTCGATCATTTAGAACCTTTAACATGTTGTCAATTTTATTGGTCATCTCGCTTTGTTGTTGTTTGAAATCGGCTTTATACTTGGTCAAACAAGCTTCTTGACACACCATAAAATTTGACATTAACCCTTCAAAATTGTTGGAATTGTTGGAAGGATTATTGTTGAAGGTACGGTTTGAGGATGAACCATTTGATTGGAAATGATTAGGTGGATTGGAAGAATTTTTTTAAGAAGAGTTTTGGTTTTGTTTCCACCTAAAGTTTGGGTGATTTTTCCAAGACGGGTTGTACGAATCACCATAAATGTTTTGCTCGGGTTTGAAAGTGAACCACTTGTCTCCCGCTCTGTCGGTACGTGAGAATGCATAGTCCATAAAAGCTTGGTCAGGGAGTTCCATGCAATCACAAGTGTTTTGGGGACCACTGCATAACTCACATGAAGAAGTGATTTTGTTCAATTGTCTTGAATGTTTAGGAGCTTCGTAGGATTTCATGAGAAACTTGACTTGGTCTTCAAGTTCCATGATCCTACGGTTGGAAATGCTTGAGTTATTCGAAGGCAAGGTTATTGCCTTGACCTTTTTGCTCAATCGTGGGGGTCATTCCAACATTCGTTGTCATAGAGAGCAAGTCTTCTATGATTCCCCATGATTCTTCCGCATTCTTATCACGTAGCTTGCCACTGGCCGCTTGGTCAATGGTTTGCCTTATGGACTGATTGACATGATCGTAGATGAAGCCAAAGATCAAGGTCGTGATGAGGGATTTTTTGGAGCAAGTCCTTGAAACGAGTCCATGCTTCATCAAGAGTTTTACCTTGACGTTGTTGGAACATCAAAATGTCATTCCTTAGCTTGGTAGTTCTTCCCAGTGGGAAAAATTGAGGAAGGAAATGATAGGTGAGATCATCCCAAGATGTGATGGATCCCGCAGGTAAACGCTCAAGCCATTTACTAGCTTAGTCACGTAGAGAGAATTGGAAGAGCCGCAAGCATGTCGTCTCTTGAGTGGAAACGTCTAGTTCTATGGAATCTACGATTTTAAGGAAATCCATGAGATGTTGATTTGGATCTTCGGAATGAAGTCCATGGAATGCATATCCACTTTGCACCAACCGGATGGTGTCGGATCGCAAAGGAGACACATTGGCTCTTTGGGGCATCTTAATGGTGTTTGAATAACCTTGATAGCTTGGTTTGGAGTACTCACCAAGAGTACGGGATCGAGGTAGTTCGGGTGGGTCTTGGTTAACTAGTGGTGCTTGGTGGATTGGTGGAGCTTAGTGTTGTTGGTGTGGTTGGATGATGGGGTCAAAGATACCTTCATTTACCATGATGGCAAATGAAGAGAATTACAAACAAAAGGCATGAACAAAAGATATACTAAAGAAAGCTAATAAAAAGAAAATAAAATTTTCATAGGAATCTAGTGAGTAGACCTAAACGAGATAGAAATCAAACCTAAGTAATAACTACTCCTCGGTGCAGCGACACTAAAAACTTGATGCGAGATTTGCAACCACACAAGGAGTTTTACTTCTCGATGGATCTCAAGAAATTTTGAAATCTTCCAAGCAGTGTACCTGATCATTGTAGTATAGTATAGGTAAATCTGGGGGATTGATCGTTCTTTAGGGGAATAGTGTCGTTATGTTGAAGTGTATGTCGAGATAAGTCTAGAGGTGAGGGATGATTCTTTTTGTGTTTTTAACTTTTATGAAAAGCAAGTAAAATCTCAGTTTTGAAGGAATGGGCGGAATTAGTTGTTAATAAACTAACCCAAAAACTACTTATAAACTAAATTAAACTAATGACAAGAAAAAATAAATTATGGTAAACTCTTATGGTAAAACAAACGTGTTTACTTAGACTTAATTACTCCCTAGTAATCCACTACTGATATGTTGAATTGTCACATCCTTGTTTTAGTTGAAGCATTGTATTCCTTAATATCGGTCGTGGTGAGGTGCCAAAATCCCCAACTCTATGAATATTAATCTTCCCAAAAACCTTAAAGTCTATTAAGAATTCCTAGGATCATTGACCTCAATTCACACAATAAATACAACGAGAAAAACCAATAGTGCACTATATGGGTGCGTTTTCTAAGATGTTAAAGCTAGTTACATATAAGAGGTCGGCCAGTTTTCTTAGCCAAACACAAGGCAATCATTTAAACAATAGACAGTAAATCAATAATCAACCACTAGGTTTCATTAGATCTAAGAAAACACTAATAAACTTAAGCTAGCATGTTAGAAAGCAGAAAAGATAAGCAAGTAATCAAACAACACATAGACATATTGAATGATTAAACAAGTAACTTATCTTCAATTGAACATGGATGAAAAAGGCTGAAAAGCCTTACAAAAGCTCTAGAAATCATTTAGGGTTAAGTGTTACCCTAAAAGTGTCACACATTACAATGAAAACAATCGAAAGTATATATAGTTTTACAGGGCTAAGGGCGTCAGGTTATGGGTTCTAACGGCGTTACCTCACCTTGAATTAGGGTTTTGTCTGTGAAAATCGCCACTCTAACGGCGTCAACTTGGGATCTGAGGCCGTCACTTGCAAAATTCTTCTAAGGCATCTCTTATTAATTTTACACGACAAATCCATCTTAAATAGCAAATGACGGTGTCATGTGGTAGCTGGTGACGCCATCAGCCTTCCTTGTCTAATGTACTTTTTGCGACTTTGTCATTTTCTTCACTTTTTCATCCAAATACCCCCAAAAAGTGTTGTTTTCCATAATTCTCGTCCCAAGTACATGCAATACAAAAAGAAACAATTTAAGGAAATATTTGATCACATTTACTCGATTTTAGGCTTAAATGACCCCTTAAAAAGGTACCAAATAAATCCTTATCAGGGACCTTTGACTTAGTTTGACCAATATGAGAATAAACCCATTAAGTTATTAGAGAAGACGTAAACACAGATTATGGCCATATGAATAATTTCACTTGATGTCACGTGAAATATAGAAGCTCCCTAGGTTTAGAAAGGCCTTGGCTAGAGGCGTTTATCAAAATACTTGAGTTGGTGTTTTGCCAAAAACTGAAGGTTGTAAATTTGGATCCCTCTAATTCTAAAACTCTTTTCGAGTGTTCCCAATGAAGCACATAACATATTCATACTTGTAATGAAAGATCCACATTTGTCGTGTAAGGGGAAAGCCGACTTTTAAATTTGTCCGAACCTTAACAGAAGGCTGGCGCGCTGCTGGCGCGTCGGAGCGCTAGCAGCGTGCCAGGCCTAGTTATCGGGTCTGGAGAAATTTGGCTAATGTTTGTGATTTTATGTGTTTAAAAGGTTTATTTGTCATCATTAAAATATAAGGAGACCTAACTAATATTGTCCCAACAGATTGGTTTACTTTTCCAACATATAAACCAAAAATGTTTTAGCTTAAACTTAAAAACTTAAACATGAGCAATCTTTAATCCCTAAAATACCATTTAAAAACTTAACATCCACATAATATTTCAAATAATGTTGATTTAATGAAATAGTCACCTTAACAATTATCCAACCCAACATTAAAAAAAAAAAGTTTACCGAGGCCGGCGCGCTGTTGGCGTGTCAGAGCGCCAGGCGTATGTAAACTTTTTCTCTTGGGTTTTGGCTTTTAACTACCTATCCTTGCTAAACCCCCAATTGTACTTCACACTTTGACCTTAACATTACTCATCCCCAATGTCAACCAACTCAAGTATCCATTTAATGAAAAATCATTTTGTGAAGTGTTTAAGTGAAAACCAATTATCAAACAGAGAAAGAGAAGAAGGGATAATAGGATATGGGTAGTTTAGCTATTCCTCACATGGCATAGAAAAGAGAGAAAGAATCTGCCATGGAATATTCCTTTGTTTAGAAAGGAAGTGTGGATGTTAGAGATAAAGAGAGGGAAGATTTGAATTTGAAATTCAAATGTGTGAGAGGGAAGTGAGAGAGTGAGGTTAGGTTAAGGTGAATGTTAGCCTCGCTTATTTATAAAGATAACATCACATACGTTAATTGGATAATAGAAGAAAAAGGATAATGGAGACGATGAATGTGAAGTTTGACGAGATTTCGCAAATGGCTTCTAGACACATCAGTTCAGGACCCGTGCTTCAAAAGAAAGGAAAGTGCTTAATCAAAACAAACGTTTTAAATAATTTTCGAACACTTATTCTAAAAACATAATAGCTTTCGAATACTTCAGTACGAAACCCGGGCATAAACGATGACTTCTGATTATTTCAGATCAGGACTCGTATGTTCTAAGATAAAATCATTTTCAAAAAGTTCGAGTATAAACAAACAAAAAGATTTTAAACATAAACTCATTTTCAAAACTAAATTCTTGAGCACCTTTTTCAAGATTATTCAAAAGATTTTTCAAAATCTTTCTTATTTGTGCTCAAGATAACTCCCTCTAAACCCTTAATTGATTTTAAAATGAGCTATCATTAAGGGGGAGTATAAACATAAAAAGTTCCGATTTCATGAAAAAACAAATATGTCTATCTCTCCAAAAAGCTTTTTCTTAATCAGTTGATATAAAAAATAATCTCAAAAGAGCTCGACTCATATATAACCAACGATTTGACGAAGCGTAAATGTCAGTTATCGAAAAGACTTGTCCTGTACGAGTAATAATTTCAAGCTAGTCTAACTAGTGATGTAAACGTGTCTCGAATAGGACTTTTCTAAGTAGAATGTACCACCTCGAGAGACTTTCTTTGAACTTGTCCAGGACGGGTAATAATTTCAAGCTAGTCTAACTAGTGATGTAAGCATGTCTCAAATCGGTCATGTTCACTGAAAATCAATCAATTCAAAAAGTTTGAACTCTACCCAACATATGCAAACTTATCTTTAAAACATATAAGCACGTATGAAGGTGGAGTATCTCTGGAAAAGACAAACTCTCAAAGTGGTAACAAAAATGTGTTTTATAATCATAAACTCTTTGAGAGATTTTCACAAAAGGTTTTATGGCATATAATCAACAAACCTAAGATAATAATGGAGTAATAAGGTGATTATGGTTAGGTTTATGTCCAACGATCCGCCAGAGCTGGAGGCATCTACCCAAGGAAAAATCCAATAGATTAGAATTAGAAGTCCTTAGGTATGATTGAAAAAAAGGAGTAAAGAAATGAAAGGAGAAAGAAGGGGTTGAAGAATTAAAAGAAACGTTAATGAAAGGGTGAAAAGAAATAACCCTCCAAATGTTCAACCTTAGGGCAGAAACCGGGTTCAAATCATATGCTACTGGTTATTACTAAGGTGAAACCGATATTGAAGAAAAGACGTCACGGACATAGTGACATACTACACTCAACCTCCTAGCCACTAAGGTATATCTTAAAAGATATTTGTTTCATTTCTCACGGAGAACCTTGCATAATCTATCGGCCTCTCACTCCGAGATGTGTTGATATTGAAAAGGTGGCACTCTGCTCCATGCCTCCAATGACTAAAACCAATAATGCACAAAATCGAGTCTAGAGCCATGAGATTCATTAAAAGATCTCTTAGGATACACTTACTATGAACAAACTTGTGTTCGCCAAAAAGAACATAAGTTGTAAGAGTCTTTTATGAGATCTACAGATCTTGCCATTTACATCATGATGGTAGTTACACTATGTTTCAAACAGTCTACATGTAGCAACCCACTAAATTCCCCACTAACTCCCTTAGGTTAGCAATGCCTTACTAACTTAACTTAGGCCCTCACTAAGCATAATCTAGTTCCTATAGCTATTTCCCGAGTGAAATTTTTGCTTTGCTATACTACTATTGCCTATCTAACCTCTAGACAAGCTCACGTATCCACCTATGCCAATAACCACTATGTTTACTTGATGTAAACATCCAGGTATGTCAAGTCAAGGTTACAAACAGATTTTCACTAAGTAAACTATTGCTCTAATACACAATACTCATCAAAAAACCCTAATTGCACCTAGGTGTTCCTAGCTAGCTTTAAAACCCTAATTGCCTATCTGAACTAACTTGAAAGTGTTCAAGGCTTAGGTATGAGTTACATTAGTGACTTTATGGTATATTTGACTCCCTAGATCATAGTACAACCCTCTAAAACCTAGGTACAAGTCCCTTAAGCACAAAACCCTAATTAGGTTATAACTTTCCCTAAGCTAGGACCAAATCATAAACTATACAAAACTAGGTCAAGACTAAACCTAGCACCTCTAAGCACCCAAGTAAGGAGGTGGATCACCTCCTTGTCACCACCTTTGACCCGCGGCACCTCTATGGCTACAACTGGCCTATGGCGGCCCCTAGCTACCTTCTAGCCGATCCTCATCACCCTCTAGACTCACCACACCACCCCTAGCTCAGCTTAGTCACCCCCTCCATGACACCTCCTCCCTCCCTTTCTTGCTCACTACTCCTACGCGACCTATAAATACTCCCCCCCCCCCCTCCCCTCCATTTCTCTTCACACCTTTCTCTATTCTTTACCACAACACTTCTATAGTTATAAGTCCCTAAGACTCCTAGAAGTCGAGTACAAGAGCCCTAGTCCTTGTCGAGTTAGGTTTTGAGTCGAGAAACCCTAGTTGGTCACGTTAAGGTTCTCACTACCTAGGTAAGCCTTGCCTTTGATTCTAGTAGCCTTAATACTGATATAGGATACCTAGTACATGCCTCAGAACCCTTAGATAAGCCTAGACCCTTTCCTTTTAGAAGCAATCATTTAGAAACCCTAATTTTGGATAATTACGTGTTTATGTGTTAAATTGCTTTATTACATGTTATAATCTGATTTAGGTGACTTAATTAAGTAAATATAAGTTAATCATAAGCTAAGAAACTTTATTATCTCATTAAAATACAATTTGCATGGAAAAAGGGCTAGTTATGCAAAAGTTTTCATACATAGGGGTATATACTATAAATTTCTAAAAAATATCAAGTTTAGGGATTGTTTTTGACAATTCTTAAAAGTTATAAGTACAAGGACCCTTTTTGCAAAGTTTTAAAACCTTAGAATAATAAGAAAAATGAAATATAAACTTAAAAGGACTAGATTTGCAAATATTGTTAAGTTAAGGGTATAAAGGGTAATTATTGAAGTTTAGTATAGTTTAAGGACTATTTTTGCCATTTCTTTTAAATATTTAAGTATAGGGACTAGTTGTGTAAAAGATAGAAAGTTACATGCCTAAATGTTATAAGTTTATAAGTTTAGAGTAGAAAGTGTAAATAAGTAAACTTGAAGGGTTTAAATGGAATATTTTCATATAAAGTATAAAAACCTATTTTGAGTTAAAAACATAACACAGTACTAGGGAGCTTCATGTGAGGAGTATCACGTGGATATTTCGTTTTGACGAGTTTGCTGGGTTTACGAATTAAAGTGCCCAGGCTCCTCAAACGATTATTGCATATACTTATGGATTATGATGGCCCGAACAATGTTATGCTATAACGAAAACTTAATAACAACATAACTCAATAATAGGAAGCTTCATGTGAGGAGTATTAACTTCTGAATTATGATGGCCCGAACGGTATTATGTTGATGACATAATACAATAGTAGGGAGCTTCATGTGAGGAGTTATATACTTCTGAATTGTGATGGCCCGAACAGTGCTATGTTATATCTATAAACCTTAAAGAGTAATTACTTAAAAACCTAGACTAAGACTTGACATACACACACCCACCTACACTACCCCAGGATACGTGAGTGAGTTATCTAAACCCTACCCTACTTACCTTAAACCCAGGTGAGTTTTCATAGCGCGCCTCACTTTTAAATGCTTTACAACCCTGTGAGGGGGATACATGCTTTAAATCGAATACAAGTCTTTTTCTTTGGTTGTTGCACGAGTAAACTACCTGCCACCCATACACAACGAAATTCATGAATCTAATCACTTGTGATATTTTACACAAGTGAACGCGAATATAATTGATAGATCTATTGGAGTTTGACAACTCCTGTTGGTACTACCTCTCACTGGAGGGTACTAATGAAGAGAAAAGTGTACCGCTTTTGGGGGGTCATTTAAGGCCAAAGTCGAGATTATTTGATCAAATATTTCCCTAAATCGTTCCTTTTGTCATTTTAGGTACTTTTGAGAGGAAATTTACAAAAGGAAGCATTTTGGACCAAAAAAGTGAAGAAAATGACAAAGTCTCAAAATCAAGTTGGAAATTGCACTTGATGGCGTCACAGGTTGCTAGTGACGGCGTCATGACTTGACAAATAGGTGGATAGATCAATTACACGTGACGCGCCAGAATGTTTTTTGAAGAGCTCGTGACGGCATCACATTATAATTTGTTAAGGTCGTCACGTCTAAACCTTAAGAGAGACGGCCCAGAGAAAATAAAGAGTGACGGCGTCATAAGTTGATCTAGGCAATACGAGTATTATTTTGGCGGTGAGTTGACGGCCTCACACCTATCTCTTGACGCCGTCAGGATACAAAATCTATATATAGTTTTCTAGTTTTCATTTATTGTGTGCAACATTGAAGGGAATAAACCCTAGACAAATTTACAGATATTTTAAGGGTTTCAACCCTTTATTTCATCCATGCTTAATTGAAGATAAGTCTTTCATCAAATCATTCAATATGTCCATGTGTTGTTTGATTATATCTTACGCTTGTCTTCTCTTTAACATGCTAGGCTAGGTTTTCTTTGTGTTTGTTTAGATGTAATGAAACTTAGATATTGATTATGGGTTGGTTGTTTGTTTATAATTGTTGTGGATGAATGAATTCGATGTTAGGCTTAAGAAAACTGGCAGACTTCCATTTGGTAATTTACTTGAACGTCTTAAGAAACATGATCGGAGGTGTACTACTATATTTTGGTTGTATTTAATGCGTATGTAACTACTAATGAGGCCATGTTAGGAGCTAGTAGTCGGCTCGACATAGGAAGAGGTAGAAGCTTATAGAGTTAGAGAAGATCGTACACGGCCCTACGAATGGTATTAAGGAATAAAACCCGTCATCCATGCAATTGTAACAAATTAATCAACCTGTAAAAGATAGCTAGGGAGTAGTGAAATCTAAGTAAACACATTTTCTCTCATTATTGTTTTCACCATAATTTAGTTTAAGTTTAGTTTATTTTATTTTGATTGCATCTTTAGTTAATTGGGTTAGTATATTAGCAACTAATTCCGCCCACTCCTTCCAAAACCGAGATTTTACTTGCTTTCATCTAAAATATAAAAATACAAAAAGAATCATCCCTCATCTCTATACCTAGTTTTAGTGAGTTTTAACCCTAGCGAACACTATTCTTTGAGTTGAACGATCAATCCCCTGATACTTGTCACTATAATATACTACAACGGTCAGGTACACTGCCTAGTGGGGATTGCAAGCTTCTCAAGATCCCTTGAGAGGTAAAACCTTTTGCGAGGGTGCATTTTCACGCATCAAGTTTTTGGCGCCGCAACTCGGGGAATAGTTATTGTCTAGGTTAAAATTTTCTTTTTATTAGGTCTACTTTCTAGATTCCTTTCTAGTAAGATTTTTATTTTATTTTTATAGGTTTCTTTAGTCTATCTTTTCCTTCGTTCCTTTGTTCGTAACCTTTGCCATCCGCCATCATGGAAGGTGGTAATCTGTTTGATCCCATCAACCCACCACAACAAAACCATCCACAAAACCCACCACAACCAAACCAACCTCCTAGACCCCGAAACTTAGGAGAGTACTCCCGTCCTAGCCACCAAGGCTATCGAAACACCATTGATTTCACTCAAGGAGCCAATGTGTCTCCCTTGCGATCCGACACCATCCGGTTGGTGCGAAGTGGATCATGGACTTCGTTCCGAAGATCCTAATCAACATCTTAAGGATTTCCTCAAAATCGTAGATTCCATAGACCTTGATGTTGGAACTCGAGAGACGACCCGATTACGTCTCTTCCAATTCTCTCTACGTGACCAAGCTAGTCAATGGCTTGAGCGTTTACCCGTGGGATCCATCACCTCTTGGGATGATCTCACAACTCGTTTCCTTGCTCAATATTTCCCACCGAGGAGAACCACTAAGCTTAGAAATGACATCTTGATGTTCCAACAACGTCAAGGTGAAACTCTCTATGAAGCATGGACTCGTTTCAAGGACTTACTCCAAAAAGTCCCTTATCATGGCATAGATCTTTGGCTCCAAGTCCATATTTTCTATGACCATATCGATCTCTCCACAAGGCGAACCATTGACCAATCGGCCGGTGGTAAGCTTCGTGATCTAAGTGCGGAAGAATCATGGGAACTCATAGAAGATCTTGCTCTCTATGACAACGAAAGTTGGAATGATCCCAGTGATTTGAACAAAATGTCAAGGCAATATCTATGCCTTTGAACAATTCAAGCACTCCTGACCGTAGGATCATGGAACTTGAAGACCAAGTCAAGTTTCTCATGAAATCCTACGAAGCTCCTAAACTTTCAAGCCAAGTGAACAAAATCACTTCTTCGTGCGAATTATATAGTAGTCCCCACAACACTCGTGATTGCATGGAGCTCCCCGAACAAGCTTTCGCAGATTACACATCCTCGCGTACCGATGGAGCGGGAGACAAGTGGTACACTTTCAAACCCGAGCAAAACCCTTACGGTGATTCATACAACCCCTCTTGGGAAAATCACCCGAACCTTAGGTGGAAACAAAACCAAAACATGCCCCAAAACAATTCTTCCACTCCACCTAATCGTTATCAACCAAACGGTCCACCCTCTAACCGTGCTTTCAACAACAATCCTTCCAACAACTATGGTAGTACCAATAATTTTGAAGGATTGATGTCCAAATTTATGGTATCTCAAGAAACTCGTTTAGCAAAGTTTGAAGCCGATTTCAAACAAAAGCAAAGTGAGATGACCAATAAGATTGACACGTTGTTGAAAGTTCTCAATGACCGAGAAATGGGAGCACTCCCAAGTAACACGGTCAAGAATCTAAAACTAAACGTTAACACTATATCATCTGTTTCGTCTCCTACTTCTTGTCCACAATACTATTCGGTCATGCCATGAGCACGTGTTTCAAACAAACCCAAATCTTTCAAAAGAACCAATTGAATGTAACGCCCAACATCAATTTTGGTCAATAGCATAGTTGAAACACTTCCTACACAAGACCTTGATGGAGAATTCAAGGAACTTCACCTTGAGCATCTCATCATTGATGTCTTAGCACGTGCTCCCTATTACAATGCCCTTTTGTAAAAATATGAAGAGAAACTTAAGTTAGGCAAGAATGGGACCGCCTTCGTTCAAAACAAGTTGCCTAAGAAATTAGATGATCCGGACATATTTGTTTTACCATGCAAGATCGGAAATTCTGAGGCTTTTGACACATTAGCCGATCTTGGGTCAAGCCTAAATTTGCTTCCATTATCTCTGTATACCACTCTTAAGCCAGGAAAGTTAGATGAAACAGAGGTAATCACAGGGCTTGCGGATGGAAGTGTAGCATATCTGGTTGGGGTAGTGAAGGATGTGTTAGTGCATATAGGAAGGTTGACAATGTTAGCCGATTTCCATGTCCTTGATATGGTTAGTGACACTACATGCCCGTTATTAATAGGAAGAGGATTCTTAGCTACCGCAAGTGCAATGATTGATTGTAAGGAATCTAGAATAGCGGTTGGAGAAGGAGAAACTTGGTCGGTCTATGATGTTAAGAAACACGCCTATGACACTAATGAGGAACCAACGCCCCATTGGGTAGAAGTGAATAGGAGACCATCTAGGTACAGACCTTGGGTTAATAGAGACTTCATAGGACCTCAACGCCCATTTTATTTAGTGGAGGAGTTTATAAACAAAATGCATTCGGTAGAGCAACTCATAGCTAGGGATGAAGAACTAAACCCCTTTGAGGATCCCTTAGTCTTTAGGAAAATGATTGAATTCCTAGGAGTAATGCCTATCAAATTAGGAATGAACTAGTGGAAAAGGGAAGGTGATAAATGTAAATGGAATTGGGACAAGCCACCCAAGGAAGGTGACGGATCAAGGCATATGAAGATGATTCTATATGATCCGGACAGAGAAAAATTTGAGAAGTCATACCGCACCAAGAGAACTAACAGGAAATTGAAACATAAGTTTGATCCCAAAGATGTCCTCGATGAGGAGCTCACTCATATAGGATAGCCCATGACCTTGAGTCTAGCTACAAGACTCGTAAATAAAGAAAAGCGCTTCTTGGGAGGCAACCCATGTTTTATTTGTTTTATTTGTTTTGATTGTTTGATTTTATTTGCTTCCATATACATGCTTTATTTTTATTGTTTGTGGATCATGATTCATAATAAAATTGTGAAAATGCTTTACCTTGTTGTTTGTCTTAACTTCATAAAAAGGTATTTCGCAAAAGATAAGTGTAAGGGAAACCTAAATTTGTTTTTAAGAACGGGAATTGGACATGAACCACAACAATATTAAATGAACATGTATATTAGTATTTCTTTGAGTCAAATGCTTGTATCGAGTCATAATGATGTTTTGCAGGATTTTCCAGGAACTAAGGCGTAAGTTTTTCCAAAAATTTTCCGAAAATTAACATGAGATTTCTGTCAGAACACTCTGACGACGTCAGGTGTAAAAATTCTGAAAATTTTTGCAAGTTTTGTTTTTCTAACGGAGTCTTAAAGTTTTTGTTAATTCTTTAGTTTTATATACTCCCGGAAATCTGCAAACATTCATTCCAAAAGCATTATATCCTCATATATATAGATTGCCGCCGATTTTATGCGTGGTTTGCCATGATTGTTTTCTCAGGCTATATTGGACATGAAGATTATTTATATTTATGGAGGGAAGCTTTCAACGTTCATTTTCTTGGAGGAGGATTTAACCATGTTATCCATTTATCCACACCGAACGAATCAGGGGAGTATTTGTTTTCATTCTTTTACATTCATTACTTTTACATCCTTTTCATTGAACATTGGGGACAATGTTCAGCTTAAGTGTAAGGGTAGGGTAAATGATGATACCTTAGAGAATGCAATTGCACTTGAGTTTGTTTGTTTAATAGTAGGTGTGTAATAAAACTAAGAGAAATACTAGTTAGGGAAATTTTAGCGCCAAATTTAAAATTTTTTACAATATTTAGGAGTGAAGCTTTAGCCTTAATGAGTGTCTCATGGATAGGAGTTGTAAGGCTAGCACAAAAAACCGTACCACTAAAAAAAATTTCCACCCAAATATGTGAGGTTCACCTTTAGATTTGTTAGGAAAAGTATTCATTATTAGTGCTTATGAGTGTACCGGTAGTACTTAGATTCTAGAACTTTCGTTAGTGATACATCCCGAGACCGTTAGTGAGACTACATTCGTGTAGTAGGATTTACTACATGATAAGAGGCATTAGGATCACCCTTGTGTTAAACCCGTATCATAATTACTTGACCAATGAAGTCATAATTACTTGACTAATAAAGTCAATTAATTTTTCCACACCTTTGCGTTGTACTCATTTTTAGTACACGATACCCCTAGTACACCCCTCCGAGCCTATCTTTTCATTTCTAACTTTAAGCATTTTACTTAAAGGAAGAATTTGTTTACAATCCACCCCAAATGTACAACCAAATCGCCTTAGCCTTCCTTGTATGCACTCATCTTTAGTGCATTATTGTTATTTGTTTAAACCTTTAGTTAATTGTCTAATTGATTACATGGTTGCTAAGTCGAGTCATATCTTGTACATATTGTTTTGGGACGATTGGGACTCATGGGTAAAGTACTGTTGTTGTGGAGTAATAGGGAATAACATCATTTATTACCCCCATATGTGCGTTAATCTTAAAAAGTACGCCAAGTGTTTTGATTATCTTGATTCGAGTCATTAGAATAGTTGATTGTAAAGTATGTAAAAGTTCAAGTGTAAGGGGAATGCAAATCCCCTATGATGTATTATTTTGGATGGTAGGGTAAGAGTGTATGCAAAAAAAAAAAAAAAAAAAAAAACCGAAAAATCAAGAAAAAAAAATATAGAAAAAGAAAAAGAGAAAAACATACGGACTACCATCCCATTTCATTCTATATTTATTTTATGTTTTTATAAGTTTTTTTATTAGCTTAAGTCGAGTCGAGTCTTGGCTTAGCAACGCCATATTGTACATGTAATTAACCAAGATGATTAACTCACCACCAGTAAATATTGCCTTTATCCAACAAAACCGTGTTTATCATATCCCTACACCTCACGTTATAACCCTTTAAAAGGCCTCTTTGATAGTTTATCCTAGATGCTTACACCAAGTGGTGGAGGTTTGATCCTTTCCCAAGCCTATGGTAATCTATTGCTATGACAGGTAGTGAGAGATGTTTTCCATTTCCATATTGTGATATATACTTTTATTACACCCGAGAGATGCGAGTATCTAAACACTATTTGTGAGGTGCTAGTGTATAATTTCCGTGCTTGTTTTTGGTTGAAGTGGAATGATTATTTGTTGCAGTTACTTTTATATTAGTGTTAAATGACCCTAACTTGTATTTTGATTACAATAAAAGCGCAGTTAATTTTTATATTAGTGTTAAATGACCCCTAACTTGTATTTTGATTACAACAAAAGTCGAGATTATTTGATCAAATATTGCCCTAAATCGTTCCTTTTGTCATTTTAGGTACTTTTGAGAGGAAATTTACAAAAAGAAACATTTTAGACGTTTTTGGAGCAAAAAAGTAAAGAAAACGACAAAGTCTCAAAATCATGCTGGAAATTGCACTTGACAGCGTCACAGGTTGCTAGTGACGGCGTCATGACTTAACAAAGAGGTAGATAAATCAATTACACGTGACGCGTCAGAATGTTTTCTGAAGAGCTCGTGACGGCGTCACGTTATAATTTGTTAAGGTCATCACGTATAAACCTAAAGAGAGACGGCCCAGAGAAAATAAAGAGTAACGGCGTTAGAAGTGGATCAAGGCAATACAAGTATTATTTTGGAGGCGAGTTGACGGCGTCACACCTATCTCTTGACGCTGTCAGGATACAAAATCTATATATACTTTTCTAGTTTTCATACATTGTGTGCAACTTTAAAGGGAGTAAACCCTAGACGAATTTACAGATAGTTTAAGGGTTACAACCCTTTATTTCATCCATGCTTAATTGAAGATAAGTCTTTCATCAAATCATTCAATATGTCTATGTGTTGTTTAATTATATCTTACGCTTGTCTTCTCTTTAACATGCTAGGCTAGGTTTTCTTTGTGTTTGCTTAGATGTAATGAAACTTAGATATTGATTATGGGTTGGTTGTTTGTTTATAATTGTTGTGAATGAATGAATTCGATGTTAGGCTTAAGAAAACTGGCAGACTTCCATTTGGTAACTTGCTTGAACGTCTTAAGAAACATGATTGGAGGTGTACTACGATATTTTGGTTGTATTTAATCCGTAGGTAACTACTAATGAGGCCATGTTAGGAGCTAGTAGTCGGCTCAACATAGGAAGCGGTAGAAGCTTATAGAGTTAGGAAAGATCATACACGGCCCTACGAATGGTATTAAGGAATATAACCCGTCATCCATGCAATTGTAAAAAATTAATCAACCTGTAAAAGATAGCTAGGGAGTAGTGAAATCTAAGTAAACACATTTTCTCTCATTATTGTTTTCACCATAATTCAGTTTAAGTTTAGTTTATTTTATTTTGATTGCATCTTTAGTTAATTGGGTTAGTTGATTAGCAACTAATTCCTCCCACTCCTTCCAAAACCGAGATTTTACTTGCTTTCATCTAAAATATAAAAATACAAAAAGAATCATCCCTCATCTCTCGACCTAGTTTAATGAGTGTTAACCCTAGCGAACACTATTCTTTGAGTTGAACGATCAATCCTTCGGTACTTGTCACTATACTATACTACAACGGTCAGGTACACTACCTGGTGAGGATTGCAAGCTTCTCAAGATCCCTTGAGAGGTAAAACCTTTTTTGAGGGCGCAATTCCACGCATCAGGTACCAACAAGTATTATATTTGAACCCTATGAAGGATTAACTTTCGCAAGTTATCTTTCCTGTCCCATCATGGATTGGTTTGTAGACCCCATGATCTGGACTGTTAACGTGTAGTTCATGAGCTTAGTGCAATATACCTGCTATCACTAAACTTTTCCACACATAGGGTTTAAGCTGAACCCTATAGAGCTTGTATTCGTATACCCTAACTATTTAAACCAATGACTCTCACTCAACATTCATGTTGACTTTTAAGCATGTTATCCTAAGTAATTGAGCTCTGTAGGAACCCTGGTACGGAGAAGTACTGGACATGTGGACATCCAGAATAGTTATCATTCAATAGTTTTGCCTTAAAACGTATCTTTAGGGACCTCTCTTTTGGTAAAAGTATATCTTTTACTGTAAAAAACCTGATGAATAAATGAATTATAACACCTTTTTCTAAAACATCTCTTTTTGAGTCATTTTCTATTATCTTGTCTTTGTTTCCATGAAATAATACCCTAAACACTAAATCTGCTACCCCCAAGTACATCACCCTAGGGAGCTCCTGTCTTATTCGTAAAGAAGAAAGACAGCTCTATGAGAATGTGTATCGATTATCGTGGATTGAACAAACTTACTATCAAGAATCGATACCCATTACCCAGGATTGATGATTATTTGATCAACTACAAGGTTCGAGTGTATATTCAAAGATCTACTTACGATCAGGTTATCATCAACTGAGAGTGAGGGAAGGGGATATCCCTAAAACCACTTTCAGAACAAGATATGGGCACTATGAATTTCAAGTTATGCCATTTGGTTTGACAACGCACCAGCGGTTTTCATGGACCTCATGAACCGGGTGTGTAAACCATACTTGGATAAATTTGTCATAGTGTTCATAGATGATATCCTTATCTATTCTCGTAATGAGGAAGAGCATGCTCAACACTTGAGATTAATCCTAGAACTACTTAAGACAGAGAAAATTTATGCAAAGTTCTCTAAGTGCGAGTTCTAGATTAATGTTGTGCAATTTCTTGGACACTTGATAGATAAACAAGGACTTCGTGTCGATCCTACAAAAATTGAAACAGTTAAGAATTGGCCGTATCCTACGAATCTTACCAAAATACAACAATTCTTAGGACTCGCAGGTTATTATCGAAGGTTTATTGAAGGATTTTCAAAAACAGCAAAACCTTTGACGGAGTTAACCCAGAAAAACAGGAAGTTTGATTGGGGAAAATACCAAGAGACACCTTTACAACTTTTGAAGATAAAGTTATGTGAAGCTCCGATCTTAACATTACCAGAGGGAAACAATGATTTCGTTGTTTACTGTGATGCTTCATGTCGAGGTCTTGGAGCAGTATTGATGCAAAGAAATAAGGTTATCGCTTATGCATCATGACAACTTAAAACGCATGAGGAAAACTACACTACACACGATCTAGAATTAGGAGCAGTAGTGTTCGCTCTAAGAATATGGAGACATTATCTGTATGGAACAAAATATACGTTTTTCACCTATCATTGAAGCCTATAACATATTCTTAATAAAAAATAGTTGAACATGAGACAACGTCGTTGGATAGAACTACTCGCTGATTACGATTGTGATTCATTACCACCCTGGCAAAGCTAACGTAGTAGCAGATGCTTTGCACTGAAAGAAACAAATCAAACCGATTAGAGTTAGGTCATTAGTAATGACTCTCCATTCGGATTTACCCTCTCGAATACTCAAAGCCCAAGATGAAGCCCTCAAAGAGGAAAATCTTAAAATGGAAAACCTACGAGGGATGAATAAGGATTTTGAGGTACATTCAGATAGAACTCGTTGGATTAAGAATTGGAAATGGTTACCATATTATGGTAACTTAAGGAACTTAATAATGCACGAGTCCCACAAATCTAAGTACTCCATCCATCCAGGTTCTGATAAGATGTATGAGGATCTGAAGAAACACTATTGGTGTCCCGACATGAAGGCATCCATTGCTAGATATGTGGGCAAGTGTTTAACATGTTCTAGAGTGAAGGCTGAATGTCAAAATCCATCAGGGCTATTGGTACAGCATGAATTCCCATTTGGAAGTGGGAAAGAATTACGATGGATTTTATCACTAAACTTCCTAGAACATCCAATGGGCATGATACTATTTGGGTAATAGTTGATCGCCTTACGAAATCAGCTCATTTCATTCCTATACGAGAAACGGATGATATGGAAACCCTTGCTAGGTTGTACCTGAAGGAAATAGTTTCCCGACATGGAGTGCCAATATCTATCATATCTAATCGTGATTCTCGTTTCACGTCAAGATTTTGGCAATCTATGCAAAAATCCCTAGGTACTCAGATAGACATGAGTACGGCATATCGTCCTCAGACCGATGGTCAAAGTGAAAGAACTATCCAAACACTCGAGGATATGCTTCGAGTGTGTGTGATAGATTTTGGAAAATGATAGGACAAACACTTACCGTTGATCGAATTCTCGTATAATAATAGTTATCACGCTAGTCTAAAGGTAGCAACGTATGAAGCACTTTATGGACGTAAGTGAAGATCCCCTGTTTGCTGGGCCGAAGTTGGAGAAGCTCAAATTACGGGTCCAGAGAAAATCCTATAGCTATTTCCCGAGTGAAATTTTTGCTTTGCTATACTACTATTGCCTATCTAACCTCTATACAAGCTAACGTATCCACCTATGCCAATCACCACTATCTTTACTTGATGTAAACATCCAGGTATGTCAAGTCAAGGTTACAAACACATTTTCACAAATTAAACTATCGCTCTAATACACAATACTCATCAGAAAACCCTAATTACACCTATGTGTTCCCGGTTAGCATTAAAACCCTAATTGCTTATCTGAACTAACTTGAAAGTGTTCAAGGCTTAGGTATTAGTTACATTAGTGACTTTAGGGTATATCAGACTCCCTAGTTTATAGTACAACCCTCTAGAACCTAGGTACAAGTCCCTTAAGCACAAAACCCTAATTAGGTTATAACTTTCTGAAAACTAGATTAAACCTTCCCAAATCTTTACCATAAGTTACCACCACTTAAAATAAGCCTCATAGGAATTAATATTAGTCACTAGACAGTGATAGGACCCTGATTTAGGCGCTAAACCCTAAGCTAGGACTAAATCATAAACTATATAAAATTAGGTCAAGACTAAACCTAAAGCTTAAACGAAGCCACCTTAGCACCTCAAATGAACCAACCAAGCACCCTAGCACCTCCCTAATAGTAACATAGCACCTCTAAGCGCCAAATCAAGGAGGTGTATCACCTCCTTGTCACCAACTTCAACCCGCGGTACCTCCATGGCCACAACCGGCCCAGCGCCCCCTAGCTACCATCTAACTGATCCTCATCACCCTTTAGACTCACCACACCACCCCTAGCTCAGCTTAGTCACCCCGCCCCCCTCCACGACACATCCTCCTTCCCTTTCTTTCTTGCTACTCCTACGTGACCTATAAATACCCCCTCCATTTCTCTTCACACCTTTATCTCTTCTTTACCACACACACTTCGGTAGTTATATGTCCCTAAGACCCCTAGAGCCCTAGTCGAGTTAGGTTTTGAGTCGAGAAACCCTAGTTGGTCACGTTAAGGTTCCCACGACCTATGTAAGCCTTTCCTTTGATTCTAGTAGTCTTAATATTGATATAGGATTCCTAGGACATGCCTTAAAACCCTTAGATAACCCTTGACCCTTTCCTTTTAGAAGTAATCATTTAGAAACCCTAATTTTGGATAATTACATGTTTATGTGTTAAATTGCTTTATTACATGTTATAATCTGATTTAGATGACTTAATTAAGTAAATATAAGTTAATCATAAGCTAAGAAACTTAATTATTTCATTAAAATACAATTTGCATGGAAAAAGGACTAGTTTTGCAAAAGTTTTCATGCATAGGGGTATATACTATAAATTTCTGAAAATATAAATTTTAGGGATTGTTTTTGACAATTCTTAAAATTTATAAGTACAAGGACCCTTTTTGCAAAGTTTTAAAACCTTAAAATAATAAGAAAAATGAAATATAAACTTAAAAGGACTAGATTTGCAAATATTGTTAAGTTAAGGGTATAAAGGGTAATTATTGAAAGTTAGTATAGTTTAAGGACTATTTTTTCCATTTCTTTTAAATATATAAGTATAGGGACTAGTTGTGTAAAAGATAGAAAGTTATATGCCTAAATGTTATATGTTTATAAGTTTAGGGTAGAAAGTGTACATATGTAAACTTGAAGGGTTTAAATGGAATATTTTCATGTAAAGTATAAAAACCTATTTTGAGTTAAAAACATACCACAATACTAGGGAGCTTCATGTGAGGAGTATCATGTGGATATTTCGTTTTGACTAGTTTGCTGGGTTTACGAATTAAAGTGTCCTGTCTCCTCAAACGATTATTGCATGTACTTCTAGGTTATGATGGCCCGAACAGTGTTAAGCTATAACTAAAACTTAATAACAACATAACTCAATAATAGGGAGCTTCATGTGAGGAGTATTAACTTCTGAATTATGATGGCCCGAACGGTATTATGTTGATGACATAATAAAATAGTAGGGAGCTTCATGTGAGGAGTCATATACTTCTGAATTGTGATGGCCCAAACAGTGCTATGTTATATCTATAAACCTTAAAGAGTAATTACTTAAAAACCTAGACTAAGACTTGACATACACACACCCACCTACACTACCTCAGGATACGTGAGTGAGCTGTCTAAACCTTACCCTACTTACCTTAGACCCAGGTTAGTTTTCATATCCTCACTTTTAAATGCTTTACAACCCTGTGAGGGGGATACATGCTTTAAATCGAATACAAGTCTTTTTCTTTTTTTGTTGCACGAGTAAACTATCTGCCACCCTTACACGATGAAATTCATGAATCTAATCGCTTGTGATATTCTACACAATTGAAAGCGAATATAATTGATAAATCTATTGGAGTTTGACAACTCTCGTTGGTACTACCTCTCACTGGAGGGTACCAATAAGTATTATATTTGAACCCTCTGAAGGATTAACTTTGGCAAGTTATCCTTCCTGTCCCATCATGGATTGGTCTACAGACCCCATGATCTGGACTGTTAACATGTGGTTCATGAGCTTAGTGCAATATACCTGCTATCACTAAACTTTTCCACACATATGGTTTAAGCTGAACCCTGTGGAGCTTGTATTCACACACCCTACCTATTTAAACCTATGACTCTCACTCAACATTCATGTTGACTTTTAAGCATGTTATCCTAGGTAATTGAGCTCTTTAGGAACCCAGGCACGGAGAAGTACTGGACATGAGAACGTCCAGAATAGTTATCATTCATCAGTTTTTCCTTAAAACGTATCTTTAGGGACCTCTCTTTTGGTAAAAGTATATCTTTTACTGTAAAAACTCTGATGGATAAATGAATGATAACACCTTTTTCTAAAACGTCTCTTTTCGAGTCGTTTTCTATTAGCTTGTCTTTGTTTCCATGAAGTAATACCCCAAACACTAAATCCGCTGCGATTTGTGATAATAGGGGTGTTACACTACAGTCGTAGAGTGATACTTCGGTATAGTTCAGCGGCTCACCTGAATTGTAGGTATACTTCAGTATATCTATTGTAAGCCTTCTTGAGGATATCCAATTCAGGAACAGCCTTTGTCAGGATTAGAGAGAGTCTTCAGACTATGTTGTTGATTATCTCGAAGTCTGAGCCTGTAAGTGTTGGAAATCCCGCCAAGGAAATTCCTTTCACGAATTAAGTCCTTAAGACGTGGATCTTTACTTGGATTTCATCCATTGTATTGATAATTGTCCCTCAACAGGATTAGGACGGCTGATGTGCCCGACCAAGGTGAATGGAATCAAGACATTCATCAGTAAAACAATCGTAGTGGTCTATTCTCTAAGAAAATTCCACGATGATCGATTGGTGATTTCGACTAACATTTTTATGCAGGTACTGATGAACGTCCCCTTGGAGAAAGACCGTACACCATCATATACATCAACATCTTCACCTCCACATACTCATACTTATGAAGTTCATCCTCAACAAGCTTAAGTAAAGAATGTTCAAAGAGAAAAGATCAAGTTAAAGACAATGAGTTACGTTAAAGTCAAGAGCTAATCAAGAAAGTCAAGAACATAAGTATTACCAAGAAGTATGAGTATGTTGCAAATGTCTACACTACAAACCTGTGAAGATGTTGACCAAAGGCAAGAATGATCAAAAGACGTTACTTCAAAATCACAAAGCATGAAGAAATAAAGAATTAAGATTATTCTACGACGACACATGACGACATCTAATAAGTACATTTTATTGTCATCATTTATCCTATTTAATTGACTTGTTTTATTATATTATATATGAGAATTGGTGCTTAATCATTTACTTTAGTAATTCGCAGGTCAAAACAAGCAATTTGTGAAACATGGCGATTTTGAATGAAATATAGAGATAAATGATCAAGATGGAAAAAGTCTACTGAATAGATGAATTCGAAGAACATTGCTTTACTTTGAAACATGTGTTGCATTTGATTATATCATGCGCCGCATATGAAACCTTGGTCAACGAAGAAGAACCAACTTGTTCTACTCCAGATACGTCGCATCTCATTATCAACATGCGCCGTATCATTATCAAGACTTCACCAAATACAATCCAAGACGCTATAGGGCATGTGCCGCATAAAGATTCAAGATATGCCGCATTTGAAGACGGAGTACGAATATTCCAGAATATATTAATCTTGAACCCCACACAAAGTTAAGTAGATGCGCTGCATCTACTTAGTTAATGCGCTGCATATACCCCTCATACATAAGCTATAAATAAACCAAGATATAGACGAATTTTGTGTCCAACCAAACCCTAAGGAGACGAATTCAGATGACAAGACAACACAAGACATACCCTAAACGAAGATTTTAGAGTAGTAAGAAGGTCTTGCATGTATTTAATTCATTAAGTAGTTTTGTTTTATTGTATTAGTAAACTATAATCCATCAGGATTGATGGGCTTGTGGCTGCCATACTGCTCCCCTTAAAATTGCTTTCCCATCGATTATTAGTTTATATGATGTTTTTTTTGGTGATTAGTATATGTGCTTTGATAACCTCTGTGTCTAGCTGTGTTTTGCTTGGGCTGCCATACCCCTTCCATGCTTACTTATCTAGCGTCTAGAAAGTAAGATAGGCATAAGTGATCATTAAGGATTTACTCGCCTATATTTAAGATCCAACGAGAGAGGAGAGTTTACGATACTCATCATATAAAACTAGCAATAAAACACGTGACAAGCTACTTAACAACAGGACAGGAAGATCCAACGAGAGAGGAGAGTTTACGATACTCATCATATAAAACTAGCAATAAAACACGTGACAAGCTAGTTAACAACAGGACAGAACTTCTATCAGTATCTATTATCTATCTGTGTACATGTTAGTCTTTTGCTGATTCGTTCTCATTAGTTTTATTAGTTTAATTACTCAACCAAAACCGTGCTAGTCTCTTAGGCTAAAACCCCCTTGTATTAGATTAGATTGTAAAACTAACTTAGTATATTTAAAATACTGATTAGATCAACTAGATATTACGTTTCACTCTTAGTGATCGACACTCTGCTTACCACTATGTGGAAAACTAGAAGGGGGGTTGAATAGTTTTACGTCTTTTTAATTTTATTATTAAAACTTAGTTTAGTTTTAAAGTCTTGTTTGCTTTTAAAAACTTTTATTCTATCTTATGTGAACTCAAATCTTGAACAATATGAACAACTATATCTAAGTATAAACAATAATAATAATGTAAGCTAAGTATGTGAAATCAACACATGCATAATATAAACAATTATAGCTATATACGAGAGACAAGTAAGTAAACGTTTATTTTATAATCCTTAGTTATATTTTGAATGAAAACTATACTTGATCGAAATGATCAATTATATGTATGTTACCTTTTTAGTTTGATTGTAAAAACTTTGTTTTATGAATGAAACTTTTGTTTGATCTTTACGTAAAATCAATACTAGCACTATATGAGTAACTACATATATAAACGTCTACGTCTACAAAAGTAATAGCGATATAAACAAGATAATAAGTAAGATATGGAAAGATCTAACCGCGAGACAAAGGATTTATAGTGGTTCGGCTACAAGGACACCTTCCTTGCCCTACTCCACTCCTCGAGTCACCTACTCGAGAGTTTTCTTCACTATGTCAACAAGTTCCCTTATGGCGGAGAAAACCTTACACACCAATATACACACCACAACTTCATCACAACTCATTCACACCTTCTACACACCTTCTTCACACCTAGTCACTACTTAATCACAACACTACTTCTTCACACCTATCTAGCTTCACAACTATCTACTTCACAACAATCTTCTTCACAACTATCTACTTCACAACAATCTTCTTCACAACTATCTACTTCCTAGCTCTTCTTCTTCACAACAAACTACTTGTATCTCACTACTTCTATTCACAACTTCTACTCCTAGATTTATCTAGTTACAATACTATCACACCTTTACAATGAGTGTACACAACAACTAGACTATATACACAACTATACAATATTTCACAACTTGATGTTGAAGGAGTATTCTTCTATTGCACTTTGAGTGATGAGAGGTGAGGGAATGAATCACTTGAAACAAGGATTAACAATTATATGATTAAAGGGTTTTTAGGAGGATATTTAGAGAGATTTGGATCTGAAAATTTTCGTGCAAGAGGTGGGAAAAATTCCAGATTTAAGGTTGTATTTATAGGGAAAAATTTCTAACAGAATCTGACAGGGGAGTGTGGCCGGTCCTCTTAATTGTGTGCCGGCCCCCTTAAAATTAAGGGGGCCGCCCTTATAATTAAGGGGGCCGCCCAGACGAAAACTACAGTTTTCTTGTCTTTTTCTGGGGAAAGTTTATTTGGTGAAAAACTAACTGATTTTGGTTAAAATTTTGAATTCATATATTTATTATGAATAAAACATTTTCCTTTATTACCAAAAATGTTTTTCAAAAATATATAATAAGTTTATTTAATTTTATAAACTTTGTATTATTTAAATAAACATCCCTTTGATCATAAAATGTATTAGTCACTTGTTTATTCATACCTTAAGTGATTATGTTGGATGAGATGATATAAACTTGCTTAAAATTTGTTTACGTATTAACTTTGCGTTTAATGTTCTTATATTTTGTGATCGTCAAAACTTAAGGATATCGAAAGATATTAATAACGTTTTTATACATTATTTATATCAACAATCTCCCCCTTTTTGATGATTACAAAATCTAAACTCATTAAACTAAAAATTAATATATATGCAAGTTTTTAGTGTGAGTTTATATCACTTCTCCCCCTTTTTGTTAACATCAAAAAGGTTATCCCGATGAATGTATAGCTCCCCCTTGAAGTATATTCCCTCGTTTTGAGGTCATAAGAAATCGAGATATGGAATGCTTGCAAAAATATTTAGAGCACAAGCAATATATATATATATATATATATATATATATATATATATATATATATATATATATATATATATATATATATATATATGCATGGAACAAATATAAGATAACTAACAAGAATAATTTAAATAGATTATGTTGAAAACATAATCATTAATACATAAGCATATATATATATATATATGCTTTTCTAGCAAATTACACTAGATAATACTAAGTTGCCAACTTGAGGTCTCTTGGACTTGCTTAGAACACAAAAAGGTTTGAAATGATTTTATTTTTGGAGATGGAAAACATGGTAGTTGGTTTAGGAAAGGTAGACTTTTGTGGGAATGGTTTTTGTAGAATTTGGAGAGTTTGGAGCTGAGGGATTTGCTTGAGGGTTGGTGTTTAGTGTTATGGATGATGTTGGAGAAGACCTAGTGAGGAGATACTCAATCCAAGTGAGGTGTTCATTTTTGTTTTTGGAGAAAAATGCAACAAGAACAATTGTTGACATGATTCTCAAGATGGATCAAGTTGTTGGGTGGTGATGAGTTGGTGGATGAAGGTTGTTGATCCAAATTGCTTTAAGCAAGATGTAAAGCAAGAAGAGCACTAAGCTCATGTGCTTCTTTAAGTTCTTCAACGAACTTTTCATGTTCGGAAGATGGTGGAGTTGGATTGTGATTATTGATTGTGGATTGAACATGGAACATAGGTTTCATGTATGGATGAGTTTTGATGGTTGTTGTTTAAAGATTGAGTATGTTCCTCACAAGGGTCATTTGGAAGAAATGAGTTGGGTGAATGTGGAATTTCATTAGTGAGGGTGATTGTGAGATTGTCTTGTTGAGACAAAAGAGAGTTTTCATTTGGGTAATCATGAATGGATGAGGATGAATGTATGGTAGAATGGGATGTTTCATGAGTGGAGGATGTTTTGTATAGTGGATTGGTAGTTTGACCAAAGTGTGAGGTGTTGGGAGTGAGATTGGG
Organism: Artemisia argyi; assembly: GCA_030686995.1. NCBI lineage: Eukaryota > Viridiplantae > Streptophyta > Magnoliopsida > Asterales > Asteraceae > Artemisia > Artemisia argyi. Next base: position 114,447,051 of record CM060709.1, on the reverse strand, counting down.
ATTGTTGTTTTGAGATTGAGTATGCTCTTCATATGAATTATATGGGTGAGATGAAAGTGTATTTTTGGGCGTAAGGATGGAAATGAATGTGGATGGAGTAATTGTGTGAGGATGAGTGATGTAAGTAATTTGAGTATGGTGAGGAAGGTGTGTGATGCAAATTGCGTTGTGCAAGGTGCATAGTATTAAGATCACGAATATCATGGAGTTGGTCAAGTTCTTCACGAAACTTCAAGGTTTATAAGGAAGATGATGATGAAGGAATTTTGTAATGTTTGTGGAAAACAGAGTGAGGTGTAATATTGATTATTGTTTGGAGGTTGATATTTTTCAATAAAAGGATTGTTTTGAGGAGATAGATGAAATGTAGGTATGTAGATGGGAGCATAGGTAGATGCTTGACCATTATGAGGATTGAGAAAGGGTTCTTTTGAGTGAGCTTGAGGGTTGTGTGTATAGTTGGAGAAATAGGAGGAATTTGGTGTTGGATGTTTGACAACATCATTTGGTTCGATGGGCTTTTTATGGAAGGATAATATGTGTTGTATTGGCTAGGTAAAATGTGTTTGTGTATTTGGGAAGTGGAGAATCCAAATAGGGTGAAATGGGCTACCAGGTTCACAGAATGCCAGAGAAGTGTTTTTGGCAAGAGATTTTCAGAGAGGGGTTTGTTTAGAGGTTTGGTTTTAGGCAAGTCCAACTCTTTAGGCAACAAGGCAAGTATTATCTTAATGAAATATGCATGAAAAGTATATAGGCAAGCAAGTAAGCACATAAAATAGTCATAACTAAGCATGCATGCATAACTAATAAGACAAATAAGCAATTTAGCAAATCATTCAACCTAAAACTCCTATCTAAGTGCAAGGCAACTAGTTAGTGAGAAACTAGTGATGGAACAAATGTGATAGTGTAATTCTTGGTTTTGCTCTAGTGCATGCTGTCACACCCCCAAAATCGGGTCCAGCGGAAGCATACATGTAGCTGGGGTGTAACTCAATTGGTATTACAACACAAGTTCAAAAATGGTTTTCACTTCAATCATTTAGAATAAAATAGTTAAGTCAAAAACATTGTATTTGTGGAAAACTAGAAGGGGGGGTTGAATAGTTTTACGTCCTTTTTAAATTTATTTCCAAAATATTTTGTTGGTTATAAAAACTTTCGATTCGATCTTAAGTGAATTCAAGTAGCAACCAATATGAGCAAGTCTAAACTAATATTGAAAGTATTGAAATATAATGAAGAAAAGATAGAGTTAGAAAGATCAAACCACAACACGCGAATTTATAGTGGTTCGGCTACAAGGACACCTTCCTTGCCCTACTCCACTCCCCGAGTACCACACTCGAGAGTTTTCTTCACTATGTCAACAAACTCCTTATGGTGGAGAAACCTTACACACCTTGGCTTACACAAGTTAACGACACTAAGCTAAATGTCGAGTTCTAATCGTAGCTAGAACCAATCTCACACCAAATATCACACCACGTGATCTTCACACCTTAATCACACCTTCACACCTTCTTCAAGACTTCACACCGTCTTCACACCTAGTCAATCTTCACACCTTCTTCTATGCACAACTAAGTCACTACTACTAAACTAGTTTACAACACACCAAGATTCTACAATCAACAAGTATTCACAACACCTTAACAAATAGCTATCACTAGTACTATATGAAACTAGCTATACACAACACCACTACAATAAGATGGATGTAGAGAAGTGTTCTTCTTCTTGCACTTGAATGGATGAAGCTTTGGATCACTTGGAAACAAAGACTTATGAAATATATGATCAAAGGATTTTAGATCTAGAGAAGAGGATTGGATCAGAAAGTTTATAGTGCAAAAAGGTAAGGAAAATGTGCAAAATGATCCAGCATTTAAAGGGCCAGATTTTACTGTTCGGGAGCGTTGCCGGTCCCCTTAATTGTAGGCCGGTCCCCTTAATGATTAAGGGGGCCGCCTAGTAAAATTAAGGGGGCCGCCCTCCTGAACGTTTGAAAAGATTCTCTGGATAAAATTTGCCCTTTTTGGTTGGAAATTTGAAATCATATTTTTGTGGTTTAATAAAGCTTTACCAAAAATGATTTACAAATATATATAAAATGTTAAAATCATTTTATATAATGTTATGTATTAATATAAAATTTCCTTTGATCATGTAATGCATAAGTTACTAAGTTTATGCATACCTTAAGTGATATAAGATGTAGAAGTAAATATTTGTCACCAAATACTTGTTTATGTCTTATTCTTGACTTAATTTGATTTAAGTTTTGTGATTATCAAAACATAGGTTTATTGTAACACCCCAACCCGATAAGGGTAGAAGTATTACATTACAGTGACATATCAGAACAAACACAAGCATATGATTCATACATACAAAGAAATTCAGGGTTACAAATGAAAATCTGAAACTACAAGGTTACAAAACAATAAATACTATGTCTAATAAAATGAAACTTCATCTAATCGTCTCTAGTCCAAAGCATAGTCTTCTAAGTCCAATCACACTCTCTTCCCATAACCCAGCTTCCTACTAAAACCTGCCGCAGGAAAAGGAAATGCGGCTGAGCTTAAAAAGCCCAGTGAACAGATACATATACAAAGCAATGGTAATGAAACAGAGCTGAAATATAGTGCATTGGGGAAATAGAATAAGGAATAAACAAATGAATAATAGAATAGAAGGAAGAAAGGATAGTCATCTACCACGAGCCCAGAAACTCAAAGTCATAACTCAACATCATAATCTCAAAGTCATAAACCGTCAATTCATAATCTCACAATCAGAGGGGATACCTCTCAGGCAACCAGATAATATGAGGGGTGTCCTCATGTATCATAAATGTGGAGTAGCTAGCTCCCAGAAGTTGTGAAAGGCGTGTATTGCACACAGCACCAGTCACCTCAAAGTCAACTCAAAGTCATAGTTAAATCCACTAAGCATACATATCTAGGATTGCAATCCATACGCCCCTTACTCAAAGTCAATCTCAAAGTCATATACTCAAAGTCATAATGGCCATAATAATATCATAAAAGGGACGACGTGAGAAATCACTCACCCACGCATGAGTCATGCCAGTGGTGCATCACAGACATGCCTATGGTACCTCCATAGGTAGAAGAAACATAAGTGGCTCGGGTATCAAACTAAGAGTCAGGTCTCAAAATCAACAAAAGGTCGTAAAGTAAAGTTTCATCTCAAAGTCAGCTCAAAATCATATCAAAGGTTCAATTAAAAGGGAACATAGCAATGGCTTGGGAAAAACTTAATCGTATCATATCTCAAAATCATAATATCCGAAATCATATCAATGGTTCAGAATATCCAAGGTTCATTTCCAAAGGTTCATTACAAAAGATTTATTATTAAGTTTCATAAGTTCAAATAAAATTTGAAAGAGTTAAGAGAAAACAGATTTAAAAACTTTAATAATCATTTACCCATTTCATCTCAAAGATCTCCCTTTTTAAACCTTCTTCATACAAGCCAATTATTCCTTCATTTAAAAATGGTTTCATTTCAAAATCATAGAGTATCATTTCAAAACAGTTTCCTTCCATAACATCAAGTTATATTTTCAAAAGGTTTTCATATCAAATTATCATAAAAGATGAACCAGAGATATCGGATATTCAAAGGTCAGAATTCATCGTAGTGGCAAAAGAAACGGATCACGAATCATGAGAAACCTTACTAAAAGGTTAGAATATCTGTACCTTAGACCGCAAGTGCAAACATAACAGAGACATAAAGGTCGAAATCAAACTCCTTCTTCCGCGAATCTACACGAATACATGATTGTCTTATTATTAATATCTTATTTTAAATCAGATTTATCACTTTAGTCGGCTTTCCATTTTTAGTAACTTTCTTTTTATAGTAGCTTTTCAAAAATAGTAACTTAGTGCCTTAAGGTTATAATTGACAATTAAATATTATTTAAGGATTAAAATGACTAATATAATAATTTAGGGTTAAATATATCAATTTAGTAAAGTTCAGGGTTATTATATAATTTTGAAGGTTTAAATATGTCACATAATTAACTTCGGGGCTTATCCTATGATATTAAAATGACAATTTTAAAACTTCTTCTTTCCATAATTTAGTAAACGCACTCTCGACATTAGTTAAGACCGCGGTGACCAAAAAATACAATTATTCACATGTATACCCACACGGCTCACCTTTACGTATAAACACGACACATACTCATACATATACACTTACACCTTACTTCGACACTTCCCCGAGTCCCAAATGACTCTCAACGCCCCTTCTTTTAACCCATACAAATGCACATGCCAAAATCAGTTTTTACACTTTTATTCAAACGTATACCCAATCAAGACTCGACACAAATGACACCACACACACTCACACTTATACATGTTTTACTTTGGTTTTTATTTAGTCATGCATGCATACTCATCAGCTCCTACTGATCACATAACTCACACCCAACACAAATTAACTTTCCATAGTATTACATAAAATCACACCCAATCATAGCCCTTAACTCACGTATGCATGCTCCATTTTTAGTTATTCATGTTTTTAACCAGTTCACAGCGTATAATATATATTGTACGAATGTTCTAATGAACAAATCAAAGACGTAATCTCAACAGTTTTCGAATGCTCCAATCAGAAATGAGTCGACACTTATCTATAATTCATAAATTAATGATTTCATGTTACGTATAAATATGTATATCTCAACATGTTTCGAAATGACTCGCTACCGAACAAGATCGACTAAGGCCGCTAACCAAGACCTCGAAACAGCTCTCGAGACGTCACAAGACACAACGTATACCTGGCGGCCCAAAATAAAGTCGAGCCCCCATGCATTCTTTTTTATTCGAAAACATTAAAACAACAAGAATCATTCTCGTTATTCATTTAACTCGACATCAATGAACTACTAGGTCGAGTATGGTTCTCTTTAATCATGCACACGTAATCAATTTGAAAACATATATATAAGCCGATTTAAGATAGTTTGTCCATTGTTATTTTATGTAGTTGTTTGTGATTTTATGAGAACTAAAATTCATATAACATGCTTCTTTTATTTGTCGATACATATATTAACAAAACATGGAAATAAATGTATAAGGACATCAAATGAGAAATATAGAGAACAAAGTAGTTATGATGATACCCCTTGTGGTGTTATTCGAAAGGACAGGAACAAAGAACAAAGAGTCCGACTCCGAACCGCAACAAGCAAAATCCCAAAACCTTTTCATACTAGCTTCACCACGATCATAGACCACCCTTTTACACCCTCTTGGATCGAACAGAAAAATGGGAGAGAAGCCAAAGAAAATGATGCCGCTATTTTATTTTCTAGGGTTAGGGTTTTATTTTGGAGCGTAATATTTTGTGTGAGAAGAAAGAAAAACAACACCGGTCTCCTTATTTCGTGTGGGTTCGCAAATGGGCCAAAAGGCCGAGTGACTTGGTGGGCTTAGTTGTTGGTTCTTGGTTGTTTATTAGTTGCTGAAATAAAGAAAACTGCCCAAAAATGTTCGTGTCACGTAAAATATTTCTCTCACATTCTATTTATATTACTTAGGTATTTTGGAATTCAAAAATGTTCGGAAACTCAATTTCGAAGTTCAGTTTTAATTATTTGGATACATAACTTGTGCATTGTTTGAAGTTTGGGATTTATTTGGATACTTTATAAGCCTTAAATAAATTTTTAAACTTGTAGGGGTAATTTGGTCTTTTCACATGCTTTAGGATTTTAGGTGTTACAACTTCTTCCCCTCTAAAAAAAAAAATTTTCGTCCTCGAAAATTGAAGTCGCAAACGAAGTCATAGCAAATCGAAAAATCGTCACAACATTCTCACGCCCGGGGAGGTTCTTCAGACCAAGTAGTTTCTCATGACTCGTAATTATTGTCAGAATAGTTTCAGATTTCTCAGAAAGGCATATCATACTGAATTTGAATCAAAAGGATAATGTACCAAACATAACGGATGATAATCGAATTCTCTAGGAAGAGGTATAAAAATACATAGGATTTTCATCGAATTGATTAGGCGAATCAGATGGGAATACATTGATTTGTAGCAACATGGGGTGATATAAGGTTTAACTCTTCAGCTTCTCAGATAGTCTCGGCTTTTAGATAACCTTCCAAAGGTATTCTCATAAACGAACAGATCTCATTTCCTCAAAGTCCACAATCACATATTTTACTCATAGCAGATCATAATGAACAACTTCACGAATGCGAATCGTATACGGACAGAAAGCATATCGTTGGATATCGTCAACGGCAGAAATTTCATAATGGAACCTAAGATTCTTATCAGAAGTTGCAAGATCAGCAAAACACGTGTCGAGAGTCCAACGTATCGAATCGTATATCATGGTCAGCAGATCAAACGTATAGGTAGAATGAACCTAAAGTCTCACTATATCGCGGATAGTCGCCAACGGAAAGAAATCCAAGGCTTCTATAAGGCACTCCTCAAGATATCCTATGCCCACAACAAGTGCACTTTATATGACGTTAGTATTATCACGTTGATCAGGCGTCATAATACTAGCCTCACATAACATGCCCTCATGGTGGTCATCCTCTATCTCAAGTCGTGAGTCAAAACCACTTATCTTAATCCACCTAGTACTTCTACAGTCTCAAAGGTCACCAGAATCAAACAACATAACTAAGAGAACGAAATTACTCGAAGAGTAACGGAAATCCGGGAATGTCATTCAAAATTAAGGTACGTCATCAATAGCGTCAATCCTTTACAGCATCATCTTGTTTAAACACAATGTCCGCTTCAGAATCCGTCCACTCATTTATAATTTTCAAAATTTCTTCCAAGTTGGAGTAGTCTGTTTACTCTTGTCCATCTTATTTCATGATTAAAAGAATTTAAAACTCGAGTCGGGTTCCTCCGATCTTCAGCAGCTCCTCTTGGTAGTGTGGCATCGTAGCGGCAGTCTCTGATGCGATCACGGTGCATCCCTCCATCCGCAGGTCTGCTTCTGCTCTCAATTCATCTTAGTACAACTAAAATGAATAGAGAAACAAGACTGCGTGTCTTCAACAGATCTTCTAACATAGCTCCAGGTTTAAAGGTGCATGATGTTGTTGTTGACTCCAGGTTGTGTTGAATGGTTCGTCTTCTGTGGTCTGGTTGTCTTGATGCCCAAGCTGAAATCTTCACGTGTTGCATGATATATGATTGAGCATTATCCCAATTCCTCTCTCCTTCTTATATGCTTCTTCCATGGTAATGCTTGTCGCAACCATCTTCTACGACTCTTCCACCAAGTTTCTAACTCCGATAACGATCTTCGATCTTGGTCCTTCTTGTGAAAGCTCTGTCTTTACATTATACAGGGTAGTGTTGTCTATTATGCTTTCTGAACGTCAATCAAATTTTTCTTCCGGAACAAAGGGTCGTCTCACCAATAATCTCTATGTTCTTCTTTCGTTTTAGAACACAACACAATGTCATACTATGACAATTTGTCCAAAACACGCGAAAAACATGATTATTCTAGCCAACACCATTGGCATAATTCAAGTTCATAAATGTTGTAACGAGTGCAAAGGCAGCTTCAGAAATCATCTCAGGGAATTTTCACATCGCCTTCTTTCTTCTTCAGGAACTGAAATACTTCCCAAAGGTTACTCTCGGTTAGTTAACCCCCTTCTTAGAAGTTTTTGTAGTTGCTTCTTCAGTCCTTCAAATCTAAAGTGATGCAATCAGATGCGGAGTTTCAAAGGAAGACCAAATTAAATATTGGTACTCGGGAACAGATAATGATTACTGATAGCGGTACGTTTAAATTCACGATAGTCGGTACGTCATCGCATACTTCTCTCGTTCTTCTTTATAAACAAACAAGAGCATCCAAAGAGAATCACAAAGGGTTAACACAGATCGTATCCCATCAGCTCCTTCAATCTCTCAACTTCTATGGAACCATGGTTTCTTCAACTGAAATCAGTTCAATGCCCACTCTACTTCCTAAGTAGGAAGGAGTACCAAAAGGTTCATCAGAGAATACCAAAAAAATCTTCGTACAACAAAATATCTCCCAATAGCCGAACTTTCTAAGGGTTGATAATAATGGTTTTCAGGGAAACTTGATAATCACATGAGTTCGGAGTTGGTGTTTCCATAGTGATAGGAATTTTTTGCAAATGTAGAAAGTCATCAAAATGAAAAAGGGTGAAGCAGATTGTTAAGGTCACATTTCAGATACGGTAGTCTATGGTATCTTTACGAATAGCCATCCAGTCCAAAAGACCATACAATCAGACATCTCAAAGTCAAAGGATTCATAGAGTGGATACAGTCGTTAAATTATACAGATAGTTCATATCTCAGAGTCAAGTACATGATTCAACAAAAGTGTTGGGATGGATAAACGAACAGTTCAATGTGTGGGAATTCATTAAGCTTCTTAGCAATAGTATCAGGTAGGATACGAACATCGCATAATTGTCAATTGTAAGATGTACAGAATATCAGTTATCAGCATCCTCATGCTTAGTTAACAATTCCATACAGAGATAGTCTTTACATCATGCCCTTTCAAAGGAAACGGTTGGCAGAACAAGGTTCATCATTCAAAGAGAGGAAACAAAACTTCTCATATTCGAGGTTCATAGTTACCAGAATTCTCATAGGAGTAGTAATGGATCATACAGAGTTAAGTAGTATCGGGTGATACATTCATACCTAGCATAAGTAATGAATTTACAGAATGTGTCGAACACATTGTGGTTGAATGACCTACGATGTGGTCGAAAAGGTGTCAAACAGCTTATCAAACAAATCGGAGGCGGAGATCAAAATCTGAAGGTGAAACTTAAATGTGTAAGGTATCCAGGTAGCCTTCCGAGGTATTCCAAACTTACTTGGTTACTAAGCTTAAGTTGCAAAACTCCTAACTTCTGAAACAAAGGTCTTTATAAGGCTACCCAAGAGCAAAGGCACGATCAGAGTGATGCGGAAGCAAACGATACTTACATGAATGTCTTAGTCTACCCATTCCTCACTGGTAATAACTTAGGTTCCTATGGGGAATCCTAATGTAAAGTTTCAAAGGTTGTCTTATGAGCGCCTACAGGGAAACTTAGGGGTCCAAACTTCACAGGTCAAGGGTAAATGTATTACGAATCGCAGCCGGGCTCTGATACCATAATTGTAACACCCCAACCCGATAAGGGTAGAAGTATTACATTACAGTGACATATCAGAACAAACACAAGCATATGATTCATACATACAAAGAAATTCAGGGTTACAAATGAAAATCTGAAACTACAAGGTTACAAAACAATAAATACTATGTCTAATAAAATGAAACTTCATCTAATCGTCTCTAGTCCAAAGCATAGTCTTCTAAGTCCAATCACACTCTCTTCCCATAACCCAGCTTCCTACTAAAACCTGCCGCAGGAAAAGGAAATGCGGCTGAGCTTAAAAAGCCCAGTGAACAGATACATATACAAAGCAATGGTAATGAAACAGAGCTGAAATATAGTGCATTGGGGAAATAGAATAAGGAATAAACAAATGAATAATAGAATAGAAGGAAGAAAGGATAGTCATCTACCACGAGCCCAGAAACTCAAAGTCATAACTCAACATCATAATCTCAAAGTCATAAACCGTCAATTCATAATCTCACAATCAGAGGGGATACCTCTCAGGCAACCAGATAATATGAGGGGTGTCCTCATGTATCATAAATGTGGAGTAGCTAGCTCCCAGAAGTTGTGAAAGGCGTGTATTGCACACAGCACCAGTCACCTCAAAGTCAACTCAAAGTCATAGTTAAATCCACTAAGCATACATATCTAGGATTGCAATCCATACGCCCCTTACTCAAAGTCAATCTCAAAGTCATATACTCAAAGTCATAATGGCCATAATAATATCATAAAAGGGACGACGTGAGAAATCACTCACCCACGCATGAGTCATGCCAGTGGTGCATCACAGACATGCCTATGGTACCTCCATAGGTAGAAGAAACATAAGTGGCTCGGGTATCAAACTAAGAGTCAGGTCTCAAAATCAACAAAAGGTCGTAAAGTAAAGTTTCATCTCAAAGTCAGCTCAAAATCATATCAAAGGTTCAATTAAAAGGGAACATAGCAATGGCTTGGGAAAAACTTAATCGTATCATATCTCAAAATCATAATATCCGAAATCATATCAATGGTTCAGAATATCCAAGGTTCATTTCCAAAGGTTCATTACAAAAGATTTATTATTAAGTTTCATAAGTTCAAATAAAATTTGAAAGAGTTAAGAGAAAACAGATTTAAAAACTTTAATAATCATTTACCCATTTCATCTCAAAGATCTCCCTTTTTAAACCTTCTTCATACAAGCCAATTATTCCTTCATTTAAAAATGGTTTCATTTCAAAATCATAGAGTATCATTTCAAAACAGTTTCCTTCCATAACATCAAGTTATATTTTCAAAAGGTTTTCATATCAAATTATCATAAAAGATGAACCAGAGATATCGGATATTCAAAGGTCAGAATTCATCGTAGTGGCAAAAGAAACGGATCACGAATCATGAGAAACCTTACTAAAAGGTTAGAATATCTGTACCTTAGACCGCAAGTGCAAACATAACAGAGACATAAAGGTCGAAATCAAACTCCTTCTTCCGCGAATCTACACGAATACATGATTGTCTTATTATTAATATCTTATTTTAAATCAGATTTATCACTTTAGTCGGCTTTCCATTTTTAGTAACTTTCTTTTTATAGTAGCTTTTCAAAAATAGTAACTTAGTGCCTTAAGGTTATAATTGACAATTAAATATTATTTAAGGATTAAAATGACTAATATAATAATTTAGGGTTAAATATATCAATTTAGTAAAGTTCAGGGTTATTATATAATTTTGAAGGTTTAAATATGTCACATAATTAACTTCGGGGCTTATCCTATGATATTAAAATGACAATTTTAAAACTTCTTCTTTCCATAATTTAGTAAACGCACTCTCGACATTAGTTAAGACCGCGGTGACCAAAAAATACAATTATTCACATGTATACCCACACGGCTCACCTTTACGTATAAACACGACACATACTCATACATATACACTTACACCTTACTTCGACACTTCCCCGAGTCCCAAATGACTCTCAACGCCCCTTCTTTTAACCCATACAAATGCACATGCCAAAATCAGTTTTTACACTTTTATTCAAACGTATACCCAATCAAGACTCGACACAAATGACACCACACACACTCACACTTATACATGTTTTACTTTGGTTTTTATTTAGTCATGCATGCATACTCATCAGCTCCTACTGATCACATAACTCACACCCAACACAAATTAACTTTCCATAGTATTACATAAAATCACACCCAATCATAGCCCTTAACTCACGTATGCATGCTCCATTTTTAGTTATTCATGTTTTTAACCAGTTCACAGCGTATAATATATATTGTACGAATGTTCTAATGAACAAATCAAAGACGTAATCTCAACAGTTTTCGAATGCTCCAATCAGAAATGAGTCGACACTTATCTATAATTCATAAATTAATGATTTCATGTTACGTATAAATATGTATATCTCAACATGTTTCGAAATGACTCGCTACCGAACAAGATCGACTAAGGCCGCTAACCAAGACCTCGAAACAGCTCTCGAGACGTCACAAGACACAACGTATACCTGGCGGCCCAAAATAAAGTCGAGCCCCCATGCATTCTTTTTTATTCGAAAACATTAAAACAACAAGAATCATTCTCGTTATTCATTTAACTCGACATCAATGAACTACTAGGTCGAGTATGGTTCTCTTTAATCATGCACACGTAATCAATTTGAAAACATATATATAAGCCGATTTAAGATAGTTTGTCCATTGTTATTTTATGTAGTTGTTTGTGATTTTATGAGAACTAAAATTCATATAACATGCTTCTTTTATTTGTCGATACATATATTAACAAAACATGGAAATAAATGTATAAGGACATCAAATGAGAAATATAGAGAACAAAGTAGTTATGATGATACCCCTTGTGGTGTTATTCGAAAGGACAGGAACAAAGAACAAAGAGTCCGACTCCGAACCGCAACAAGCAAAATCCCAAAACCTTTTCATACTAGCTTCACCACGATCATAGACCACCCTTTTACACCCTCTTGGATCGAACAGAAAAATGGGAGAGAAGCCAAAGAAAATGATGCCGCTATTTTATTTTCTAGGGTTAGGGTTTTATTTTGGAGCGTAATATTTTGTGTGAGAAGAAAGAAAAACAACACCGGTCTCCTTATTTCGTGTGGGTTCGCAAATGGGCCAAAAGGCCGAGTGACTTGGTGGGCTTAGTTGTTGGTTCTTGGTTGTTTATTAGTTGCTGAAATAAAGAAAACTGCCCAAAAATGTTCGTGTCACGTAAAATATTTCTCTCACATTCTATTTATATTACTTAGGTATTTTGGAATTCAAAAATGTTCGGAAACTCAATTTCGAAGTTCAGTTTTAATTATTTGGATACATAACTTGTGCATTGTTTGAAGTTTGGGATTTATTTGGATACTTTATAAGCCTTAAATAAATTTTTAAACTTGTAGGGGTAATTTGGTCTTTTCACATGCTTTAGGATTTTAGGTGTTACATTTATTGAGAAATATTAATAACATTCACAAACATTATTTATATCAACAATCTCCCCCTTTTTGATGATTACAAAACTTAAACTCATTAACTCAAAAATTAGTTTTTAAACAAGTATTTTAGTGAGTTTATATGTACTTCTCCCCCTTTTTGTAACATCAAAAAGGTTTAGCCGACAAGTTTTCATTTGTGAAAATTTTGACGGGTAGAAACTCCCCCTTGATGTGTACTCCCCCTCGTTTGGGGGCACCAAGAGAACGAGCTATGGAATGCTTGCAAAACAAAAATATTAGAAGCACAAGTATATACATGCACACAAATATAATGTAATAAGGAAAGAAAGAAGCATTCATATTAGAACAATTGTTGTGTCAAGACACAACAATACAAGTACAAGAGCTAACAACATAATAGCAAATACATAAGCCAGTTAATCAATAAAGATACATCATCATGCAAAAGTACATGGACTTCATAGAGCTTGCAAGCAAAAGGGGTGGCAAAAACTTTTATTTAATTAAGCATATCAAATGCTTAATTTGGAGAGCATGATGGTGATGGTGGAGGAGTGGATGAGAATTGTGGTGGAGGAATTATAGGAGAGGATGGTGGAGTTGGTGGTGGTGGTGGGTTGGTAAGCAAATGTTCAATATATGAAAACATATATTGAATTTCATCTCTAAGGCCAAAGATGACCGTGCGGTTGTGGATACAACAAAGGCAAGAATCACCATGTGATTCAAGCATCCTCCAAGGTATGGGATTGGTAAAAAATGGTGGTGAAATTTGTGGTGATGAGAGATGAGCATCAAGTGGTGTTGTTGGTAAAAGTGAGATGGTAAGATGAGTAGACATGGGTTCTTGTGTAGGAGGTGGTGATGATACTTGTGGTGACAAGTGTAAGTTGATGTAGTCATTGATTGATGAGGTTGAGGGTATGGATGATGAAGAAGTTCCATGAGTGGAAGGTGTTTTAGATGGTGCATTGGGTGCACTTGGGGATGAGCATTTGGGTGGAGGTGATGGTGTTTTGTTGTCTTCATTTGTTAAGTCAATGAAGAGTTGTTTTGGTGGGATGACCACAAGTTTTTGTTTATTGGAGGTTTTGGAGTTTGAGGTACTTGGAGGAGTCATGATGATATGATGAATGATGAGATGAAGCATGGTGATAATGGAGGGAATTTATAGTATGGAAGTGGATAATTTAGGTAAATGTTTGAAATGGTGGAAAGAAATTCTAAAATCAGTTGGGTCAAAATGGGAAATGGTAGCTGAAACTAGAGAAAGGATTCACAAGATGCAAAAGAATACAGTAAACCCAGTTCCAGATGGCCGGTCCCCTTAATTGTATGCCGGCCCCATTAATCATTAAGGGGACCGCCTAGGGAATTAAGGGGGCCGCCCATCTGGTGTTTTCCCAGACGACCAGAAACCCAAAATTTGCAGAATTTGGCCATTTTACAAGTTTGTTTTTCCAGCAAGCTCTATTAGAAGCATATACACTAGGAATGATGATATATAAATATATATATATATATATATATATATATATATATATATATATATATATATATATATATATATATATATATATATATATATATATATATATATATATATATATATATAACCAAATTTTGCATGCAAATTATCATATTATAATCCATATTAGAAAAGAGGCATAGCATAGCATGATAATTGTTCAAAGACTAAAAATTATTCAAGAGATGAACAAGAGCTAACACAAGTATTTCCGAGTAAGTCGGACAAGTAGCAAAGCATACAAATGTCAAATTAAAAACACATAATAAGTAGCAATACATCAAAATCTTCTACTTCTTCTTCTTTCCAACCATCTTCCTAAACATCTTCCCAATGGATTTGAATCCCCCTCGAAGTTCTTCATGCATTTGTTGTTGACGATTGATGATAGACGTTTGACGAGTGAATAGAAGCTCATTGGTACGTTCATGAGGAAGAGGAATTTTATATTCGGTATCATCAAGATCGGAAAGATCTTCCACAAAGTTCGTGGGGGATGGAGTACTAACACGTGAGGTGTCTTCCTCCTAATCATCATCGTCATCACGATGAGATGTAGAACCACGACCCCTAGAGTACAAAGGAACACGAGATTTTCCTTTGTCACTACGAGGACGGCGAGTACGAACACGAGTAAGTTGGTTCAAAGTAGGAAGGATATGAACGTAGTATTCTCTTTGAAGATGTGGGTAATGTTCCATCACATAACGGTAAAGTCGTGTGAGAAACATACCGTAAAGAAGATTGGCATTTGTGGTGTTTTTGGCGGACATGATTCGATGAATAAAAAGATAAGCCAAGTTGTATTGCTCTTCAGCAATAACACAATAAAGCATGTGGGCAATGCTCGCCGTGACATGATCACGGTGACCACCAGTACCAAACGCATTCTCTCGAATGATTTCTTCCCACTTCTTCATATCTTGGCTTAGCTCTTTCAGGAGGATTTGATTTGCATGAATGTCGACATTCTTCGACTTGATTACTCGACTAGTCGTACGACGTTCTAGTTCAAGCATTCGACGAATGTCTTCAGGACTAGGAATCTCAGAATAGTAGGGTCTATCCTGAGGACGATTTATTTCAAGAGTGGAAAGATCCCATTCATTTGAGAAAACGGCTTGGCCGTTGAATGGGATTCTAAGAATTTGCCCAAATTGAGCAAGAGTAAGAGTGATGAATTGATTTTGAATCATGAAGGAAATGAGGAGATGACCATAGGGATCGGTTTGCACCGTCACTTGGCTATAGAAGTCGAGGATAAAACGAGGAATGATAGGTTCGTTGATTTGGAAAAGACATTCAAAACGAATATTGGAGAACATTCGTTCTGTGTCATCAGATTCATAGAAAGATGGGTCGACAATTCTTCCTTCGTGAATGTTTCTATTTTCAATAGGACGATAGAAACATGCAACTGAAGGAGACATGCCGGGAGTAGAAGAGATATTTGGAATGTATTGTTTGGTTTTGGATACATCACCAACCGTGGTCTTAGGCATTTTCACCTAAACAATATAACAAAAAAAAATAATATAAGAACAACTATCATGCATATGTTATATATTTATATAATTATATGCACTATATGTGGAACGAAATTCTACTTCGACACAAAAAAAATTATTCAATGAAGTAGTTTCATGATGTTCCTTTTATTTTTATTTTAAACTCGTTTAGAATATATAATATCGAAGAGTATGATATCATAATTCATTTCGAAATAAGGCTAGATATATATTAGATTATATATCTTCCATTTCGTAAGAGTTTGACGCAACATAAGCTTGTTAAAAAAAATTGAAATGCGAATTTTAGTTTTCAAAATTATCATTTTAAAGATAAACCAAACGCTCCCTTAACTAGACAACAATATCCTAAAAATATCAATATATATATTGATTATATATCTTGATGACCTCTATTGATTCTAGTATTATTAACAAAACTTATAAGCTAGTTATAGGTTTCAAATAACTTCATATAGTTATGGTTTGTTCATGAACCAAACGCCCATGTTGTCTTCATGAACCCTTTAATCAACAATTTGAAAAGTATGTTTTGATTGTTTAGAACGTTAAAACAACGTAATATAGTAAATTTTAAATGGTTTTTAAGAGTTATATCAACAATGTGACTTATGACAAATAAAATTCGACTAGGGTTTATGGGCGATTAATGATTTTGACAAGATGATATGTTATACTAATTTTGAGTTGCAAAACATCATCCTAATCTTATGGGGAGCATTTGGTAGTTCAATTTCTAGCTTCAATTACACTTAAAATCGAATTAAAATGAATTTTAATAAAATGCATAATTATTGATTAGACACTAAATCGAATGAAATGTGCATGTTGGAAAACTTACAAAAAATGTTGTTATATGTTTGGTTGATGTTTGCCCCTTGCGAAACAACCTCGAATTGGTGATATGATGGAGGATTTTGAAGTTTTTGGGTGTTTTGGTTCGTACTCAGTAGCAGTGGGGAAGAACAAATGAGTGAATGGAGTGTTTGGGACTAGAATTAAGAAGGAAAAACGGATTTGGAACTCTCAGATGGCCGGCCCCCTTAAACATTAAGGGGACCGCCCTCGATAACAAGCCGGTCCCCTTAATCATTAAGGGGGCCGCCTTTGAAATTTTCCAAATTTCGCGGAATTCGTTTCTGGAACAAAAATATTCATACGTATATACTTAGATTTATAATATATCAAAAATACGTAAATGTCTATTGGCACGATGATAAGATACTTAACAGCTTTTAATTACCGTTTCGATAATTAAAATATACCTTTGACGATTTTTGGATAAAATGATCAAAGTGTTAAGTTGATGAAGGGTTTGAGGTGTGTTCGGGAATATGTGAATAAGTGTATATATATATATATATATATATATATATATATATATATATATATATATATATATATATATATATATATATATATATTGTTTATACATATAGGTATAAGTGTGTTTGAAAGATGGGTTGATGAGTGAGATTTGAAGGATAGTAACGGAGATAGGATATACTTGGCGAGAGGAGTTTGTTTCATCCATAGTATTCACGTGCGAAGGCGTTCTTGCATTATAAGAGTCCACTTGACTCATATCCCTTCATCATCATGAGTCTCCTAAAAGAGGACTTACTAGAATAACGTGAGAGGGGGAAAGAAAGGGTTCGATAAAGAACGATTTCTTGGAGTTCTAGAAAGTCAACAAATGACGTATCTAGGTTATGTGCAAGTGAATTTATATATATCTATATATATATTTAATATATTACGTATAATAGTATATATATATGTATATATAAGTATATATGTGATTCTAACACATAGAAGACAATGACAAATTATATCTAAATAATTAACGAAATCAAACAATACATATTTATCTAAGCATGGCAATGAGTTGTGAAAGAATGGCGTACCCGGTGGTCTTCAAAAAAAATCTTCAATATCATCAAGATGAAATATAGACTTTGAAAAAGTCTATGTTGAGAGAAAAACCAAGAGTGCCTCAAGGAGTGTTTATCTAGCCATTTGATCTCCATTGTCCTTTTGGTCCAAAGTTATTTGGTCCAAACATGTTTAACATTTGGCTCGGGTGCATGAAAGGTGGTAGAATGCCCCAAGGATTGTAGCTTTGTTGGTAGTTCCACATTTGATTACTATTGTTATTATAGTTTTGTCTATTTTGATTTCTTCTTGGTTGAGGTGTTTTAGACCTAGGATGAGAATTATTTGGTTTTCTAGGTGGTGGAGTTTTAGATCTTATTTTGGGTTTAGACAATCCTACTTCGGTCTTTAAAGACGGTTTATAAAAATCTTTAACTTCTTCATCATTGGCAAGAGGTATTTTCTTATCATTAATAAGTATATACTTAGGATTAGATTCTAAGGGTTTTTGTTTGTTGAGTTCACTTTCAAATTTTACATTTTTAATCTCGCTTGTTGAACCCTCATTTGAATTAAATCCTAAGCCGGTTTTGTCTCCGGACGTTCTTTGAATACTTATTATTTTACTAAGTGATTGACTACTATTTTCAAATTTGTCATGTTTGCGAATTTCTTTCCTAAGCATTTCGTTTTCACCTTTAAACTCTTGACATGATTTACATTCTTCAAAAATTTCTTTACCTTTTTCTAGTTGTTGTATTTTAATTTTTAATTCAAGTACTTCATTTTCTAATTGATTGTTAATGTATTTTAGTGATTTGTTTTTGGTCATTACTAGTTGTCCTAGTTTGCATAGTTTAATATATTCATTATCTAAATCTTTTTCATCTAATGATATACTTTCATCACTAAAATATTCGGTTTCGGAACGTACCTCATTTGGTGTATTCGCCATGAGACATTTTTCTTCCTTTGTCGTTTCATTCTCATCATCATCACTATCACTCCAAGCACCTCCAACAAATGCTCTTTGATTTTGATCTCTTGTCATCATTGGACATTTTCCAATAAGGTAATTTGGATCTCCGCACTTGAAACACTTTCTTTCAATCTTGTTGTTCTTGTCATCTTTACTCTTTTGAAATGTTTTCTTTTCGTCGTACGGTTGTCTTATGAATCTTCCTCGCCTTTTGAAGAATTTCTTGAAATCTCTTACGGCCATGGCGTATTCTTCGTCATCACTTTCGGAAGATGAGCTATCTTCGATACTAGATTCCTTTCCAGCTTTCAAGGCGATTGACTTGCTTTGCTCTCGTTTTTCCTTGACCATTTCGGAGTCCTTTTTAATGATGACTTCGTAGACTTTTAGATTTCCAATTAATTCGTCAAGTTGCAAAGTTGACAAATTCTTCGATTCTTCAATAGCCGTCACTTTAGCTCGCCATTTTGGATGAAGAGCCCCTAACAAAATTCTTACTAGAAAAATTCTCAGCAAGTGCTTTTAAACTTGTGATGATAGTGTTAAATCTAGCAAAAGCATTGTCAATTGATTCCTCTTCCGGAATCGTGAATTGCTCGTATTGTTGAACAAGTAGATCTATCTTATTATCTTTGACTTGACTATTACCTTGGTGAGTTATTAGTAAAGAGTTCCAAATTTCTTTTGCGGTTTCACACATAAAGATCCTTTCGTACTCTTTACGTGGTAGCGCATTATAAATAACCATTTTTGCCTCATTATTTTTAGCAAGTTTTCTTTTTAAATAATCATTTTGTTTTTCAAAAGGTACGATTTCATCTTTCTTAGTTTCCGGGTTATTTTGAATAGGTAAAAAATCACCATTAGTAATAACATGCCAAAGATCTAGATCTTTTGATTTCACATAAGTTTCGAATCGATTTTTCCAATATAAAAATCCATCACTTTCAAATAGTGGTGGTCTTTGCATAGATTGCCCTTCTAAATATTTTTCAGATTCCATAGATCGTTATAAGTTTTAAAATACAATATATTTTAAAGATCTTGCTCGACGTGGCTCCTGATACCAATTGTGGAAAACTAGAAGGGGGGGTTGAATAGTTTTACGTCCTTTTTAAATTTATTTCCAAAATATTTTGTTGGTTATAAAAACTTTCGATTCGATCTTAAGTGAATTCAAGTAGCAACCAATATGAGCAAGTCTAAACTAATATTGAAAGTATTGAAATATAATGAAGAAAAGATAGAGTTAGAAAGATCAAACCACAACACGCGAATTTATAGTGGTTCGGCTACAAGAACACCTTCCTTGCCCTACTCCACTCCCCGAGTACCACACTCGAGAGTTTTCTTCACTATGTCAACAAACTCCTTATGGTGGAGAAACCTTACACACCTTGGCTTACACAAGTTAACGACACTAAGCTAAATGTCGAGTTCTAATCGTAGCTAGAACCAATCTCACACCAAATATCACACCACGTGATCTTCACACCTTAATCACACCTTCACACCTTCTTCAAGACTTCACACCGTCTTCACACCTAGTCAATCTTCACACCTTCTTCTATGCACAACTAAGTCACTACTACTAAACTAGTTTACAACACACCAAGATTCTACAATCAACAAGTATTCACAACACCTTAACAAATAGCTATCACTAGTACTATATGAAACTAGCTATACACAACACCACTACAATAAGATGGATGTAGAGAAGTGTTCTTCTTCTTGCACTTGAATGGATGAAGCTTTGGATCACTTGGAAACAAAGACTTATGAAATATATGATCAAAGGATTTTAGATCTAGAGAAGAGGATTGGATCAGAAAGTTTATAGTGCAAAAAGGTAAGGAAAATGTGCAAAATGATCCAGCATTTAAAGGGCCAGATTTTACTGTTCGGGAGCGTTGCCGGTCCCCTTAATTGTAGGCCGGTCCCCTTAATGATTAAGGGGGCCGCCTAGTAAAATTAAGGGGGCCGCCCTCCTGAACGTTTGAAAAGATTCTCTGGATAAAATTTGCCCTTTTTGGTTGGAAATTTGAAATCATATTTTTGTGGTTTAATAAAGCTTTACCAAAAATGATTTACAAATATATATAAAATGTTAAAATCATTTTATATAATGTTATGTATTAATATAAAATTTCCTTTGATCATGTAATGCATAAGTTACTAAGTTTATGCATACCTTAAGTGATATAAGATGTAGAAGTAAATATTTGTCACCAAATACTTGTTTATGTCTTATTCTTGACTTAATTTGATTTAAGTTTTGTGATTATCAAAACATAGGTTTATTGAGAAATATTAATAACATTCACAAACATTATTTATATCAACAGTATTTACATTGTTAAAAGTAGTGCGGAAGTAGGCCATTAAAATAGTTAAAAACGGTCCCCCAGATGAATAATCAGAGTCTTCTATGACCATGCCATGCCCTGCCAAAACCTCCTGTAACGTGCCATTGATTAATACCTGAAAATACATGCTAAAGTGTCAACACGAGGTTGGTGACTTCATAGAGTCTTGTGAAAAAGAATGTAATGCATCTGGATGAAGTTGTCCCAGCAAAGGCATCGTAAATCCACTCAGTTCCAAGTCCCGCCATAAGAGACTTGTAACCTGTGTGTTTACAACCCACTGCCAAAAGTAATAAGTTTGGTTTGTGTAAACAAAAGTAATAAGATTGGTGCAAAAGCATCGTAATTCAGTAATAAAGTTGATGCAAAGGCATCGTATTTCAGTAATAAGACTTGATGCAAAGGCATCGTAATTCAGTAGTAAGGCTGATGCAAAAGTATCGGGAATTTATCAGTAATTTTGTATGTACAATAACCCAAGTATAAAGTAAAGTACTAAGATTTCAATAATGAAACCCACATTGACTCTTAAGCTCATGACCCCGAAGCTAGACGTACTAAAACTTGCCCCAAGTGAGTGCTTACCAGACACTCGTAATATATTAGACATGAAATGCATTCGTAATTCCGTTGGAGCAACCCAAACACGAATGGAGGAGTCACCCTCAATAGATCTATTCACTCACTCTCGCTCGTACTGTAATTAACGGTCCATGAAATAAAGGGAACTTGTCGTGACGTGGTAATAAGGCTACTTAAGCAATGTAAGAACTTTATACTTTGGCATTGTACAAAAATAGTTAAAGCAACGTATTCTTCCCCATAAGTAATTCAAATCATATAACAGCATAAAACAAGTATTGAAGCATGTATCTCCCCCAAAGAGTTTATAAAGTCATTAACAAGTAAAAGTGGGGCTATGACTCACCTGATATGATGGTACCATGAACAAGTAATGAGCTGAAAAACAAGGCGCGCACACTAGCCGCAACCTAATATGAATGATGAACGATCTACTTTAGATCATGAAATGATGTTATGAATGTCCATGCACATGTTTCCTATACCACTCTACTCTTTGAAAAATACTTGTTGTTATCAAAATATACATTTTCCAACACTTAGGAAAAATATGGCTATTAGAAAAAATAAAGCTAGTTGCAATATATATACTTATATATATATATATCGTATTTTCCATGTTAGTGTTGAAATCCTCGGGTTGAAATCCTTGAAATAACGCCTTGTAGTGATAAAATATACTTGTAATTACTAATACATCATTAGTTATGAAATTGGGTACTTGGTTAATATTTCTAGGAAATCTAGAATTTAGTACGTAGTGTTATTATTATTTCTAAAAGCTGCCAATTATAGAGGATTTTTGCCGATATTGAAACGTGAATATCTTTGTCGTTATTAGTCCGTTTTACTTGTTCTTTATATCCACGGTTACGTCTTAGTATGTAGTAATATATTTTGGAAAGCTTGGCTCCTCCGGGTTACGTCTAAAGCCTCTTTTTGACCGACGAAAAACATCCAACAGCATGTATTTTTCCGGAAAATAGTTTTCGTCAATAAACTTGCTAAAATCATAACTTCTTCGTTATAAACTCTTTTTAATCCGTTCTTTCGCCTACGGATTCGTTTTTGAAAGTATTTTCTAAAAAATTTTCCAAAGTTTACTTTGTATTTACTGATTTTCCAGAATTTAACAAAATGGGACAGCATATTTATATAAGTGTTACAAATCCATTTCCAAGGTTCAAAACTAGTTTCTACTTCAACCAAATCTCTTGCAAACTCCACAAATCTATACTAATCCTACCATACACCTTCTTAGGGTGCCATGGGTTCCTAATGACTAGAAATCAAGTTAATCTAACAAGGGAACACCTAAATCACAATCTAGGGTTTGTATGTTTCAAAAGTCTTCAAAAATAAAGTGGTATAACTAGTATGAGCATGAAATTAAGCATGATTACCATGATATATAAGTGTTAATTAGAAGAAAACTTGAAAATAAATTTGTATACTCACTTTGAAATATGAGGTGATTAAATGATGAGAAACCTTGGATTACTTGTGTTTTTGTTGTAAGATTCTTGGTTAGGATGATGAAATGAACAACTTTGATGCTTTGTACTTTGGAAAATCATGGATGGATCATGGTGATGGTGTTGGGTCGTGAGGTATGAGGGGAGAAAGAAGGAGATGAAAACTTTTTGGCTTATGAAAAGTTAGGTTATGATTTTTAGATATAAACATGTTTATGTTTTAGAGGTTTATTATATAATAAGTGTACATAAGAGCATGAGATTAAAAATAAAGCACATGATGTCTAGGAGTGGGCATGTGGCCGGTTTCAATGTGAAAAGGAGATGCAAAGTCGGTTTTGATCACTTAGAAAATGTAGTGTATTATTAGTTGTGGTTTTGTGTAAGTATTAGTTATAATCGGGTACCGGGTTTGCTAGAAATAAATGTCAACAAAGTTAACCGAGACTTAATAAAGTCATAAAAATGATAAAAATATGTTGGGTACAATTACTGAGTGTTCGGGTGATTATTGTTTAGTTTTCACGAAAACAGTCGTAATATTCATAAGCTTACGTTATAAATAAAATAAATTTCCAAAATACTGGGTAAATGAATATTATAACTTTTATTATGATAAAATGGATATAAAAATATGTCGGGACCATTGTGGGAATATTTAGATATATTCGTCGTGTATAAACCGGGTGTTAACGTTTATTATAAATACTTATAAGGAAAACGTTAAATGTATCAAATATAGAAATTTGAAAATCCTAAGAGTGGTATAACATGTAAATGACCTACTGATGATATGCAGACTATCTCTAGTCCGTATGCAGTGTCCTCAACACTAATGAAATGAATTCGCACCTAAACTAATCCGGTTACGCGAATTTGAATACCCGTAAACTAAATTTACGATGAAATGTGTAATGCAAATGAATAGTGAAAACTTTTCCGGAAATGAATAGTGTTCAATGAATAGTAAAATTCCTGAATGCTTCTCGGAATGTCAAACTGACACAAAAAATGATGAATAGTAAACTGGTGAATAGTGTTTTGATGAATAGTGTTTTCCCAAAGTTTGGGAAATGACCTGAAATGACCTGAAATGGTGAGTTGTGACACATGCCTATATGAAACAATTACGGAGTTAAGATCGTTTCGACTCCTAAGCAAATATTCCTAAGAAACGATCCTTGATCTCCTTGATTTAGCTTTGCTCACTTCTAAGTGTCATGTATATGTATATATTGAATTATATATATATAGACAACGAGAGTGAGACTATTGTGCATGATTTGAGAAAAACGTTTTTATCATTATTCAACAATGAGTATTCTAAACGTGAGAATAATTTCAAAATGAGTTGAGATTTTATTTGAGAATATATTTATGCAAAACAAAATATCTCAATTATTGATTTTGTGCAAAATAGAATCCTAGACTAAGATTTGAGAAGAAAGAAAAGAAAATTAAATATTTTTATGCTCAGATGGCCGGCCCCCTTAAAGTGAGGCCGGTCCCCTTAATTTTAAGGGGGCTGCCCTTATAGATTTAAGGGGTCCGCCCATCTGACAGAAAAGAAATTTTCAGAACTTTGATTTTTCAGAAGATTTTAAGTATTCCAAGAATTTAATCAATTTGCTCCATCATTCCTAATCCTAAACGCAAGTAATTAAATAGTTCATGCTTAAGGGGTTTGGTAAACATATTGGCAATGTTATCTTCCAAAACTACCTTTTCTACATAACCTGTGATCATAAGTGATTGATGAAGTTGTTCTATATGAGTGTTGAATAGGGTATATCCTAACTTCTATAGCTCCTTTGTTGTCGCACACTTATCTAACTTAATGCCATAGTCTACGAGAGCTTGTTTCATCCATAGTTTTCTAACACGAGAAATCTAATCTTACTTCTATGTTAATAATTAATCCACTTGACTCATTTCACTTCATCACCATGAGTTTTCTACTAGTGGACATAGAAGATTTCCATTTTCTATGTTGTTCGACAATGAACAATTTTATTATAATCCTAGGAAAGCCAACTAAGAGGGGTTCATAATGCGTGAGTAAGTAAGTATAACTAGCTATATAACTAAGCATTAATCTAACTAGTTGTTTATCTAAGCTTGCAAATTATAGCGATGAACTTAAAAGAAACGCATACCTTTTAGTCTTCAATGGAATATCTTCAAGCACTTCAAGTGACCATGTTGACTTATAGAAGTCATTAGTAGATGATATTCCAACTACTTCCAAGATTGACAGCTTAGCCACTTGGTCCCCATTGTCTCATTGGTCCAAAGTTGTTTGGTCCAAACATATTCAACATTTGGCTAGGATGCATGTATGGTGGTAATATTCCCCAAGGATTGTAACTTGGTTGATAATTCCATATTTGATGACTAGTATTGTTGTAGTTTTGTCTATTTTGGTTTCTTCTAGGTTGAGGTGTTTTAGATCGAGTATGAAAATTATTTGGTTTTATTGGTGGTGGAGTTTTAGATCTTAATTTAGATTTAGAGGATCCTACTTCGGTCTTGAAGGATGGTTTATAAAAAGTTTTTACTTTTTCATCATACGCAATGGGTATTTTTCTATCTTTTGTAAGTATATACTTAGGTTTTGATTCTAATGATTTTTGTTTCCTAGATTCACATTCAAACTTTATACTTTTATTTTCACTAGTTGAAACATTAGTTGAGGTTAATCATAGACCGGTTTTATCTCCCGAAGGTTCTTGAATACTTATTATTTTCTTAAGTGGGTTACTACTATTTTTAAACTTGTCAAGTTTGAAAATTTCATCTTTAAGTTTTTCGTTTTCATTTTTAACCTCTATGCATGTTTTACATTCAATAAAAACTTCTTTTCCTTTTTCCAAATGTTGTAGTCTAATTTTTAATTCGAGTACTTCATTTTCTAATAGATTATTAATATGTTTTAGTGACTTATTTTTAGCTATAACCTTTTGACCTAATTTGTATAACCTATTATATTCACTATCTAGGTCTTTTCCGTCTAATGATAAATTTTCGTCACTAAAGTATTCGGTTTCGGAACGTACCTCGCTTGATGTCTTAGCCATAAGACACTTCTCCTCATATGTGATTACTTTCTCATCGTCATCGCTATCACTCCAAGCTCCTCCAACAAATGCCTTTTGATTTTGATCTCTTGACATCATTGGACATTTTTCGATGAGATGATTTGGATCACCACATTTGAAGCACTTCCTATCACTTTTGCCATTTTTGTCATCTTTATTTCTTTGGTTTGCTTTCCTTTCATCATGCGGTTGTCTAACGAATCTTCCACGCCTTTTGAAGAATTTCTTGAAGTCTCTTACGGCCATCGCATATTCTTCGTCATCACTTTCGGAGGTTGAGCTATCCTCGTTACTAGATTCCTTCCTAGCTTTCAACGCAGTTGACTTGCTTTGCTCTTTTTTTCCATTGACCATCTCGGAGTCTTTCTTTATTATTGCTTCGTAGACTTTCAGGTTGCCGATCAACTCATCAAGTTGAAGAGTTGACAAGTTCTTCGATTCTTCAATCGCCGTAACTTTAGCTTGCCATTTTGGATGAAGAGCCCTAAGAAATTTCCTAACAAAATTCTTACTAGAAAAATTCTCATCAAGTGCTTTTAAACTTGTGATGATAGTGTTAAACCTAGCAAAAGCATTATCTATTGATTCCTCCTCCGGAATCGTAAATTGTTCATATTGTTGAACAAGAAGATCTATTTTGTTATCTTTAACTTGACTATTACCTTGGTGAGTGATTAGTAAAGAATCCCAAATTTCTTTTGCGGTTTTACACATAAAAATTCTTTCATATTCTTTGCGTGGTAACGCATTATAAATAACCATTTTAGCCTCATTATTTTTTGCTAGTTTCTTTTTCAAATCATCATTTTGTTTTTCAAAAGATACAATTTCATCCATTTTAGTTTCAAAATTATATTTAATAGGGGGAAAATCACCAAAGGTAATGACATGCCAAAGATCAAGATCTTTTGATTTCACATAAGTTTCGAATCTATTTTTCCAATAAAGAAAACCATCACTTTCAAATAGTGGTGGTCTTTGCATAGATTCCCCTTCTAAATATTTTTCAGATTCCATAGATCGTTTCAAGTTTTAAAATACAGTTTATTTTAAAAATCTTGTTTAACCTGGCTCTGATGTCAATTGTGGAAAACTAGAAGGGGGGGTTGAATAGTTTTACATCTTTTTAATTTTATTATGAAAACTTAGTTTAGTTTTAAAATCTTGTTTGCTTTTAAAAACTTTGATTCTATCTTATGTGAACTCAAATCTTGAACAATATGAACAACTATATCTAAGTATGAACAATAATAATAATGTAAGCTAAGTATGTGAAATCAACACATGCATAATATAAACAATTATAGCTATATACAAGAGACAAGTAAGTAAACGTTTATTTTATAATCCTTAGTTATATTTTATATGAAAACTATACTTGATCGAAATGATCAATTATATGTATGTTACCTTTTTAGTTTGATTGTAAAAACTTTGTTTTATGAATGAAACTTTTGTTTGATCTTTAAGTAAAATCAATACTAACACTATATGAGCAACTACATATATAAACGTCTACGTCTACAAAAGTAATAGCGATATAAACAAGATAATAAGTAAGATATGGAAAGATCTAACCGCGAGACAAATGATTTATAGTGGTTCGGCTACAAGGACACCTTCCTTGCCCTACTCCACTCCTCGAGTCACCTACTCGAGAGTTTTCTTCACGATGTCAACAAGCTCCCTTAAGGCGGAGAAAACCTTACACACCAATATACACACCACAACTTCGTCACAACTTATTCACACCTTCTACACACCTTCTTCACACCTTCTTCACTCCTAGTCACTACTTAATCACAACACTACTTCTTCACACCTATCTAGCTTCACAACTATCTACTTCACAACAATCTTCTTCACAACTATCTACTTCCTAGCTCTTCTTCTTCACAACAAACTACTTGTATCTCACTACTTCTATTCACAACTTCTACTCCTAGATCTATCTAGTTACAATACTATCACACCTTTACAATGAGTGTACACAACAACTAGACTATATACATAACTCTACAATACTTCACAACTTGATGTTGAAGGAGTATTCTTCTCTTGCTCTTTGAGTGATGAGAGGTGAGGGAATGAATCACTTGAAGCAAGGATTAACAATTATATGATCAAAGGGTTTTTAGGAGGATGTTTGGAGAAATTTGGATCTGAAAATTTTCGTGCAAGAGGTGGGAAAAATTCCAGATTTAAGGTGGTATTTATAGGGAAAAATTTCTGACAGAATCTGACAGGGGAGCGTGGCCGGTCCCCTTAATTGTGTGCCGGCCCCTTAAAATTAAGGGGGCCGCCCAGACGAAAACTGCAGTTTTCTTGTCTTTTTCTGGAGAAAGTTTATTTGGTGAAAAACTAACTAATTTTGGTTAAAATTTTGAATTCATATATTTATTATGAATAAAACATTTTCCTTTATTACCAAAAATATTTTTCAAAAATATATAATAAGTTTATTTAATTTTATAAACTTTGTATTATTTAAATAAACATCCCTTTGATCATAAAATGTATTAGTCACTTGTTTATTCATACCTTAAGTGATTATGTTGGATGAGATGATATAAACTTGCTTAAAACTTGTTTACGTATTAACTTTGCGTTTAATGTTCTTATATTTTGTGATCGTCAAAACTTATGGATATCGAAAGATATTAATAACGTTTTTATACATTATTTATATCAACACACTATATACATATTGATCGGGTACACTGCTCGTTAGTGTGTGTGTTATAGGATAAGTCCGCTAAATATAAATGTAAAA
Organism: Artemisia argyi; assembly: GCA_030686995.1. Lineage (NCBI taxonomy): Eukaryota > Viridiplantae > Streptophyta > Magnoliopsida > Asterales > Asteraceae > Artemisia > Artemisia argyi. Next base: position 114,418,132 of record CM060709.1, on the reverse strand, counting down.
CTTGAATAGGCAAAATCACTCTATACTACATGTGACACAACACGAATCAAGGTTTTGGCGCCGCTGCTATGGAGTTAATTGTTAATATCTGTTTTCTATTAGTATTTTAAATTAGGTTTTCTAACTTTTTAATTCTTAGGTTTTTAGATTTTAACTGCTAACTTTGTTGTGTATTAGTTGCATTCATTGTATCTTTTTGCATATTTGTTGTTTTCTTTTTTGTTTATTTTCTGTAATTTTTGTAATTTTCATTTTTCTTTGTTTTCTGCATTATCTGTCTGTTGTTCTTTGTTGGTACAAACGATACGGCGCATCTATTTTCTAGATGCGGCGTATGGCGTTTTAATTTTTATACAACACGTCTAATTTAGTAAATCAAGTACGGCGCATCTATCCTCTAGTTGCGGCGTATTCTGTTTTTAATCAAAAACTTTTTCAAGAACTTTAATAGGCATACGGCGCATCTGTTTTTCAGATACGACGCATTAATTATTTATTAAAAACATTTTCGAATTTATTAAATTAAAGAGAAGTGGGGCATCGATTTTTGTCGATATGGCGCGTCTATAAAATAATCAAAAATCTTGTATTCTGAAACGTCTGCAGATATCAGCTACTTGTCCTAAATTTTTCAAAATATGCTTTAATCTATGCTTAATATGTTAAATTGAAAATTTTCTACCATGTTTTTGTTAAATCTAAGTTACATAGCCGCACACATAACTTTTATTATATAAGATTGTGAGAATAGAGCGTATCCGTTTCCAAATATTTACCCAACTTTCACAAAAATATGAGCGTGTCAGTGACCTATAAACTTTAGAACTTGGCTTGTATACTATTCGAGACCACCATAATGAGTGTTATTGATATAATTGGAGTGACTTTTCTAACCTGGTAAATTTCTAGGATTATACCCAAAAAGCCTTTATATGTTATGTTTATTAACTAACTACACTGGTTAGTTAACCCCCGTACAAACCCTTTTGTTACTCTCATTTTTTGAGTAAGATACCCCTAGAAAAACCCTCAGAGTCATTCCTTTCATTTCTTACACCCGTGTTAAATGTTTCGTTACACCTTTACACCTTAGCCTACCCTGTAGATTAATGTCTGTGGATAGTTGCTTTAGGCAAAGTGTGTTTTCTTGCGTTACTAGTGTTCGCGTGCGTAAATTCTTTATATTTGGTTAGGTCGGGAAATTGCACAATGCAAATGGAAGTGAAAGTAAATATTGTATATCTTTAGTTTTGATTTTTGTGTGTTTACTACTTTCACTATTATCGTTATTTCTAAAGTCATGAAAATTATGGAAAAATCATCGAAAGTTATCGTTATAAGTGAAGTGGTGAAATTTTACACCATTAGTAATATAAAAAAAATAATCATAAAATAAATAAATAAATAGATATTGATATAAATAATGCTTAAAAACGTTATTAATATTTTTCGATATCTCTACGTTTTGATAATCACAAAATGTAAACTCATTCAAATCAAAGATTATGATGTAAATAAGTATTTAGTCGTAAATATTCATTTCGACAACCTAATCACTTAAGGTATGAATAAACAAAGTGACTAATGCACTATATGATCAAAGGAACATTTTCTTAATCACTAGATTTTTATGAAATGTCAAAAAAAATTATAGTTTTTAGAAAATCATTTTTGGTATTAAATAAATGTGTTTAATTAACCATAAATATATGAATTCAAATTTTCAACCAAAAATGGCAAAAATATTCCAGAAAAACATTCCCCACTAAAAGACAAAGCTGGTCAACGTTCAGAAGGGGCGGCTCCCTTAATTAACTAGGCGGCCCCCTTAATTATTAAGGGGACCGGCCCCTTAATTAAGGGGACCGACAACGCTCCTGAGGTCCCCAGCTTTGCCTATAAATATTGGGTAATTCCTGCATTTTACCTCAGCTTTTGCACTCTAAACTTTCTGATCTAAATCCCCTTTCTTATTCATTCAAACCCTTTGATCATATAATCATAAATCTTTGTTTCCAAGCGATCCAAAGCCTCATCCACTCAAGTGCAAAAGAAGAACACTCCTTCAACATCTTTATAAAGAAGTAGTGTTGTGTTAGTTAGTATTATCTTATAAGTAGTGCTAGATTATTTGTAAAGTGTTGTGTGCTCTAGTAGATTGTAGTAACAATTTGTAATGCTAAGAAGTAGTGTAGAAGTTGTGAAGACATTGGGATTAGAAGAAGGTGTGAAGAAGGCGTGAAGAAGTTGTGTAGATATCGTGAAGAAGGTGTGAAGTTGTGAAGAAGTTGTGAGATTAGTTCTAGCTAGGATTAGAACTCGACATTTAGCTTAGTGTCGTTAATCGGTGTAAGCCAAGGTGTGTATGGTTTCTCCACCATAAGGGAGTTTGTTGACATAGTGAAGAAAACTCTCGAGTGTGGTACTCGGAGAGTGGAGTAGGGCAAGGAAGGTATCTTTGTAGCCGAACCACTATAAATTCGCGTGTTGTGGTTTGATCTTTCCATCTCTATCTTTCGTTTCATTTCATTATATTATTTGCTCTACTAGATTATAATTATTTACACTTGCTCATATTGGTCAACAGTTGAATTTACAAAAGATCGGATCAAAGTTTTAATAAGTAACCAAAGTTTTTTTAAAACAAACCAAAAAGACGTAAAACTATTCAACCCCCCCCCCCCCTTATAGTTTTCCACAATTGGTATCAAGAGCCACGTCAAACAAGATTTTTAAAATATATTGTATTTTAAAACTTGAAATGATCTATGGAATCTGAAAAATATTTAGAAGGGCACTCTAAGCAAAGACCACCACTATTTGAAAGTGATGGATTTCTTTATTTGAAAAATCGATTCGAAACTTATGTGAAATCAAAAGATCTAGATCTTTGGCATGTTATTACTAATAATGATTTTCCCCCTATTCAAAATAATCCAGAAACTAAAAAGATGAAATAGTACATTTTGAAAAACAAAACGATGATTTAAAAAGAAAACTTGCAAAAAATAATAAAGCAAAAATGGTTATTTACAATGCGTTACCACGTAAAGAATACGAAAGGATCTTTATGTGCGAAACCGCAAAAGAAATTTGGAACTCTTTACTAATAACTCACGAAGGTAGTAGTCAAGTCAAAGATAACAAAATAGATCTACTTGTTCAACAATATGAGCAATTTACGATTCCGGAAGAGGAATCAATTGATAATGCTTTTGCTAGGTTTAACACTATCATCACAAGTTTAAAAGCACTTGATGAGAATTTTTCTAGTAAGAATTTTGTTAGGAAATTTCTTAGAGCTCTTCATCCAAAATGGTGAGCTAAAGTTACGGCCATTGAAGAATCAAAGAATTTGTCAACTTTACAACTTGATGAATTAATTGGCAACTTGAAAGTCTACGAAGTGATAATAAAGAGGGACTCCGTAATGGTCAAAGGAAAATGAGAGCAAAGCAAGTCAATCACCTTGAAAGCAAGGAAGGAATCTAGTGACGAAGATACTTCATCTTCCGAAAGTGATGACGAAGAATATGCCATGGCCGTAAGAGACTTCAAGAAATTTTTCAAAAGGAAAGGAAGATTCGTTAGAAAACCACGTGATGAAAGGAAAGTATCCCAAAAGAATAAAGATGACAAAAATAGCGGGAATGAAAGGAAGTGCTTCAAACGTGGTGATCCAAATCATCTCATCGGAAAATGTCCATTGATGTCAAGAGATCAAAATCAAAGGGCATTCGTTTGAGGAGCTTAGAGTGATAGCGATGAAGATGAGAAAGAAACCACAAAGGAGGAGAAGTGTCTTATGGCTAAGACATCAAGTGAGGTACATTCCGAAACCGAATACTTTTGTGGTGAAAATTTATCATTAGATGAAAAAGACTTAGATAGTGAATATAATAGACTATGCAAATTAGGACAAAAAGTAATGACTAAAAATAAATCACTAAAACGCATAAACAACCAATTAGAAAATGAAGTACTAGAACTAAAGATTAAAATACATCATTTAGAAAAAGGTAAAGAAATTTTTGAAAAATGTAAATCATGTGAAGATCTTAAAAATGAAAACAAAAAACTTAAGGAAGAAATTTGCAAACTTGACAAATTTTAAAATAGTAGTCATTCACTTAATAAAATAATAAGTATTCAAAGAATATCCGGAGATAAAATTGGTTTAGGATTTAACCCAACCGAAGCTTCCACCATCCTCACCCATTTCCCTACCATCACCCTCACTCTCTCCAAATTAAGCATATACAATGCTTAATAAATAAAATTCTCTCAACCATTTTGTTTGCAAGCTCTATGAAGGTTCATGTACTCTATGCATGATGGTCTATTAGCTTAGTTGGAATTTTTGCTAGTTGATGTATGATGTCGTTATGACTCTTATGTGTAATAATTGTATGGTTGTGTATTTATACATAACATTCTCTTTTAATGAATGTTTTTATCTTATGAGCTTGCTTCTTATTTCTTCATATCTATATATATGCTTGTACTTCTAATATCTTTTTTGCAAGCATTCCATAGCTCGTCTCCTTGGTGACCTCGAACGAGGGGGAGCACACATCAAGGGGGAGCTTCCATTCCATCACATCTCAACCATGAAAACCGACGGCTAAACCTTTTTTATGTTACAAAAAGGGGGAGAAGTGAACATAAACTCACTAAATATTTGTATAACAATTAAAATTTGATTTAATGAGTTTAAGTTTTGTAATCATCATAAAGGGGGAGATTGTTGATATAAATAATGCTTAAAAGCGTTATTAATATTTTTCGATCTCTATGTTTTGATAATCACAAACTATAAACGCATTCAAATCAAAGATTATGACGTAAACAAGTATTTAGCAGTAAATGTTCATTTCGACAACCTAATCACTTAAGGTATGAATAAACAAAGTGACTAATGCACTATATGATCAAAGGAACATTTTCTTAATCACAAGATTTTTATGAAATGTCACAAACATTTATATTTTTTAGAAAATCATTTTTGGTATTAAATAAATATGTTTAATTAACCATAAATATATGAATTCAAAATTTCAATCAAAAATGGCAAAAATATTCCAGAAAAACCTTCCCCACTAAAAGACAAAGCTGGGAAACGTTCAGAAGGGGCGGCCCCCTTAATTAACTAGGCGGACCCCTTAATTATTAAAGGGACTGGCCCCTTAATTAAGGGGACCGGCCATGCTCCTGAGGTCCCCAACTTTGCCTATAAATACTGGGTGATTCCTGCATTTTTACCTCACCTTTTGAACTCTAAACTTTCTTATCTAAACCCCTTTCTTATTCTTTCAAACCCTTTGATCATATAATCATAAATCTTTGTTTCCAAGTGATCGAAAGCCTCATCCACTCAAGTGCAAAAGAAGAACACTCCTTCAACATCTTTATAAAGAAGTAGTGTTGTGTTAGTTAGTATTATCTTGTAAGTAGTGCTAGATTATTTGTAAAGTGTTGTGTAGAACCGTAGAGGGGGGTGAGTACCGTTTCTACGGCTTTTTAGATGTTTAAAAACTCTAAGCCAAAGAGAACACCAAGTGGTTGTACAATAATCCAACAACCACTACCACAACCAAAGTATATAAAGCAAGTAAAGAACACAACGATATATACTGGTCCGGGATGTGGGGTTTATACCATCCGTACGTCCAGTTGCGAATCCGAAACTCCGATACTATTCACTAGTATAATCCTTTCGGTGGACTACAAACCGTTACAATTCACTCCACCGATATTCACCAATATCGATGCTCACAAAGAAGGAGTTACTACCCAACGGTATTCCGCCCTCGGAAACCACCCAAAAGAATCTCACGATTCGACTTTACCTAAGGATCACAAAGATCACAACCAATACTTCCACCCGGAAGTATCAAACCCCAACTAGATCCCAAATGATCTAGGCTTGGTCACCAAGACACAAGACTTCCCTTACAAACAATTGAATGAATGAATAAGTGTTTGTTCAACCAAGCCCTAACCTAACCTAGAGACTCGATTCTAGTAGAAAGGGTATAGATAAGAAGACCCTCGACACAATCACAAGAGTGGATTAGGTTCTTGTGATTCTTCCCTTGCAAAGATATGTGTTCTTTCAAAGATGTTAGTATGATAATCAAGAACACAAGATTAGAGATAGCGATAGAGATAGAGATTTGAGAGTGTTTAGAGAAAAAGAATCTGGAGAGAAAGAATAATGGCAACGGGTGAGGAATACAAGAGGCAAGGGTGGTATTTATAGGCCAAGAACCAAAACTTGGGAAAATTTACCGAGGCCGACGTGTCACCCGCGCGTCAACGCCCGAGCAGCGCGCCAGGCGTCTGTAAATGTTTCCCAAGTGTTGGGTGTTTGGATCTTATAAATACCTATCCTTACTAAACCCCCAATTGTACTTCACACTAAACCTTAACATTAATCAATCTAAGGTTTACTAACTTAAATAGCCAATTTGGAAAATGTTTTGTGAAGTGTTTAAAGAGAAACCAAATTACCAATGGTATAAAGTGTAGATAGGGTAATTTGGAAGGGGTAGAAGTGTATCTCCTCACATGGCATAGAAAAGAGAGAAAGAATATGCCAAGGAATATTCCAATGCTTGGGGGGAAGAATGAGATGGAGGGTTGAGATGAAATGATTTGAATTGGATGGTGGAGATCAAAGGGAGCCTCCCTTGGTTTTCAAACAATTTGGCATGTAGTGAATGTGGATGGTTGAGATGAGTTCATTTGAAATGAATGGCTAGGATCAAAGGGAGCCTCCCTTGGTTTTCAAACTATTTGGCATGTGGTGAATGTGGATGGTTGAGATGATCTCATTTGAAATGAATAGCTAAGATCAAAGAAGCCTAGGTTAGGGTTGAGAAAGGATATTCCAAAGGAATATGCTTTGCTTGGGGGGAAAGGAGAAATCCATAGTTGAGATGGTTTTGGTTTGAAATGGATGGTGAGGATCAAACACATGTGGTGGTATAGGGGAGAGGGATTGGATGGATGGTTGAGATGTGTTTAGTTTGAATTCAATGGCTAGGATGAGAGGAGCCTCTTTAGGGTTTCAAACAATTGGCATGTGTTAAATATGAAGGGTTGAGATGTGTTGTAAGGGAATGAATGGTGAGGATGTAGTGTGTAAGGGAATATGTAAGAGTGTAAGAGATTGTGTAAGAGAATATATGATTTAGATATGATTGGATATGATTGGTTTTGTCTTTTGTATAAATGGGATTAAGAGAAGATTAAAACATAATCTAATTGTCATTAAGAAGAAAAGGTTTAGACAATTAAGATTATAAGTTGAGAAAATCATAGGTTACTTATAAGCTCAAGTAACACAACGTCGAGAATCCGTAGGTTCATATCTTGTGACTTTCCATGACACGACGTTCTCAACTAATACCTTGGTTCAAACAAGTTATGTGCTTTGCCTTGATGTAAAGCATAACCCAAGTGGGAAAGGATGCGTTTACGCAAAGTGACCTTTGACTTGGTTTGACCAATAAGGGAGTAAACACGTTACGTAATTAGAGAAGACGTAAGCACGGGATATGAGCATATGGATGCTTCAACACAATGATACGTGAAATATACAAGCTCCCTAAGTTTAGAAAAGCCTTGGCTAGAGGCGATAGTTAGAAAACATGAGTTGGCGTTTTCCCGTAAATGGGTGTTCTAAAAATAGGATCTCTCAAGTCTCAAAACTCGTTTCGAGTGTTCTCAATTAAGCACATAACATATTCATACCTGTATTGAAAGATCCACATTTGTCGGGTAATGGGAAAGCCGACTTTCAAAATTCGCCCAGAACCATACAGACTCCTGGTACGTCACCCGCGCGTTGACGCGCGAGCAGCGCGCCAGGAGCAGACATTGGCTCCGGCGATTTTGAGCTAACGTTTGTTATTTTATGTGTTTTGATTGTTTATTTGTCATCATTAAAACATAAAGAGATCTTGATCATGTTGCCTCAACAATCTCCACCTTTTTGATGATGACAAATAAAAACCGAAAGCAGATAAAATTACAAAACTTAGCGAAGACAAAACGCGCCTTTGGTGTAGATTGCTTCTTGACCTTTGCCTTGTAATTTGGTGAAGCCTTTAACAATTCTTGAATGGTCTTCAAGCTCTTATTTTCTTTTTCCCCCTTTTGTCGAATCAAAAAGGCGGGACTTCCAATCAAGCCAGGTTTCGAACTTGGGCCTGTGGGATAAATAAGCAAGCATGTATGTGCACCCGAATATGCTCCCCCTTGAACATAGCTCCCCCTAGAACATAGCTCCCCCTAGATCGTTTCTCCCCCTTGTTGCAAGGCGAGGATCCATGGGTCAACAACCTCACCTTTGCGGTGGCCTAGCTACACATAGAAATCGTGACATGCAACCAACAAGAAATCCTCACATGTGAAAGTTTAAAAACGGGTTAGGTTACCATTTGGAGACTTGCAACATGGGTTAGTCCACAATATTATATATATGTATGTATTTGTCCTATATGACTCCAATAACCAATAGTTGAGCATGACAAGGTTAAGAGAAGTGCATTTGTTTTTATTATAAAGCATGAAAGCTAAAGTTACAACTAGATCATGGTACCAAGAGATCCAAGAAACACAAAATACACACAATGCATCTAACAAGCACACTTAAACAATACATGATATAAGGAGACTATTTCTTGTGAACTACAAGATTGTCCTCACATGTGTCAACACCCCTATCTTGATGCACAATGCATGTTATGTTTGAGGCTAATGCTTGAAGCATTTTAACACCGTCATGGAGAGATTTGAGCATTTTACGGGTTTCTTCTCTATGATCCTTAATAGCGTTAAGCATGTCAATTGTGTTTTCGCAACAAATTGCATGGTTGCCTCCACGAAGTTTTGTGCTTAAGGGCTTCCTTATCTTTTCCCAAACTTCTTCATCACCAAATCCCCTAGTTAGGGGTGATGTAGCTTGAACATTTTGTGGATTGCTCCAAACATCATCTTGCATTAGTTTTTCAAGGTTGATCCTAGGATATTGTTGTTGGTTGTTTAGCATAAACCACCCATTTCCCATCCCATCACTCTTGGTTGTAGCTTGAGGGACAACATTGTTGTTAGCTATTTCTTCACTTCCATTGTTTTCACTCAAGGAATTAGTGTCACTACTTTGGAGGATGAAATTGTCAAGAACATTGTTCGGAGAAAGTGGTTAGTTATTCATTATTAACTTAGATTGAGATTTTAGGTGTAATGCTTAGACAAGATCTCTAATCCTTAAATAATAGTAAAGTGGGATTTAGATATGGGTGATGACTCTTATTATCCAACGAGTATTAAGGCAATTGGTACTAAGATTCCTCATTAGGTGTACAAATTGTGAAGATCAAGAGGAAGAGAATATATAGGAAAGGTAAATATGCTTAGATCACATGATCATGAGAAAAGTTATTCAAAGAGCAATGAGTGTCTTAGTTGATCTTAATTTGTGATATGTGGACAAAAAGCATATGCTACCTACCATTAAGAATGCACCATAAATTGTTAAGCTATGCATCAAATTTTAAGCAATGAAGCATTATTCATTTAAATTTGGGTATGCAACATGTATTCTTCTCATAAGGTGAACAAGAAGAACTAGATACAAAATCTTCAACACAAGTATGAGTTGTGATGAATATCATATCTAATCTTGGAAGCAATCACAAGATTAATATTATCGAGATTAAACAAGATATACTGAGTCAACTTTTCTTGTTCAATGCACATTGTATAGACATGTAAAGTCTTGGCTATTATCAATCATTGTTTGAATAATGAGTTGATACATATCTTCCTCTTGGAAGACTTTAATTAGACTTCCTTCCATGCCTCCATATAAGCCTTGATCATGTAAACACATAAGCTCTAATAGCACCTAAAAGGTTTGCAAACTATTTATAGACCTTTTATATTGACTTAAAGATTGTTCTCCTAAGATGCATGTTTCAACATCAAAACCTATCCCAAAACAATTTGGACACTTGAAAAATGTCATGCTAAAACTTAGACTTGTTTGTTTTGTGACCTAAGTGTCCTTTTATTCAAGTCACCAATGACTTGTTGTATAGGATGACCCCTCGCTTCTCTCACTTCCTTAGGATTGCCTTCATCCGAAACATTAACTTGTAATGTTGGCGACCTTTCTTGATCTTGAACTAAAGGTTCATTGATCACATCATCTTCTACCGAAGGAGATGATTTAGGCTCGGGTATGCTCTCATCAAAGGTCACATTGAGAGATTCCTCAATCCTCATTGTTTCCTTGTTAAGCACTATGTATGCTTTACTAGTTTGAGAGTATCCTAGGAGCACACCTTCATACGACTTTGGGTCGAATTTGGTGAGATATTCTTTGGTGTTAAGTATAAATACTTTGCAACTAAATACTCTAAAATACTCTAGAGATGGTTTTCTATTCCTAAGTATTTCATAAGGTGTTTTATTAATTACCTTTCTTATGTAGACTCTATTAAAAATGTAACAAGCGGTATCTAGAGCATGACACCAAAACTTTTGTCGAATGGATTGCTCTTCAAGCATTGCACGACTCATCTTTCTTAACTTACGATGTGTTCTTTCAACAATCTCATGCGATTGGGAAGTGAACGGGCCCGATAAGTTATAAGATATTCCATGTTGTTCACAAAAGGTTCCAAATTGCATTTTATCAAATTCGCTACTATGATTTGTTTTAATTAATGCAATTGAACAATCAAGTAGGTTTTCAAATTTCTTTCTCAAAATGTTGAATTTATTCAAGACACCATCCTTGTTTTCTAAGAACAATATCCAAGTGTAATTTGAATAATCATCTATGATCATTAAAGTGTAGAAGTTTCCTCCATAACTTTGGATCGGAGATGGACCATACAAATACAAATGAATTAATTCTAAAACTTTACTAGTTATCACTTCCTTTTTATTCCTATTATTGGTTTGTCCTTGACTCCCTAGACATGTGTCACAATAATGCCTTTCAAAGCTCAACTTTGGTAAATTCCGTACTAGCTCGTTAGAAGCTAGGTTTTGAACTAACCTCATATTGGCGTGACCTAACCTCCTATGCCAAAGAGTTGAGTTGTCCACCATGGACGTAAGACATATGTGTTGCTTAGAGTTATCACCCAACTTGCATGTATATAAGTTATTTCTCCTATGACCTTTTGCTAACACTACACCATTCTTACTAATAGTACAATCCACCTTAGTAAACTTAACTTCACAATCATCATCACTTAATTGACTCACACTAATCAAATTGAAACTTAGACCCCTAACATGCTCAACATTGGAAATTTCTATAGAGTCATGAAGAACATTACCTTTGCCGACAATTTTGCTGTTAAGTTTGCTTCCAAAAATGACTTGATTGCCATTATACTCCGTGTATGATGTGAACAATCTTCTATTCCCGGTCATGTGTTTAGTGCAACCACTATCCACTATCCACTCATCCGGTTGTAGATCGCTTTTGAGGCAAACCTACAACAAAAGTACAACTCATGCCTTTGGTACCCATTGTTTCTTGGGTCCATTTTGGTTAGCATTTAAAGTGCCCAAGTTAAACATTCTTGGGTCTTGAAGTAATACACATAATTTCTCAATACCATATTTAGAGAAAGCGGACCAAGGATTGTTTTGATAGTCATTTTGAGTTTGATAACTTGGTCTATAGTTATGATATGCTTGAGGTCTAAAGAAGTTTTGGTTTGAATAGGAGTTGTCTCTCCTTTGGTAGTTGTTGTATTGGTATTGAGAAGACCTTTGACCATAATTAGAGAAATTTCTTCTTTGGTTATTTTGAAAAGATGGTCTTTGTTTGTATAAGGTAGAAGATCTCATATTAGGTGTAGACAAAAGTGGTCTATGAACTACTCGAGGTTGTGAGTATCCAAGTCCATTGCGAGAGCTTGAGTTAGAAAATTGTTTTGGATTTTCTCTTTTTGCAATTGGAGCTTGATTACCTCGAGTACATACAAGAGGAGCTTGAGGACTAATTGGTTTAACTTCATTATTTAATGAAGATCCAATTTTCCTCAAAGGCCTGGCGCGCTGATGGCGCGTTGACGTGTCAGCCAGCGCGTCAGCCTCGGGGATTTTTGGGGCTTCGTTTTCTTTAGCCTTTACAAATGTTATTGGTTTTGTTAGGCTTATGGGAGTGGTTGTTCCTTGTTTGAAAAATCCAAGACCTCCCTTATCTTGAGACACCTTTTGCCAACTTATTAATTCTTCTAAATCATTTGTGCTCTTTTTATATTTTGAAAAGCTAATGACTCCTTTTGAAGTTCCAACACTTTTCCATTCAAAGAGTTAACCTCAAGTGTGAGTACATCACAATTTTTACAAGGTTCAGTCATCTCTTTGCAATGTTCTAGTGTTTTTAATTTACTTTCAAGTTCACAAACCCTTTCGTTAGATTTAACATTTTCTAATTCAAGAAGACGTTTTTCTTTGAGAGCTCTATCAAGGGTTTTTCTAAAATCATCATTAAACTTAACTAGTTCCTCATTCTCCTTTTGCAAATTGATAATATCTAAGGTGTTAGAAGAAGAAGAAGGGTTTAGATATACCTCAAATTTTTCTTGGGCCATAAGGCACGTAGCGTCATTTGTTGGTTGGTCTTCATCTTCACTATCACTCCACGCTCCCCCAACGAATGCCTTGTTCACTCTCGGCTTAGGACATTCATTGATGAAATGACCCTTCTCTCCACAATTGTAGCATCCTTGGGTGCGTCTTGAGCTTTCACCAACCTTGTTGTCACCACCACGGTTTCCCCCAAAGTTGTTCCTTCCACCATTATCTCGGTTTCCAAACCGATTTCTTCTTCCAAAGTTACCACCTTTCCTAAAGAACCTCCGAAAGTTCTTAGCCATGAGATTGTATTCTTCGTCATCCATATCATCTTCTTCATTGCTATCCTCTTGACCATTACTATCATCACTAGCTTGAGTACTAGTGACTTTAGCTTTAAGAGCCAAAGACTTAACCTTCTCCTTCTTGTCTTTGGTACTTGCCTTGTCGTTCTCAAGAATCATCTCATAGACTTTGAGATTTCCAATGAGCTCGTCAAGAGGTAGCTCCGCCAAATTCTTGGCTTCTTCTATGGCCGTCACATTTGGCCTCCACTTTACTAGAAGTGCTCGAAGAAACTTTCTCACATGGTTCTTGTTATAGAAGCTAGGATCTAGAGCCGTGAGGCTAGTGATAATAGCATTGAACCTTGTGTAACCATTATCAATGGTTTCTTCATCCGAAATCGAGAACATCTCATATTGTTGTATGAGTAGATCGATCTTGCAATCCTTTACTTAGGAGTTGCCTTGATGAGTGATAATGAGAGAGTGCCAAATTTCCTTGGCGGTCTTGCACACATGAACCCTCTCGAACTCCCTTCGAGGTAGAGCATTATAGATCAACATATTGGCTTCATCATTCTTGCCAAGCTTTCTCCTTTCATCATCATTAAGATCCATATGTGGCTTTTTCACCAACAGCTTTGTTTCTGAGTCTTCCACCATGAACTCAAAGTTGCCATTTTAGATGATTTCCCACAAATCAAGATCTTTGGACCTAACATAGGTCTCAAAACGGGTTTTCCAAAAACAAAACCCATTGGCTGCTAGCAAAGGTGGTCTTTGCATAGAACACCCCTCAACATAGTTCTCTTGAGCCATGGATCTATACTCTATTTACCAAAAATCTTAGTTAGGATTTTAGATTTTTGGGAAAGAAGTTTTTGACTTAAAACGACTTCTCGGGAAGGCTTTAACGCTCAAAAACTTGAGTATACCGCTCTGATACCAATTGTAGAACCGTAGAGGGGGGGGGGGTGAATACGGTTTCTTTGGCTTTTTAGATGTTTAAAAACTCTAAGCAAAAGAGAACACCAAGTGGTTGTACAATAATCCAACAACCACTACCACAACCAAAGTATATAAAGCAAGTAAAGAACACAACGATATATACTGGTTCGGGATGGGGGTTTATACCATCCGTACGTCCAGTTTCGAATCCGTGACTCCGATACAATTCACTAGTATAATCCTTTCGGTGGACTACAAACCGTTACAATTCACTCCACAGATATTCACCAATATCGATGCTCATAAAGAAGGAGTTACTCCCCAACGGTATTCCGCCCTCGGAAACCACCCAAAAGAATCTCACGATTCGACTTTACCTAAGGATCACAAATATCTCTACCAAGACTTCCACCCGGAAGTATCAAACCCCAACTAGATCCCCAATGATCTAGGCTTGGTCACCAAGACACAAGACTTCCCTTACAAACAATTGAATGAATGAATAAGTGTTTTTTCAACCAAGCCCTAACCTAACCTAGAGACTCGATTCTAGTAGAAAGGGTATAGATAAGAAGACCCTCGACACAATCACAAGAGTGGATTAGGTTCTTGTGATTCTTCCCTTGCAAAGATATGTGTTCTTTCAAAGATGTTAGTATGATAATCAAGAACACAAGATTAGAGATAGAGATAGAGATAGAGATTTGAGAGTGTTTAGAGAGAAAGAATCTAGAGAGAGAGAATAATGGCAAGGGGTGAGGAATACAAGAGGCAAGGGTGGTATTTATAGTCCAAGAACCCAAACTTGGGAAAATTTACCGAGGTCGGCGCGTCAACCGCGCGTCAAAGGGAGCCTCCCTTGGTTTTCAAACAATTTGGCATGTAGTGAATGTGGATGGTTGAGATGATTTCATTTGAAATGATTGGCTAGGATCAAAGGGAGCCTCCCTTGGTTTTCAAACTATTTGGCATGTGGTGAATGTGGATGGTTGAGATGATCTCATTTGAAATGAATGGCTAAGATCAAAGAAGCCTAGGTTAGGGTTGAGAAAGGATATTCCAAAGGAATATGCTTTGCTTGAGGGGAAAGGAGAAATCCATGGTTGAATATCCCCAACTTATTTTCCACAAGTTCACAAAGATACAGAATACTGATGACAAAAAAAGGATGTTTTAATCCTAAGCATCCACCAAAACAGATAAAATCGAAACATTTCAAAAGGTATACAAATGTCCGAGCAAAGATGACAAATATCTTTATAATGTCTTGGAAGTCGGTAAATTAAAGTACACAGACGTTGCACACCTGTATCCAAACAACATAGAATCTCTTTGATACCAACCTTATGTCAGAACAATCTGATTTTTGCATAGTTAAAACACAAGTTAGAACACAAGCTACAGGTTTCTGACATACAAAAAATTGTTTCGCGGCTCATACGTAGCTTTAATAATATATATAAGAACTCGAGTACAACATTACTTCATCATATCATTATCAATTCGTAGACACCCTCAGCGGATTTGCAAGTATACGCATTACTCAAAAGCGTGTATAATACTATAATATACAGTCACTTGATATTTAGCCAAGTTAAAGTAACAAATAATATTTCTTTAATAGGTTTAATACTTGGGTTCTCTTCATATATCATTTTAATTTTCCCTGAAAGAAGTTTGTTTCATTTTTGTAAGAGCAAAATGACAGGTGGACAAACTCCTAAGAGCTAACTATCTTACAGACCCGTCACACCACAATTTAGTGATTTAGGCTCATCACTTATACTCAAATTGCCAACTAAATGCAGCTTTTCGATCAACAATTGGCCTAGAATAACCCTATATCGTAATGAGTATGCATAAATAAGCCAATTGCATGCATAAACACTTTAGAATCTCCAATTTTCAGTATATGCACATTACACTTCCATCCTTGCAACCTAAAATCTTGCTAATGATAAACAAAAAAGTATCATTACGATTGCGGCATGAGAGGACTAATGTGAAATGAAACTTGTGATGCAAGAAGATGTACCTGGAAAGATCTTTTAAAGATGAAAGATGGTAGATATCCCATCTTCATTTTCTTTCCGCAAGTCGTGGGGTACTATAAAGTACAGTCTCAATGTAGTATGGGGTGAAGACAATTCATAAACAAAGAGCAAAAAAATTAATAATATTACTTAAAAAGATCAACAAACTGTTTCTTACAAATTTAAGGTTACTTACCAGAATGGCATCATTTCACTAACTGGTTTTGCTGCAGGCACCTGGAACAATTTATTGTTTTGCTTTCCAAGAGCCTTTTTTGGTTCCATGAGGACCTGCCATACAAGTCAAAAAAATTAATCCCACTCCTAATGAGTTTGACCACTACCGTCTGCATGTAGTTTTTTGTAAACTCAAGTCCCACTATTCTGCGTGACCGGCTATACACGTATACATATGCATAAAATATTTTTCACTGGAGATACTTGCCTTTCTAGAAGCCATTTGCTCTTGCACCAGACCATGGCAACAACATATAGAAGATCCTACCTGTGGTACCACCACCAACAATCCATAGAAATTTATGCATACCAATTTCCTTCTGTTCTTCGATGTCATCGTCAAAAAGGTATCCTGCTCTGCATATAAATTCAAATTTGATTACAGGCAACTTGTTTTACATTGATACATTATATACTTACTATCGACTTTGATAGTCTTTAGGTGTGAATGCAAAACCTATGGCATATTTAGTCATGTCTAATTTCACACTAAGTAGATCCTAGAAATTATCACATTCCTGCAATACCTACAATAGGGGTGTTTGGAAAACTCTAACAGCTGCCATTTTGAACCGTTAACCAACTGTGACCACTTAAAGGGGTGTATGGCAAACTCTAATAGCAACAATTTTGACCCGTTAACCCATTGTGACAGCAACTTAAAGGACTTGTATTTTTAGTCAACTTCAGAAAATACTCACCTGACTTAATCTTCAGAATACCCAGTGTGATGTTTCAGTGTCTCTGTCCATGTAGGTGTCTTCTTAAGAGTGCACCTAGCAGCATAAATAGCAGAAGCAACCAACTTTTAAGGCTTATTGCTTTTGATAACCGTGTAATCCATTAGCCCAACCTCAGTGTAGAAGAAAACAATATTCCCCATCTAGATTCAACAACAAAAAGAACATCAATTTCCAATCATAATTAGTACTAATACCTGTACACAATGACTTTTTGGTAACATTCACTTCCACTTTTGGCGAGATTAGGGCAGTTCAAACTTATTGTAGAAGAAAACAATTATGTTAAAATGGGTCAATTTCGGTTACATAATTTTTAATCGTTAATATTAGCTAAAACGATAATGGGCAGATGGGTTAAAACTTAAAAAGTTAAAAGTCACTTATAATCCATTCGTCTACATAAGAACAAAATTTATGAAAAAAAAAGACAGGAAGTACCTGTATAGAGTTGTAGTCAATCAAATGAGACTCATTCCGGCATATGCAAAATGAGAAAATAATTATGAGAAAATTTCATTTCGGCGTACTTATATATTTTATAAGATTTATAGATTTTGTGCAGTTTGAAAAACTCGAGCAATCCTAAACATCACGAGAAACTTTCTGCATTGTTAAATTTCAATAAAAATTAGAGGCTAGAGGTGTACCGACAAATGTTGTTGGGATTGCATCCCGGGCACAACATTGTTGCAAAGATGTTCCTTTATGACATGTTTACCCGAACTCATGTTGGACATGGTTAAACTTCAATCAATTCAGGAGATGACAAAAACTAAAAAGATAATGTTTTGTTCACATGCAAATTTTCGTATCAAATTTTCGTATTTGGATAGCTGTAACGTGTAAAGATTTTTGATATTTCGCAACAATCTTTTAACATTATAATTCTATGTACATCTTAAGATGAAAAAAGATTGGAAACATAATATTTTTTATCTTACTCAAGAGCTTTTAAGGGACGCAATAGGTACTGCTGCAAATGATGCATGTGCTTGTTTTCAGTTGATCCAAACATTTACAATTTGTATAACCCCCTTTTTTTAATCAAGAATTTTACATCAAACAAAAAAAATAGATTAAAATAATCATCAAATAAAAAGAAAATTCCAAGATTAGAGTTCGCTATACCAATTATATGCAGGTGCTACCGGTGGAATGTTAATAGGGTTATAAAGACTAAGAATAAAAAAGTTGCTACTAACCTCTTTATTAAGTTTGTCGAAAAGCTCAAGGTTGAAATCAAAGGCATGTTGACCATCTGTGAACGAAAATAACACCTTTATGAGGAGGATTGAGTTTAGCATCTTTTGTATAAAAACAATTGTGATGTAAACCTTGTCCTCCTTTTGGGCCACTGCAAACCACAAACACAAATTTTAGCTTATTTGACAACATATAACTGATACAAATTTACTATATTCAATAATTTACACAAATGATACTAAGTAAATCATACCAAAGTATGGTCATAAATTAAGGTCCTCGCCCAAAGGATTATTGCGCCATGGACCAAGATCTAGACCAGCTCCATCACCAATATCAATTCATAATTTTCATACCCAAGCTATGCAACTATATATACACCATAAAAAATGTAAAGCATAAAATAACATGTATCTTATACCAGTTTGAAACAAAAGTAGTCATTGATATACCAGTTCATGGTTGGGTATGGTGACATCCCAGGCACCATGATAGGAGTATCTATATCATGATACTATGAAACAATCCATCCGTACACGGTCCATGCCATGGGACAGATCCAATTGTACCAAATCCACCATCTCGGAAATTTCTAAAATTTAAGATAAACCAACAATTATAAGTTAACTCGAGCTTCTTGGATTAATTTTCTAAAAAAGAAGGAAACCATAAATAGTTAATTTACGGGTTGTGGATATAAAATCCTCAGAAGATATTGAATAACAGGTAAAAACCCGTCATTGAAAATGACTGCTATCTAGTCATTTGGTGTGAGGGATGCAACCATCAATACTCATCCTTCCATAGTATGCTAAGTACATGAATGAAAAAAAGTCAGCAGTAAAAATTTGGATATGATGTTAATGTAGAGCTTTATGAATACCTGAAATAATAAGCATTGGTTATAAACCAAAAATATAATGGAAAAGTTCCATGCTCCAACAATTGTGTAAATATAAAGTATGTCCAAAACACCCAAACCCTGTCCATTTTTTAGCCACCAGAGATGGACATCAAACTCAATACATTCTCCCTGATGTTTAATCTAAATCGATCCTCATTTCAGATTAAAGTTAAGTTTGAGAGTTCAGCTATTTAGAAGTGATGATAGAATTACATGAAATTCCAATATCACAGCAAAAAATAGAGCCTCCAACAGCAACAACAATGCACGCAATGATGACATATGTTGTAACTTTGCCTTGATATTGTTCCGCTCTATCCAATATATATGAAGAAGTAGTCATTTGAGGGTAAAAAAGTGAATATGCTAATGCAAGAGACCGGTGCAACAGTTTCTATTCAATAAAGCAACATGGTCCTAATATTTATCGCCTGGTATAATGTTCACGTAAGTTTCATGCTCAAAGTTTCAGTGGCATTCACACCAACTTAGATTTGTAAAAACAAAATAGATAATGAACAGAAGTAAAGGAACTCACGCCTTGATTGTGGTTATCGCTTATTACTTTGAATTCAAATTCATCCACACTTCCCGATCCTTCTAGCCATCTTAACTCCAGAAAGTCCAACCCCAGCAGCTAGATTATGATAAATTAGAGTGTTAGTCATTGCTTAAACACCCTAATCATTGATGTTATAACATTACTCATGGTAAAAAGGAAAACAAAAAAGAAAAATCACTAGAATAATGGTGCCTAATGTAGGGACTAAAGCACCAACTCTTGATGCAATTGCTGGAGCAGCTAAACCTGTTGAACGTGTAAAAAAAAATAGGGTGTATACCATATTACGGATGCTAAATAAAAATATGATGTAAGAAAAGAAGGATCTTACCACCAGTGATTGCCATTAAGGTTCCACGAGCTATAGCAATTGTTCCAATGAGGCCTCCACGTTTCAACTTCTCCCATGAGTCATCAGAAGTCTGATCATTTTCTTTTTCATAACCTTTTTGCAATACTGCCATTGCGGAACAATAAATAACCACCTCAATATGATTAAATAACTACAAACCATTTTTGCTTATGTTTTTATTAATTTAAAATCAGATAAGTCGTTTATCATGTTGCTCACAACAATTTATCAAAATACCAATCCAAATAGGAACATCTTACCCAAGTATGAGAGATTCTCACAGTTTTTCCACACCAAAAAAAAAAAAAAAAAAAAAAAAAAAAAAAAAAAAAAAGATGTCGAATCATTAGTTGGAAGGTTTCCTTTAGTTGTCATATTAATCTAACACATCGAAGATGCAATAAATCCCTCCAAACGTGCAAGTTGTGCTGCAAATCTCTTACATGCAATTTTATAGAAGACATAAAATATAAAGTTACCTCAGTAGATGTTCCATTTATACTCACTGGAGCATATATATTATGAGCACTTCAATCATGGAAGCCATTCTTAAAACCCTAAAAAGATTTATGAAGAAAGACAGATGCATTAGAGAATATGATTAATAAGCAAAATCTGAACTCCTTCATAGAAAAACAT
Source organism: Artemisia argyi (assembly GCA_030686995.1). Taxonomy (NCBI): domain Eukaryota; kingdom Viridiplantae; phylum Streptophyta; class Magnoliopsida; order Asterales; family Asteraceae; genus Artemisia; species Artemisia argyi. The sequence goes on along the minus strand of CM060709.1, from coordinate 114,397,612 downwards.
ACATTTGATTTAGGGTTTTGTGGAAGAAGGCTGGCAACGAATGAATTGTGTGGGTTTTTTTTCGATTTAGGGTTTATAGATATTGATACGTGATATGATGTTGTGATGGTTTTATATGTTTTTCAAAAATCCGGTATAAATATTTTGTTGAACATTATATGTTTGGTTTTGCAGGATACTACACAAAAATTAAATTGCTCAAGTGGTAAAATTAGTTATTAATGTATCATAACATCCAAGGTTCGAATCTTGTACAATCCATTTTTACACTAATTTAATCCGAATTTTAATTAATCCAAATTATGCTTAGGTGGCATTAATTTGTGATGATATGGACTTAATGGCTGCTTACTGGGATCCGGCCATTTGATTACATGGCCAAAATGTGATGATATGGCGGCTAATGACAATTATTGGGCAATGAGGTGGCGTTTTCTTGATTTATCTACGTGTAACGCCTCCTGTTATATATAATGTAGATATATATATATATATATATATATATATATATATATATATATATATATATATATATATATACCCCAAACTTGTTACAGAGATGTCAGTCCCCCACATCATCCTTCCATCGGACTTTGATGACTTGTCTGTCCCTACGTCATTCTCTCATCAGACTCGGAGACTGAGTACACCGCCTCATCTGCTACCGTGCTTACACCACTATCACTAGACTATGTACCTGGATCACCTGACTATGTACCAGGGTCGAACGTCAAGACCGAGCCTTTCGAGGAGGACCCTCAGGAGGCTGACCTGGAGGAGTCTTTCGATGAGGAGGACCCCTCATAGGAAGATCCAGTTAAGGAGGATCCACTGGAGGATGATGAGCCACTACCAGCTTAGGTTGCACCTACACAACCTACTAGATCTATTCCCATTCTCCAGCCTGAACAAGAGGTTCCACTTCGCCGCCCAAACAAGTTACGCCCTGATGGACCACTTATGATACGCACACCAAGGAAGACGGTGCGCCCACTCCCACAATTATCCTCATCTACTATGATGGCCATCGCCGACTATACTACACACGGCACACCATCATCATCCCCACCTTCATCACCATCATCACCACCATCAGCACCATCACCAGCACTAGCACCATCACCATCACCATTTGCTATGTTACGACCTCACAAGAGGTTCATGATGATCTCACCACAACGCGATACTATTGCCAAGGTTGCAAAAATCTCGAATCGGTAGTCGGGCAGTCGACCACCTTGTAGCTTGTAATCAGTTTAGGCATGATTAATCGGTGATTAATTAGATTGCAATTACTGACAAATTTTAGTTATTTTTGGCAAGTTTTGTGTATTTCTGGTGAGTTTTAGGTATTTTCGGAAAGGTATTTTCTAAAAAAGAACTTGTAATAGACTTAAACAATTACTATAAAGGATCAAAATAAGTCTATAGTGAGTTTTGGGTACTTTCGGCAAGATTTATAGGTTTCCGGCAAGTTTGACCACCATTAACCGCCGTTGCTCACCGTTGGCCACGGTTGACCTATTTGTTTGACCCAGTTACATAAATCGGAAAGGTCAGTGGCCTTGTAGCACCTAATCGGCGATTAATCGGCCTTGTAGACCATTTTTTGCAATACTGACTATCGTCGAGGCTGCTGCTCATGCTAGACTTCGTAAGAAGTCACATGCTCGCTGCTGGACGTTTGTTCAGCCTAGGATCCACAGTTGGAGGGATGAGAAGGGTTCACCCAGCACATTTAAGATAGGGGGAGCTCTTCAGTAGCTCCTATACTCCCGGTTCTAGTGAGCCTATTCACCATACCATACCATTGCTAGTGGTGAGGCTTGTTCGCCACGAGGACACGATTGACAGGGCACTGGACCATCTGGAGGAGCTTCTACTAGAGCGATTCGAGACCATGGAGTAGGATTAAGAGGGATTGAAGGCTGGGGCTGCCCAGCAGGCAATAGAGAGTCTGGAGGTCTCGTTGCACGACACCAGAGAGCATGTCGCATATGTACAAGACCGACTTGAGCAGGAGACCAGTGACATATACGCTTTTACTAAGGTTGCTCAGCAAGAGAGAGAGATGCTGAGGGACGAGCCTTAGTAAGAGAGAGAGAGACATGCTGAAGGACGAGGTACTATCGAGACAAGAGAGGATCACCGACATGGAGGCCCGAGTAAGATCCTTAGAGGAGCATTTGGGAGGAGCACCTGGCACTAGTGATTAGATTAGCATCATTAGTATCTTTTTTATTGTTGTAGCCTACGAGATAAGTAGCATTAATAATGACACTTGTATCCTTTTGTTTTGTAAAACAATGTATCAAGTTATTAATTCTATTATGTTGGTTATGATTGTGCTATATTGTGTTACTAGCTTATAGACCCGTGGTAACCCACGGGTTTTTAGATGAGATCGTGCAATAATAATAATAATAATAATAATAATAATAATAATAATAATAATAATAATAATAATAATAATAATAATAATAATAATGTGTGTAAACAAAGTAAGGAAAAACCACAAAGTAAACAGGATGAAAATTTCCTATTCGAAAGGAAGATCAACTAATAAGTCAATGATATTATAGAGTACAATGAATCCACGGGTTTATAGAAAAGATTATGCAAAAAATAATAAAAAAATAAAAAATAATAATAAATAAAAAACACTACGAAGGCAAACAGCTTGAATCATGTATTTGAAAGGAATATTAAGTAATAAGTCAATGATAATATAGAGTACAATGCTTGTAATTAATAATGTAATAAACGTCATGCATTGTGGCACCTGATTTTGATGATCTAATAAACGTCCATGCACACGTGCTCGAATCTTGATGGTCTTCAAAATCAAAAGTATTTAGTCAGTGATAATTGAGTGATAACCTAATGAACATATTGTGAGCGAGCATTGCTAAAGCCTCCTACAATATCCTCCTACTAATACTCCTACATACAACAATATTATATATATATTTTCCACTCATTCTACCATCAGTTCTGACACTTGTCATTATCATGTGAGTAATAGAATAAGTAGGAGGTTTTAGTAGGAGGATTTAACATTTCTCATTATGAGCACCTAATAAGTTAGAAAAAGTGTAAGTAAAAGATGTTTGTGACTTATAATAAAATGTGTGAATAAAGTAAAAAAGAAAAACAAATGTAAACAGATGAATTATTCTTTGAAATGAATAATAAGTAATAAGTCGATGATACTAATGTAATAAACATCCATGAATCACGTCCTCCAATTTTGATGATTTTGGAAAACAAATGTATGTAGTGAGCATTAATTAATTGATAAAGCTAATGTCCATCCCCCCTGAGCACCTAATAAGTTTTCGAAAAACTGTAAATAAATAAGTTTGTGATAGATAATGTATGTAAATCTAAAGATGGCATAATACATACATATGTACATTAAAAGTTATGATAAAACAACAGTGCAGGGTATGAATCGAGAAAAAAAGAAAGAAAAGAATAGCTCTTATGAAAAAAGACAATACAAAGAAGACATGCATTTGTAAAAGAACAGATTAAACAATGTATCTTTTGTGCGACTTGAATATGAACACAACCTTTAAAGATTGGACATAATACAATAACATAGTTACCTTTAAACTCAAATAAGGCACAAGTTCTCGTGAATTTGGACTATGGTCTACACTCCAAAGTACAATACGAAAGGCAAAAATAAAAACACTCCACTATCCATCAAGCTTACAAACTTCTATATACATTAGATATCAATGAAAAATGATTGATTTAAAAATGTGATAATCTACACAATCTACACAAACAAGTTATCACCGATGAAACACAATCTTAAAATACTATTTTGAGTTCAGTAAGACTTTGAGTATATAGACCTAAAACAACCAATAAATTATGTCAGTCATTCATACTTATTAGAGCGACATAATGCACCGTCTACAAAAAGGAGTTCATCGTTTCCTCACAATTAGCAACCACCTCGGTTCTAATCTCATTTATATGCATTCGCGATGCATTAAAAGGAGTAGAAAATATTTCCAAAGGCTGTCGCATACAATTATGCCATTTTGATAGCAACCATTGGCTTACCCTTAACCGCACGATCTCAATAGTTACATGTACTACATCAACAACTTTACCTTCATATACACAGGAATTTCTCTCTTGACATATATATAGACAACGTCACTGTGATATACCTGTAATGAAACCAAGATGGTCAATGTTGTGTAGACTATAAATTAGAAAAGAATAATGTATCACACTCATCATTTGATAAAAATGTTGAAACAAAACTCAGTAAAGCATGACCGTATCAAGGACAATCGAATGTCTAAACCACGCTCAACTTCATTAGCAGCTATTGTAGGTGTATAACTATATAAATCCTTACAATGACAGACTGTTTCGACTTGTGCACAAAGTACTTTACCCACACCCTACTCCCTTCCCCCTGTTTAACCTGTTTCCTGTTTCCAAATCCCTGCCGTTGACCCATATGATAATACTTCTCATAGTCAAAATTAATAGCATTAAATTTATAAAAGAAATGACAAAAGTATAAAGGCTGGCAACTAAAACTATTTTGCTCATTGACCCATTTAAGGCACCCTTTTAAGCTAAATTCAAGATCAAATGTCAGTCCGCTTTAAACAGTGACCAGCAATGGTAATTTCCCAGGCTTCCTCAAAAGACCAAATTTATTCTTTTGACATTGCCTTCACTGCGTCTGTGACTACTCTCATTGATTTTCCCAGTCTTTTACCTAACACACTGATACGATAAAAAAATATTTCAAGGTTCATAGAATATCTAAACATAAAAGAACTAAACAGAAGCTTAAAAACACTTGTAATCCGCTTCAACACGTAAAGTAGCATACATTTAGGGTCATTGCAGGGAACGGTGGACAGAGAGGGATATCTTTTGATAAAGATTAGATCTAAAAATGATAGTGATTCTGAGTTACATTGACTTACATTTAGCTGAAAAGAAATCTAAAAGTGGTTCATAAGGCATTAAGTGATAGTAAACATATATGATATCTTACTATTGTTGTTACCTCAAGACGTCAACTCCTTAATGCATCTATCTTAACTCCTCGATGAATAATGTGTAAATTGCCACATCCTATTATTCTAATACGTACCAAACACTAACACCAAACAACCCATATATAGAGTTTTTCTAGTAAGTAATATGAAACAGTACCAAACAACCCCGATCAACAGTTTTAATAAGAACTCCCAAACAGGTCGTAATAATTGTTATTCGAATAAAAAAGTCCAAACAACCCCTTTAAGCAGTTTAATAATATATCCCAAACAGCCCCTAAAGTTAATTAATCTAATAAGCACTTCCAAACAGCCACTATAAGCACTAATCTTGTGGTTGACTTAACCTTTAGTTCAATTCTTCCATTACATAACGCATTATCTAACTACTTGTTATAGTTCACATAAAACCAAATATAACAACTATGTTTATACCTTTCAAAAAATAGTTGCAAAAAACTATGTTTGTACCTTCTAATGAATGCCCTCGTATAATTAAACCCTTCTAAAAGCTCAAGACCATGATGGGTGAACTTTCGTTCTTACTAGGACTGCAAGTTCATCAATCACCCCGTGAAATTTTTCTAAATCATTCCAAATATGCTTTCGAAATTTTAAAGAAACATAGAATGATGAGCTGTGATACCTATAATACACCAATGGCCTATACCACAAAACTAGATGCTGATATACATGGGACTCCTATTGACCCCACCAAATACCGCAGTATTATTGGGTCACTCATGTATCTCACAGCTAGTAGACCTGATATAGTATTTGTTGTCTATATGTGTTCTCGTTATCAGTCCAAACCAACTGAAAGGCACCTCAATGAGGCTAAAAGAATCCTTCGATACATAAAGGGAACCATTAACTTGGGAATCTGGTATTCGAAGGATTCTGGTTTTGAACTAATTGCTTTTTCAGACGCTGACCATGCAGGATGCTTAGACACGCGAAAAAGTACTTCAGGTGGATTACAGTTTCTGGGAGATAAACTGGTGTCTTGGCAATCTAAGAAGCAAGACTGCACATCACTGTCATCAACCGAATCTGAATACGTAGCTATGTCTGCTTGTTGTGCTCAAGTCATTTGGATGCGATCACAACTTAAGGACTATGGCTACCTATTCAACAAGATTCCGATTTACTGTGACTCCAAAAGTGCCATTGCCATTTCCTGCAACACCGTTCATCACTGCAACTCAAAACACATCGATCTCCGATATCATTTCATCAAGGAGCATATCGAAAAGGGTACAATTGAATTATATTTTGTTGGAACTGAATACCAATTGGCATACTTACTTACTAAAGCATTACCTCCAACAAGGTTTGCTGATTTAGTCCACCAAATTGGTATGCGATGTTTGACTCCAGAAGATCTGGAAAATTTTTTAAAACACAAGTGATTGTTAAACATCCAAACTATGTTTTGTAAATATTTTTCAAAAACCAAATACAAAAATATAAAACCTACAAAAACTCAAAAAGATTTTCCATTTTATTCATTTTTTCTATTTCAAAAAAAATAAATAAATAAATAAATAAAAAAAAAAAAAAAAAAAAAAAAAAAAACTTTCCTTCTTCAAGATATGTCTTTCACAACGTTTTTTTTTCTCAAAGTTTAAAAATACATATCTTGAGGGGGAGACATAAAATTTTTTCTACTTCTTCATTTCAGAGTTTTTCTCATCACGAAAATCTTTTTCTCAATACCTCTTGAACCATTGATTATTAAGGTTTTCAAATTTACATCTCGTGGTTGGTTCAAGAGGGTGTAACGTCCAAAATTCTCGTAAAGTCTATTGCTCTAACTCACATTTTCTAAGTTCTTAAACCATGAGGGGCTTAATGTGCTTAATTCATTAATACTTTGAATGGCAATTAAGTGCAAGGACCAAAAGTTATAATTTTAAAATTTACAATATATTAACCTAATCAAAAATGGTTCTTCTCTTTTCACACATACAAACGCGCCCTACACTTCAATTTTCTTCACAACCAAGATTTTTAAAGATTTTATTGTTTCAGTGATTGTAAGTGCCTGTGTTAATCATCATCGTACCATTTTCACTCGCCCTAATTATCTTCATGCTTTCAGTGGTTACTTTGTTTCAAATAGAATTTTAGGGTTCATGAATATTGAAATTGGGTATTTCTTAGATTAGTTGTTTTAGGTTAATTGATGTAGTTGGTTAATTGTGGCATGTCTCTATGTGTTATTTTCCACCCTCGTCTTAATTCCTATTGCTTCCTTCTAGTGAAATTTTGGTGATTAAGGTTAATGTGCTCGACTTTTTCTTCTTGGCACCCACTGGGTTTGGGTTTATTTGTTATGTGCACTGTTTGTGGTTTATTTGTGTAGTATAAACATGGACCTAAAGTCTCAGTGCATCAAATTAATGATTGCTGGTAGTTCATTAAATGTCACCAACTGTTTGATCTTTTGTGCAAGATGCATTAGGCTTATTTTGTGTTTTAGATTGAATTATGTATAGTGATGCCTTTTGTCACCTAACCATAGCAGAACCTCGGCCCAATTCTTTCAAAATTATTTTGGTTTATCGAGTTACGTGATGAACTTGTCGAGTTAGTGATGATTTTTGCGAGTTTAGTGATGTTACTATCGAGTTGTGATATGGTTTATCAAGCAAGACAGTTTCTGAAAGCCTCAACCACAAGAATTCCATTCTACAGATTCACTAAGTGTCTCATTGCTCATTTTATGAAAATACACCCAGATATTGATCGCAGATTAGAAGATAAGAAACACACCACTGCTATGGATCATATGTATTCTAGAACCAAAATTCAGAAGACAAATACTCAGAAACAAGGAATGAGAATCCCTGAAAGTCTGATGTCTGAAGCAATCCGTAGCACTGAGGCATATATAATATATGATGAAGCTCAAAGAAACGACCAAGTTGGTTTGACTCAACCGAAGAAAGGGAAAACTTCTAAAGCTGCATCTAAAATCAAAACAATTCCCAAATCCAGAACAAAGAAAGTCACTATGCAATCTAAGAAGAAAGTGACAACTCTTCGTGATGAACCGACTGGTGATGAAGGAGATGCTCAGCAGGAGACAGAGACTGAAAAGCTTACACTGATTAAGAAGAAAAAGGCATATAAGGGAAAAGCAAAAGAAACTCAAGAAAAATCAGTCACCTCACCAATGTCCGAATCTGAAGAAGAGGAACAACTGCAACTTACCTTAAGAGAAAGCAAACAAACAGAGGAGGAAAGAAGCAAGACTAACGAAGAAAGGTGAAGGTTCTGGTACTCAGGATGTGGAAATGCCAACTCCAAGTTCAGAAAGAGATGATCAATCATCAGAAGAAACACGTTCACAAACAATGTCATCCTCTAAACAAGATGATGGTAACTCTGAAGATGAAGCTGAGTCATCCAGTTCTGAACCAAAAGACTCTCTCGATAAACCGGCAGAAACTGAAGTAGAAGAAGAAGAAACTTCAAAAGGCAAAGATGATGATGCATCTGAGAATGAAGAAAGCAGTGATGAGGAAAATAAGTCTGAAAGTGAAGAAGCTGAGAAAACAGATGTTGATGAAGAAGATAAGAATGATGAAAGTGATGATGATTCTCATGGTGATGGTAAGGATGAGCAGCTTGATACTAGTATAGACAACACTATTGACATTGTTGGTGTTGATGAAGAGCCATCAACAGTTCAACCACAACAACAACCTTCATCACCAACACAAGATCATCCTCAGCAAACCCCTGATCTACCAACAACAGTTCACCCAAGCTTGCTGAGATCATTACATGATCAACTCAATGCGCTCTAGAAACAAGTTAACAAACAAAAGAGTGATGTTGAAGCATTCAAAGTGTATAATGTTGATGCAGCAGTTAAGCACCAGGTGAAAGAGAGACTACCAGGAGAGGTTCGAAAGTATATTCGTGAGAAACTTCCCTCTACTGTGAAACAATACGTCAAAGATAATCTTGAAGAGATTGTTTCTCAAAGGTTTCAAACCACACCAATCACCATTCAAACTCTACCTCCAAACCCTTATGCAAGTGATCTCAAAGGCAAATTGTTGGAAGCAATTGTGAATGATCCGGATGAGAATGATCTGCGCAAGGCACTAATTAAGTCAATCAAAAGAGCTGAAAAGAAAGACGAAGCTTACAAGAAGACGAAGGCTACAAAGCGTCATCATGATGATTCAGATCCAGATGATCAGCCACTACAAGGAAAAAGGAAGAAAGTATCCGGTTCCACCTCCAGACCTCCAACTAAAACCGCAACTGTCAACCTGCTGATCCAAACCCTACACAATCAACCGAGGAAGCAGGTGTGTATATGGATGACATCCCTCCACAAATCACCGAAAATATTGATGAACCACCTAAGGTTGCTCAATTAATTCCAGCTCCTGAATGGATTAATCCTGATGCTCTAGTTTGATGACATGGTCGATGCCCACCCTGATGACCCTGAAGCTGAAGAAATGACTGAAGGATCAATTGTGAACTTCACGAAACGTATCAAGAAAGTGATGCAAACACAAAGACTTCAGCTTTCTGACTTGGTTAAGATTCGTGCAGCAGGGTTCATAGAATTCAAAACATGCACCACAACCGAACTCGAGTTTGAATATAACGTTAATGAAGTTGCTAGAGCTTTATCAGAAAATATTACTTAGGAAAAGAGACCATCTAGGGACAGAATATATCCTGGCACGGATCCTGATGACTTCAAATTTCAAGATTTTTCTCAACCATTACCCCTCGTTGGTCCTCCAAGTGATCCAAAAATCCCCAAGGAATACTTCTTCAACAACGATCTTCAATATCTTATCCATGGGAACACTGATCCAAAACACCGTTATGCTATATCTCTCACCAAATTCAAAGCAGCTTCATATCCTCTGGAAGAACTTGATCATCAAATGAGAGGATTGTACTCCACGTCTGTCAGCAAGTACAATATTGAAGCAGCTTTATGCACCCTTCACTGGCTAGAGATGCGCAAATGGTTCTATAAATGCAAGTTGTCTTTCCGTTCCAAACACAAAGTCTTCTCTAAACAACGCATTCTTGCCATCACAGAAGTTCCACTTACTGAGAAAAGATTTGGGTATAATTTTCTTGACCAAATTGTGGTCCGTCGAATCGATGATAAATTGTATAAATTCAGTGAAGCAGACTATCATCGGTTGAACCTCAATGACATAGCAGATATGTACTTACTCAAGGTTCAAGGCAAACTTCAACATCTGCCCGGCAGCCTTCAGTATGACATCATCAACTCTATTTTGCTCTTCATGCGCCAAACTATCATCAAAGCAAGAGTAGAAGATGCACAATTAGGAGTCGAAAGTTATCAAACATCACTCAACTTTACTGCTCCACAAAAACATACTCATGGCATCCAGCATTTAAGACCTTTCATCTTCAACAACAAACCCTTTGGAGTTGTTTACCCATATAGGGATGGATACAGATTCATGAGATATGAATAGGTTCACAAGTTCGGGGATCAGACTCTTAAGTATGTCAGAATTAAGCTGAATGAAAAACTCAAAGAACATGACGGTGGGATTAACGTGGGATGGAGAAGTAGAGATGTGAAGGAAGCACTTAAGTTCATGGATAGGATTGATCAGAAGTTAAAGTTCAGGGAGTAGATACACATATTGGAGAGCTTGATTGGAGCAAGGGAACCGATTCCGAATGTTCTCACTTACCGCCGTCCGGATACTCCTCGTGTATGATCATTTTGGTATAACATTATCTTTGTTTCATCATAATTTTCTTCATCAATGACTTTAGTTTGTGCACACATAACAGTGTACAACCCGTACTTGTAATGAAAGGACCCTGAGGTACGCTTCAGTGCCTCAATCCTAATATAAGGAGCGAAGGCTTTTTACTTTGAGTAGAATTAATCAAACATTTTCTGATTTTCATAATTCTGTTCAAAAGACAAGTATTTCACCTCAATAAGTATTCACTTGTTGAGGGGGAGCACTTGAAAACTCATCGTTTTGAAAAACAAAAGTTCTTGTTGATATCTCCCCATAAGACTCAAAAAGCATATTTTAATCAAAAGTTTAACAAAAACAACATCTCATATGCTATTTTTGATGGGGAGAAGAGTGAAAGTGATTAAAATATGAAAGTTCAAAGTTGCTTAAAGTCAAATCTCATGCGAGCTAGACTCAGGATTGACCCAAGAATTGACGAAACATAAAAGTTAATAATCGAAAAGACTTATCCTCGACGGGTAATAACATCAAGTTAGTTACTAGAGCTAGTTGTAACCTAAAAGCTGACAATGGAACTCTTTAACTAGCCACGTAAGCGTGTCTCGAAAAGGATTTGTCTTAGTAGAAATGTACCGTTTCGAGAAACTTTCTGTGGACTCGACCAGGCCAGGTAATAACTTCAAGCTAGTATAACTAGTGATGTAAGCGTGTCTCGAATCGGTCTTGTTCACTGAAAGTGGATCAATTCAAAAAGTGCTTGCTCCTCCCGCATGTGCAAATTTATTAAAAACTTATGAGCACATGTGAAAGGGGAGCCCTTAAAAAGTAAACACAAAACTCTCAAAGTGTTAAACAAAAGTTTGATAATCACAAACACTTTGAGAGATTTTCAATCAGAGGTTTCATGGCTATTGTAGGATAATCATGAAGTTATAAGGTGATTAAGATAGGAAAAACCGTCCTATGATCCGCTAGAGCCGGAGGGATCTACCCAAGGACATCACCATTAGGTAGAATTAGAAGTCCTTAGGTATGATAAGAAAAAAGGAGAAAATAATGAAAGGGGAAAGAAGGAGTTGAAGAATTAAAAAGAAAAGTAAAGAAAATGGTGAAAAGAAATAGCCCTCCATATGTTCAACCTTAGGGCAGACACCGGGTTCAATTCGTATGCTACTGGTTGTTGCAAAGACAGCATCGGTATTGAAGATAAAGTCGTCATGGACCCAGTGACGCAATGCACTAAACCTTCTTAACCACTCAAGTTCTCTTAAAAGAGCTTGTTTCATTCTCACGGGGAACCGGTGTAATCTATCGACTTTTCTCTTAGAGATGGTTGATATTGAAGCAGGAGACCCCTCCCTAGTCTCCGCATAGGAAACCTAAGTGTGCACTTTTCGAGTCTAGAGCCATGAGATACATCAAAAATCTCTTAGGAACACTTAGTATTTCGACACATGGTGTTCTACATCAATGGACACCAGCTGTAAATTATCGAGTCCTTCGTAGATCCTAGCAATCTGCCAAGAACGTTTATGAGAGAATTTACATAAGTATTTCTCAATGATTGAACGGAAATCCTGCCAGGGTCAACATCAAACAGCCTTGACAGCAGGTCACTTAGGTAACTCCTTGTGGGTTACGCTTAGTGTTCGTGGTGGTTCCATAGCGGTCTACAGTTGTGGAGTGGTCCCCAGCGACTCACCCAATCATTGAGCTACTAAGTAGGTCTTGTAAGCTCCCTCGGGAGTATCATGGGAACGGCCTTGATAAGGGTTAGAAGGAGTCTTCACAATATGCTGTTGACGATCTCTAATTCCTTATCTATAAGTACCGGTTGATTATTGCTAACTGTTCACCTGCAGGTATATATCACCTCCATGATGGTAGATTCCAGCATGCTCATGCATACATCTTGAAGTCAATGAAAGCTCCCCCAAAGATCTAAGCATCACAAAGTTCAAAGAAAGATTCTACGCCAAAAAAAAAGAATCTACAAAGTATAAAGACCAAAGATCAAAGTGTATGTAAAGGAACTTCGTGCATTTGAAAGTCAAAATTCAAAGATGTATGAGCATGTTGGAATGGCGGACAACCACCACAGACACAGAAGTGACGAACGGCAGACAACTTCATAACTTGATCACCATCACATCAACAATGAATGAAGTACAAAGAACGATGAAAGATTTTGCTAACAATTTTTGAAGACATCAACAACAAAGTCAAAGTTTAGAAGATGACGACGTCGGGCAACCTTTGATGACCAACACTTAGGTGGAGATTGTTGGGAATAGACTTTATTATTTCAAGTGTCGGTCATTGAATTTTGTAATAGGTTGCATTATTAAGTTAGTACGTTAGTGATTAAATATGTTTTATTAAGTTTTATGCTAAGTTTATAGGTTTGGTAAAGGTCTAAGGGCTTAATATGTCATATTGTCAAAGTTTAGTGAAGCCCTAGTCCTCACCTATAAATAGACTTGTAACCCCTCATTAGAGGGTGTTGGTTCTCTTGTAATATCATTTTCTTTCATTTCATTCCAAGAGTTCCTTCCACTCTCTTTCTCTAAACTTACTTTCTCTCTCTAGTAATCTAAGTGTTTATGTTAAGAAATGGTGACCTATTATAAACAACTCATATAAAAGTTCAAGAGTGTCACGGCATGCTTTGCGACCATTAAGTGTTAGACAAAAGCATAACAAAATCACCTTTTCAAGTTTCTTTTGTTGCACAAATCTTCTTAACCTCAAAGTTAATATCCTCCTAAAGTTTGGGGCCACCTCATTCATTTGCTGCATAATATAAAGATAACATCACTATCAGTTACAATATTTGAATAAGATTACTTGAATTTGAAGATGCAAGCTTATATGTTAACTGGGTATAATTCCAATCCCCTTGGCGTGACTTTAACACTTTTTTATCTATTAATCCATCAGAAGTTAAAGGTTGGGATGAGCCGACATGTTGGTCCAGCAGTTGTGATTATATAAAAAATTTCACTCACGGTCGACAATATTATATAGAATCCACAACAGAGAAAATACTAAAATGAATGGGTAGGTTATTTTCTCATAAAGATTATGGATAACTTGTCAGTAGCTAAGCTCATCTCTAACTCGAACGCGCCATTAAAATAAGTTATTTTTCAAATTTGACCACTAAGCTTTGCAGCAGAGCATATTCTAGACCTCTCAAGTTTTCATGCTCTTACAGGATCCTTTCTCACCCTGCCTTGAGTAACATATCTGAACTTAGAACTGTCAACAATGTCATTTTCCCTACATTGTTCACATGAAATGACTACATCAGCACTCAATGTAAGAAAACTGATGCATTAAGGAAGCTAACAATCTTGATTATCATTAAGCAAATGAACAGGTGATATGATCTTACATATCTCTAGACTACCAATACGGAGATGCTTAAGAGTGTTTATTTTAATAGCTTAAGCTTATCTTTATAAGCAGAGTCTACAAATCATCATTTTAGAAAAAAGCTTATTTGACCCTAAGGGTAACTTGTTAGACTGAGTCCACCCGAAATAATCAGTTTAAAATAACTTATCTCAAGCACCACGATGAAAACAACTTAAATCACTTTCACTTTTCTTCATTTGTTGATGAACTATAAATAAACATAATAAGTAGATTAGTTGTTAAAACAAAAAGAATAATTCATTTAGCATATGCTTTGGTTTCAGATAACTCTAATTTTTGTACTACCATCATAGGTGTTTAGAATGGCTTTTTTTAAAACAGTTTACACTCCTTATAAGTAGATGCTATCAACTTACAACAATTTATTCGAAGAATATGAATAACCAAACAAAGTAAGGATTCAAAGGACCATGATCTAATTTTTTTTATATAGCACGTATTTTATTATTCATATTTATAAAGTATTAGCTACCATGCAATGGCTCAGCAAAATGTTTATAGAAAGCACTTCGACAACATTCCTTTGTAGACTGCACTTGCCAAAACACAATCATGAACACCCACTGACTAACATATAAGATGGTAGCACATACCTAACTTGTCCACCTGTCGTAACAGAAAGACATGCTTCCGTAAGTCCTACTCACATGAACAAAACAAATGTATAAGCAAATCGTCTATCAAGTCCTACTCACATGGACAACAACAAATGAAGAAAAATAGTTAAACATACAAAAATGTTTATTTAACATAGAGAAGTATATTCATCAAATATATATAAACAATAATTCATTGTTCTTAGAATGGACTAAACTATTACTCACCGAAGTTATGGTTGATCATATTGATGTATTTATACCAAAATCTAATAAGCTGCCAATAAAATTAGAGAAAACAAATTAGAGCCGCAATGAATAGAATTGATCCAAGTTCCTTCACATGAGAAATGTTAGCCTCGCTCTTTTATAAAGATAACGTCACATACGTGAAATGGACTGGATATGTAGCAACTTGTGCCAATAGGGACTACTTATGTTAACTAGGCAAACTTGTAATGTGTAGGGCCTATAAATACCCCTCATGACTCTCCATGAGGGGTGTGAGAAATTGTGTAATTGTTCTTTCATTATTAATATATTCATTTTCTTCACCCTCTCTCTACTTTATCTCTCTAGAACCAAACATAGAGTTCATCTATTTTGATCAACCTAGACCTCCTGAATCACATAAAAATCATTACTTTTCGGTCCTACAATTGGTATCAGAGCCAGGTTGTTGCTTTTTGATGATTTTTTTTGTGGTTCGTAGGCTGTTTTTACCCAACTTTTTGTGGATCTGGAAAAAAAATTTCTTATTATCTTTTGGGAACAGTTCTCTATATAGTCTTTATTGTATCCAATGGTCAAAAAAGTATTGTACTGTACACAGATTTCCACTCAGTTTCACATAGCTGTTTAGTTTGGTCCTTTATGTCCAAATAATATAGATCTATGTTTACTACTACTACACGTATTTTAATACTTTTTGTTCCATATCGTGAATAAATGGTCAAAAAATGGTCGAAAAAAGGTCTAAAAACTCATTGGAAATGCTGCTCGGAATTTTTTTTTTTTGCCGGAATCTGGTCGGAAAATGGTCAACGGGTCAAAACCCTCTTCCTACGTGAAATCTTTGATTTTCTACGCATAACTTGGACAAGTTATGCGTAAGGTTCAACTCAGGCAAAAAAACCCTTGTCTTACGCTTAAGATTTACGCAAAAGACACGATTTACGCAAAATTTAAAGTTTACGCGTAAAGCATGTCTACGCAAAAATTTCTACGCATAAGATTTCAACAGGTTTACGCGTAAGGTTAAGCGTAAACTGGCCAAAAAGAAAAAAAAAACAGAAGTGATGAAGATGAGCAGAAGTTTGACCACAAACCATAATACCAAACTCAAGACCTCAGGCTATTTCATCATTGGTCCAAGCTCTATTCAGAAAATGATATGACAAAGAATGATACTAGAAGCAGTAAACAAACGTAACCAAGTCCAACAAAACTAATTCTAATCTAGACTCAACCATAACCCTCACCATCACTCCCCAACACTCATCTAAGTATAACATAAATCGAAAACAATTATTGATCTCAGACTCGTTCCATTTTTCCTGTAATCTTTCATAGATTTTTTGTTTGGAACTTGTATCATTATTGATCACTTTTGTGAAGCATAGCTTTGATCTATATCCGAATCTAATAAGAAAAGAAATATAACAAGGTTGTTATTTTCTTTCTTCAGTTCGTATAGACAACAACAATATCATAATCAAACCACATATCACCTACCTTAGACCCTCAAAGACCTTGGAGTCATAGTCTTGCTTCGTTAGTAATTTATCAGATTCGAACAGAAGCAGGAGATGAGATGAGATGAGCTCAACATAAATGAGGATTCGGTGGTTGATTGAAGCAATGAGTTCCGTATCTTGGTCGGATTGATTGGTTTAGTTATGTTTGATGCGTTTGGGATTCATTTTCGATGATATAGAGATGAGTTATATTGTTGAGATTTAGATTAGAAAAATCAGAGGAGATGAATTTGTGTTGAAAAATTCATTAGGTGAGAGAAACGAGGAGGAGGGGGCGGAGTTTATGATATGTTTTAGGTTAAGATATGAAATGGGGTTTGGTTTATATCATTTGTCAAACCGAGTATTATATTTCACTGGATCGGGTACTTAATTTCTTTTTTAGTGGGCTTGTGGAATTATAGTTTGTGTGACTTTGGGCTTGTGTACCGAGAATCTCACTCCGTTTATGGAGTGGATCAATGTGTTGGTTGCAATGAATAATACAAAAGTGCTAAACAAATATTATTTTTGGATAAGCATTTTGATATTTAGAGGGTATTTTGGTGTTATAAAATTTCACGGGGATACATTATTCACGGCTAGAATTGTTTTGTTTAACAAAATAACTACGGGATTCTTGTACGGTATTATTGATTTGACTTTGAAGTGGCATTTAAAAAAGTGTACTTATTTATCTCAAAGTCTAGGGGTGGTTGGATGCACGACTTTTGAAGATAACTTGTCTGCGCAAATTAAAATATTCAATCTTGACAATCTAGTTATTACTGATGTAAGGAGTTACGTTGTAGTGCTCACAGTATAGCTATCACTTAAAGGAGTTACAATGTAGTACTCAGTGTCACACGAAGTAGTGGATTGTTCAAGTGGTGAATATTTCGTGCAACCTCATACTTAAAGGAGTTACGTTGTAGTGCTCAGTATAGGTATTAAGTCACATCTATCGTACAAGCATTAAGTCACAAGATGGGATGTTTACTTCCTTTTCAAGCTGGTCATATCGGGCTGTCTCATTATGTGGTCATTACTATTAGCCGGAGAATTCAAAGGAGGTTCGACTACAGGTTGATTTGAGAGAAAAGTATTGAGAGTATTTTTGCGACATATACTCACAAATTATGCTTTCATGGTCTATCTATATTGCATTAGAAGTGTAAAGTACGGGTAATTATGGCATGTACACAAAATAGTATGATGATTTCGACAAATCGCAACCATCAGGAAGGAGAAGAACATGCCAAAAGAAGTAGTGTTTCATCTCTAGTACGTTGGTTGTTCGAGGGAATTGTGCTTACACTAGAACCGAAGAAGTACTAATGATGTGTACATCGGAGCGTATTACCAACCTTCTGTGCAATACTATGTGAGTTATATTGTCATGATGCTCCCTGAACGACAACCATGTGCCTACACTTTTGAATCAACTTTATCCGCTGCGTGATGAAAAGAGAGTTGTCGGTTCAGGAGGGAGCAGGTAAAAGAATAAAGGCTCAGTAGTTAGGAGGGAGTAATAACCTAACTAGACCATTACAGTTGAAGTTCAGAGCTACAAAGACCTTTGTCGTCAGTACTCCGAGATCGTCGGAAGAGAGAACTTCAAGTCTGCCTCAGTATCTAGACTACAGAGACTCTGCGCTTCAACAACGTCAATATAGTATATTATTATTGTAATCTATTTTGTTTATAGGTCTCATTGTAACCATTCACGTGTGACGATATCTTGGAGGGAGATTTTTAGCCTCACTCTTTTATAAAGATAATGTCACATACGTGAAATGGACTAGATATGTAGCAAGTTGTGCCAATAGGGACTACTTATGTTAACTAGGAAAACTTGTAATGTGTAGAGCCTATAAATACCCCTCATGACTCTCCATGAGGGGTGTGAGAAATTGTGTAATTGTTCTTTCATTATTAATATATTCCATTTTCTTCACCCTCTCTCTACTTTATCTCTCTAGAACCAAACATGGAGTTCATCTATTTTGATCAACCTAGACCTCCCGAATCACATAAAAATCATTACTTTTCGGTCCTACAAGAAAGGATTACCTTCAAACATACTTTCCATTACATAATTATCATCAATAAATATAAATTTAACTTACCCAGATATGCTTATATATCAACCAAAGATATTCTCACAAGTGAGGAAACCTAAACCAGAACCTGCAAAGGAAATAATAAAAAAGCCATATCAACAAAATGATTAATCGAAGGAAAGACTACTACAAACTATCCCAATTTTCCAATTGAAGAAGAGCTATATACAAAAACCTGTGTTTATTTTTCTTTTGGTCTTTGTTTTGGCTGTCCTTCACTTACATCTCAGCGTGGAACAATGGTTTGTAACCAACTTCATCCTTTCAACATAATTCTGTAGTTTATTTTCCTGAAAATATAACCAATAATACAACACAAGTTTTCATTCCGACATTACATCGAACATTTGGTATGCATATACAAACAAAATGACATACAAATAGGATCAACCACATGTGGGTTGTTTAGTTTGCAAATAAAACATGTACAATGACGATAAATGTAGTTTGTAAGAAATATAACATGTATAAGGGGTAAAAAAATCAAAAACGAAAACTGAAAAAGACTCGAATGAATTTTTCACAAAGGATGAAATTATAAATTGACTTTATTCGAAAAACACTTTACAGATGCAATGATAACATAAAAAAACACAATTAAAACTGACCTAAATTGTTAGGATGACATCAAAAACATCGATGACAGTTGAAGACCAATTCTTCCCCTTTTCCAAATGTATAGATCCGGTGATGCAAAGTTACAGAAGTTTGTCTAAGAAGCGTTTCAAATTAGTCTTGCAAAGGAAGCTTTTAATAGTTATTATGTGTTTGAATCGATAAGAGAGATGGAGCAAATTAATGACCTAACATAATTTCTGCATTAACTTTATGCAGAGGAGTTATGGAAAAGATTTGAATGCGAAGAACAATCGTAGAGAAGAAGCTTTAAGCATAGCTGGAGAGGAGTTGTACTTGACAAAAATATCAAGGGCCTGAGCATCGAGACACGTAACTAAATTAATTTCATGGGCTGCTTTAGTGGGTAGTACAAAACTCTATTTTATTAGAATACATAGATTGATTTATGATTGCCATGGTTATATATATATATATATATATATATATATATATATATATATATGTGTGTGTGTGTGTATGTATGTATGTATGTATGTATGTATGTGTATGTGTGTGTCATGATTACATCTATGCGTATCGTGATTATATCCATGTGTGTCGTGATTATATCCATGCATGTCGTGATTTTATCTATGTGTGTGATGATCTTTACTTCTTTGTGGATCCTTATTATTGTTATCTCTTATGATTTTGAAGAATATGCCGCCAAAGAGGCAAACCATGAATGCAGCAGCCATCGAGCAGCTTGTTGCCCAACAAGTTGTTGATGTTATTGTTGCTTACGAGGCAAAATCCATATGGCTCACGACTTGATGGATCAGGTTTTATGTCAAGGAGCTAATGTAACCAAGAGTGTCGACAGCAAGAGGAGATGGGAAATTACTCATGGAGGAAGTTCTGGCCAGCAACAAAACAAAAGACGTGAAGTGGTTAGGGCAAACGCTGCTGGGATAAGCAACAAGAAGGGGTATGCTGGGACTCTACCCTATTGCAACAAGTGCAAATTTTACCACAAATGGCCTTGACCCACTCAATGTAGAAACTACAAGAAGTTAGGTCACCAAGCTAAAGGTCACAAAACCCACACCTCGCGGGAAATCAGAGAGTCACAGTGACTTGCTTTGGATATGGAGTAAGAGGGCATTTTAGGAAAAACTGCCCAAAGCTGAAAAATTAGAATGAAGGAAGAGCTCGAGGGAACGAATTGTGTTAGGATGAGGAGAAGCTCACCAGGACCCAAACGTCGTTGCAAGTAATGCTAATGTTGAGGGAGAAGAGTTTCTTACCTTACATACTGAGACCTAAGTCGAGGCCTTCATGGGTTGTATTCTTTGTGAAACTTGCATTAGTACTTCCCTATTAACTTCATTTATTGTGTGGGTTTAATGTACGTTTATCCTGGATTGTGGGAATTGTTTGATTTATGACTATCTATCATTTTTTTATAGGAAATGATGATTTTCGTCCATTACACTCCCTATTTTGCTACCATGAACTATTTTGTTATTGTTGATCCCAGTTGAGCAAACAATCTTATATAGAAGTTGACTTGAGTTTAACACTTAAGCTAAAACGCGGAATATAAAAGCTTAACTTAAGAAGAACAATTCACTATCAACACTTCAATATATTAATAATACGAGCACTCGACAATGCTAGGGTTTTACAACCTTGAAGTGTAAACGAAACTAAAACAATACGTACACAAAACTAACCCTAGGATCCTCCTTTTATAGGCCAAGGAGTCCTACTAGGTTTACAATACCTTTCTACACAAGATAAGAATATTCTAAATATGTAAGATATACACACAATCTATTCTATGATTATCTAATAAGTATACGTGCATATCTCTTTAGTAGTAGATTCCACTAGCAGTATTTTGCAATAGCAGCACTTTGAATGACAGCAGCAGAATCTTTATCCTTAGCAGCATTCTCAATGTAGCAGCAGCTTCATCTAAGCAGCAGTTTCACCAAGCAGTAGAATCCAAAACCCAACAATCCTCCCCTCAACTTAATATTTATTTCTAAATCATTAAGTTTCTTCAAAGCTCAACTAAACACCAGGAGGATGCTTCCAAACACTCAATTCTTGGGATGTCTGTTGACCAAGTATCTTCTTATATTTTGCCAACAAATTAAATGCTTGATCATCAGAATCATAATCATTCTGTAAATTGAGCAACCCAGTACCATTAACCATCTGATAGACAATTTCCAAATAATTTCCAATGGATAACCCTTTTCAACCAACATGTATAGAGTGTGTGGCCCAAGTTCTAAGACATGAATCCCAGAACTTTGAAAAAGTCTCCATCTTTTTACTTTTCATCCTTTTATCTCTGTCCATTCAGAATCTTCCATTGAAGGATCAAACATAATATTCAGAGCTCTCCAAAGAACATTATCAGCCATAGACTTAATGTAATCAAATGTTCCCTTTCCTTCCTTCTTAGCTTCAAATTTTTTATCTCCAAATCTTTCTTTATATATCCTCCATAATGTACAAACATCCTCTCTATCAAAGTAATACAGCATCTGTAGAAATCTAAGAAACCTATGAGTCTTCCCATCTGATCTCTTGACATCATGAAATGTTCCAATGTTAGTATGATAATCAGTAGTTACTTGAATGATAGGATATCTGACTCCTACTGGTTCAGCATCAACTACTTCAGGTTCATCCATCTTAGCAACCATCGTTAGCACTTTCAACTGTTGCTTTAAGTGTTCAGGAGGAATATGATCACAATCATTCTTAAAGTCATTATGCTCATCTCCTTCAGGTTTAAAACTGCTTTCTGCTTCTGCTTTTCTCTTCTTTCTAGCAGAGGATTTATGAACAACTCCTTTTCTTTTACCACTCTGACTAGAAGAAAATTTCTTTTCTGCTACATCCTTATGTTGTTCATTAGCATCTGCTTCTTTTACATGCTCTGCTTCAACAACTCTGTCAGGTACCAACTTCTTCTTCATTTGAGCAATATGTTCTAAATCTTCAGCACAACCCATAGGATAGAAGGTATCCATCTCTTTCTTAGCTTGTTGATACAAGTTAAAAACCTCTTGATCAGACTTAGGCTTCAACTGCACCAATTTCAATCCCTTCATGTTCTTTAGGTATCTTTCTCGCTCTCTTCTTTGTTGCAATGTTGTTGGTCCCCTGAGAATTTTCTTCTTTCTTCTAGCAGCAGCATCTTCTTTTCTTTTCTTTGCTGAGAACTCTCTCATCCAAGCTTGAACATCAAAAGTTGGAGTTTCTTTTTCTTTAATTTTAACCAACTTGGAGAGTTCTATGTCAGCATATATTCTTATCTTTTCTTCCATCCACTCCTCATACCTCTTCAAATCTTCAGTTTCTTTTTCAACCTTTTCCTTTTCTTCCTGAATCAACTGTTGCTCTTCTTGATCAATCAACTCTTGTTCTTTCATTGCAACAATTGAATCATGTTCAATTTGTAATTCTTTGGGCCAGAAATGAAAAGGTATCTGAGAGTAATCAATCCCTTTATGCATTATCTTTGGATCTTCAACCTGCTTACCCTTTCCTTTATCAGTAGAAGATGATGAAACAATCTTCTTTTGTTGAGCAGCAGGTTCTCTGATTACAACTCCTTTCTGAGGTATTCTTGGTGTAGATGTTGTGACTGTGGATGTTGGTTGTTGTGGTAGTGGTTGAGTTGATTGTGATGTATGTTGTGAAGGTGATTCAGATAGAACCTCTGTTGTTTTCTTACTTAACAAAACCATAGCCTCAGCAGCAGCTTTGTCACTAGACCCAGCAGCAGAGTCTTGTGCATCAGCAGAATTGACCTTTTCACTAGCAGCAGGATCAGCAAAATCCTTAGCAGTAAAGTCTTGAGCAGCAGCAGAGTCATCAGTCTTGTTAGTAATAGCAACATCATTCAGTTCTTTTGCCACAGAGTCACCCAAAGTCATCAATGCTTCACCCATCAACCCTGTTGCCTTCACTAATTGCTCAGGCCCCAAAGTCTTAAGTTTCTCCACCACTTTTTCTTGAGTAGCAGCCACTTCTTCTATTACAACCTCATTACCTGATTTGTCAGCAATCACAAAACTATCTATATCCTGAGGACTTTCCACCTCCATATCACCAACTTCTGGAACCTCCCCTGAAACTATTCCAGCATCCACATCTTGAGCACTATCAACTTTCATCAAATCTGCCTCCCCAGAACCCATTTCATCATTCTACTCCTCATTCCTCCCTTGTTTGGAAGCATCCTCTTCCAAAGGAATAGAGTGTTCAGGTGAACTCATAACTTGAGAAGTGCCCACTTTCTTCAATCTTCTTAAGGAGGTTGAAGATCTTGATTTCCTTAAGTTCTTGATCTTCTTTTGCAATTTTGTAATTAGTTTGGCTTGTCCATCAACAATAGTAGAAAGACCAAGAACTTTTTCCTCCAATGTATCACACTTCAGCTCCAAATTTGTACAAGTAACCGTCAATTTCTTAATAAGTTTCATACTAGTCTCATCACTTCGACCTGTGTGACCTGGTCCGAGAGGTGAATCACTGACATTGTCATCATGTACAATATTTTCCATCAATTCATTTGTCATTGTCCTGTCCTCATCACTTCGACCTGTATTACCTGGTCCGAGAGGTGAACTCAGTATCAAACCTAGTTTGATCATCTGAGCCCCTTATGTTTTCCATTTGGCTAGGGTTACCATCATTGGAATTAGATTCATCAGAATCCTCTTCACTAGATGTTTCCTTGGTTTGAGTCTTAATGATGTTATCACTGTCCTGCTCTGCTGCTAAGCTAGAAGGAGTAGTGACAGCCCTTGCCAACATGTCCCCTTCATCACCTAGGACAGCCTCATCTGGTACAGCCATACTAACACTATCCTGAGGTATATCAGTGTTCTTATTGTTTTTCCTACGGGTATAGTGTATTTTAGGTTGTGTAGCAGATGCAGAAAAATTGGGTGTGTGATGGGAATTAGTGGGATTTCCTGATTCTTCACCCTGAATATTTTGCACAATTTTCACCATATAAGGTGTAAGAGCTGTATGTGTGCCTGAAAAACCTTTTCCATTTTTAATCAAGAAAGTAAACATTTTTGAAACCAACTTAGGAGCATCATAAGTGGCAGCATGTGATCTGAAATTGGAAAGTTGATTTTCAATAAAGAGCTGGATAAATCTTGGATAAAGTAAATAAGAACCAGACTCATTAACACTTTTTACAATCCCCTCCAAAATCATATTTGAAAAATTAAATGGATGTCCTTTGCTTAGGCATACCATAGCAGAAGCAATAGTAGCACTAAACTCATTCCACCCAGAAGTTTTAGGACTCAAACAATGAAGGAGATTGTGTACCAAAAATTTGTATTGAGGATAGAGGAGAGCTTTTTGAAATTTTAAATTTGTATGTCTTCCCTCATATCCCAAATCATTAAAACCCTCAAAAATTTGTATTGAGGACACGTGGTCTCTGTTTCATCATCTAAGAGAAGAGTTTCCCTTATAGAAGATTCAGTTACACGAACTTGTTGACCATCTACTATGGCTTTAACATATTTTTCCCCATTCCTAGTTTTAGCCTTTGTAGTAAGCCAAAACTGTTTGATGTAGGAAACAAATATTGTAGGATTCACAGTTAATGCATACCTAAGAGAAGTAACATTCAAGAATTTTACCATATCTGTGAAACCTTCAGGAACCAACTCTTCATCCAAAATAGCAACATTATTGTGATGATCTGCCCAGGTACGTGTACAATCCATTAATTAGGGTTTTAAGAAATTGGGGATTAGTGACTTTGAGAGTAATGAGGTGTTAGGGTTTGAGAGAACTTCAATTTGGAGCGTGTAAAAACCAATTGTGGATGTCAATTAGGTTTTAAACTGATTTGGAGAAGTTACACATTCCACCCTCACACTTACAACCGTAGCAGCACAACCAGAATATCGACATAACTAGCAGCAGAGTGAAACAACTAGCAGCAGATTGATTTTGGCCAGCAGCAGAGTTGACTAATCAAACTTGGTCAAAAAGTCAAAGAATCCTCAACAATAAATGCACTTGATACGCCGTGATCCCTATAAATACGGACTTAATCTATCCCTAACTTATCACAATCAAACCCTAATTCCAATCAAAAACGCCAATCACCCAAATCAAATCATAATAACAATGAAATCCATTCCCAAAATAATCAACATATCTTCTGATTCATCCTCTGAGGATGAAGCACCACTCCCCACATATGTACCACCATTCCGTCCTCCCCACAATGGATGTAGGACAAAAGAGCAAGCACATAAAAGAAAACACGATCTTCCTGTGTTTAAAGATCTGTTAAACTTGAATCAGACCCCAAGCACATCCAGGGGTAAAGAGGTGATGTCCCCAAAATCTCCAACTTCTTCAAAATCATCATAAGACCCAGCTTGGATTCCCAATAGACCTCCATCTCCAAAGGAACTTGTTTCCCCCTTTATTTGGACTTCTTCAGATGAGGATGAGCCTCAAAACGATCCTCCTGCTACTCCTGAAAGACCACAGTCTTCAAGGCCAAGACCAAGACCATCATCCAGAACAAGGAAGTCAAACCCTCCTCTTCCCAAGGAGAGAAAAGTTGTGCTTGGGCTTCCATGCCCTAAACAGTGAAGTCTTTTGATTTCATCTTTTGATGTAGCAGACTTTTGTGTTCCTTGGAAGTGATTTGTGAATGTACACTTTAAGTTGTAGTCGTTTGGTTTTAATAAATGATGAATGATCCATTTCTGTTTTGAATACTTGCATAACATCAACAATCATCATTGATAACTATTACCTACAAAATGTTAGTCCAAACACCACAAAGCATACCAATATATGTACTAGCAGTAGAATTAAATAGCAACAGAGTACATTCCAACATAACTACATGCTTCTTGAGAAGCAGCAGAAACAGAGTAACAAACAGCACAGTACCTTTACACACTTTACAAAAACAAAGAGAGATAAGTTTTTCAAAGATTTATCATACCAATATTTGCAATTAAGAATTGAAACCTCCCCACATCAAAGTGTTTAGTGAGAAGATCAGCAACATTGTTATCAGTATGAATCTTAACAATTTGAATTAACTTCTTTTCATAGCAATCCCTTATAAAATGATGTCTTATCTCAATATGTTTTGTTTTAGAATGAAAAACAGCATTTTTAATTATGCAAAGTGTGCTGTTGTTATCAATATGAATTTTGGTGTTCATGAAATTGTACCCATAATCCAGCAGTTGATTTTGCATCCAAAGCACTTGTCCACAGTAACTTGAAGCAGCCACATACTCAGCTTCAGTAGTAGAATTTGCAACCACTGTCTGTTTCTTGCATTGCCATGACACCAATCTATTTCCAAGAAATTGACAACCTCCAGTTGTAGACTTTCTATCCAAGCAAGCACCAGCATAGTCACTGTCTGAATATGCCACCAAATCAAAAGGTGAATCCTTAGGATACCATAGGCCCAATTTGGGTTGATGCCTTAGATACCTAAAAATCCTCTTCACTGCATTGAGATGTGATTCTTTAGGACATACTTGGAATCTTGCACAGGCACATACATCAAACATAATAGCAGGCCTTGATGCTGTAAGGTACATCAATGAACCACTCATTGATCTGTACAAGTGAACATCTACTTCTTTTCCATTTTCATCCTTCAACAAAGGTTTGTTGGAGTCCATGGTTGTCTTAGCAGGCTTAGCATCTTCAAATCCAAACTTCTTCAAAATGTCATTGACATACTTATCCTGACTAATAAATATGCCATCTGTCTTTTGTACAACTTGTAGACCCAAGAAGAAGGTGAGTTCTCCCATTGAACTCATAGCAAACTTATCCTTCATAAGCTTCTCAAAATCAACACACATAGCTCTGTTTGTAGAACCAAAGATGATGTCATCTACATAGATTTGAACCAGCAAAATATCATCTTTTTGTCTTTTGAGAAACAAAGTCTTGTCAATCTTTCCTCTACTGAACCCAGAATCTAACAAATATGTTGACAAGGTATCATACCAAGCTTTGGGAGCTTGATGTAAACCATACATTGCTCTATTCACCTTGTAAACTTTGTCAGTATAATCAGGGTCTTCAAAACCAGGTGGTTGAGACACATACACTTCTTTTGTAATGGTCCCATACAGGAAAGCACTCTTTACATCCATCCGATACACCACAAAATCTTTGTATAAAGCATATGCCAAGAATAGTCTAATAGCTTCTATTCTTGTCACTGGTGCAAATACTTCATCATAGTCAAGGCCTTCTTGTTGTTTGTATCCTTGTGCTACTAACCTTGCTTTATTTCTGATGACTATACCCCTTTCATCTCTTTTACATCTGAAAACCCATTTAGTGTCAATCACTCTTTTCCCATTTGGCAAATCAACCAAAGTCCATACTTCTTGTAGTTTGAATTGCAGAAGCTCATCTTGCATTGCTTCCACCCAACTTGCTTCTTGTAAGGCTTTGTAAGTGTTCTTGGGTTCAATTTGAGACAGAAAACAGGCAAACAAGCAATTTTGTAGATCTTTGTGACTGTTTCTTTGATGCAGAGATCTTGCAAAGAAACTTTGATGTTGAAGATCTTTCAGCTCTTTAGTCATTTTTCTTGTTTGAATAGATGATGTTGGATCACTAAGAATTTGTTCTTTTGGATGATCCTTGTGAACTCTTGTAGTAGTAGTAGTGGGACTAACAGGAATGTTGACTTCCAAATTAGTAATGTCTACATCAGCTCCAAATAGCTTACCATCAAGAGCTTCATCATCTGTGTCATCATAAATATTCTCTAGAGGAGGCATATTTGGATCATCAGGATAGTTTGGATCAGCAAAAGTTCTACCATGAGGGTCCAAAGAAGGAAACTTTGATGGAGAAGCAGAGTTAATAGGCTTGGCAGCAGAATTGATTGAAGCAGTAGTTGTTTGTTTTGGTCTAGCAGTAGAGTCTTCTGAGTCAGTAGTAGAGTCTTCTGGCCTTGTAGGAGAGACATCAACAACCACTTTTAGAGCTTCATTGGTTACCTTTTCTGCATCAACAGGAATTTCAATATCTGCTTCAGTTTCCTTAGGTTTCTCTTGAGTAACAACATCTTCTTGTGTATCTTGATCTTTCTGTAAGGGTAAGAAAGTTGGACCAATCTTCAGTTTCTCAACCAAAACAATGTTTTCTTGTGGTTTGTTAGTGTCAACATTAGCAATAACTAGTACATAATTCATTGTGTTGGTAAGAATATCAACATTAAACAACCATTCTAGTCCTTTTCCTTCAACATTAGATGTGTTCTCACTAAACTTGATATGCAAATTCTCCTCTACATGTTTGGTTCTCTTATTATATACCCTGAAAGCTTTACTATGCACTGAGTAACCAACCAAATATCCTTCATCAGCTTTCTCTTCAAACTTGCCTAACTGATCCTTAGTGTTCAAAATAGTGACAGGACATCCAAATGGCTTGAGAAAATCAATCATTGGTTTCTTTCCATGAAATAGCTCATATGTAGTTTTGTTGTGAGGCTTAACTACCTTACTTCTGTTTTGCACAAAACATGCAGTGTTTACAGCTTCAGCCCAAAAAGGTATAGGTAGTTTAGAATCAGATAACATTGTTCTTGCAGCCTCAATCAGTGTCCTGTTTCTTCTCTCTGCAACACCATTCTGTTGTGGAGTTCTTGCAATACTATACTGTCTTAGAATTCCTTTTCCCACACAGAATTGATTCATCACACTATTTTTGAACTCAGTACCATTGTCACTGATGCGTGGGAATCGCACCTTGCTTTACCTCTCGAGGGATCTCGCGAGGCTTACAACCCCCACCAGGCAGTGTACCTGATCGTTGTAGTATAGTATAGTGACAAGTACCGGGGGATTGATCGTTCAGCTTAGGAATAGTGTCGCTAGGATTAGAAAACCTAATTAATAGTTCTAGAGGTGAAAGATGATTATTTTTGTGTTTTTATATTTTATGAAAGCAATTAAAATCTCGGTTTTTAGAAGAGTGGGCGGAATTAGTTGTTATTCAACTAACCCAAAAACTACTTTGTAACTAATTAAACTAATACTAAACTAAGGTTGTGAGCAGTAATTGGAGAAATTGTGTTTACTTAGACTTCATTACTCCCTAGATATCTTTTACATGTCAATTACTTGTTACACTTGTATGAATGACGGGTTGTATTCCTTAATACCATTCGTGGAGTGGCATACATAACTCCCCAACTCTATGAGCTCTTATCTCCTCCTACACCATGACCCAGCACAACTATAGGGATTGTAAACAGTGGCTCATGCATTAAATACAACCAATAAAGACCTAGTACGCCTCGGTTCATGTTTCTTAAGACGTTCAAGCATGTTACCATTTGGAGATCTGCCAGTTTTCTTAAGCCTAACATATAAAATCATTCATTCAAAACAAGAATAGACAAGTAATCAACACATAATCAACATCTAGGTTTCATTAGATCTAAGCAAACACAAGAGAGATCTAGCCTAGCATAGTAGAATTAAGATAAGAACAAAAGATAAACAACCAACACATAGATATATTGATTGAATTAAGAGTATACTTATCTCAATTACAATGCAAGGTCTCAAGGGTTTGGAACCCTTGAAAAACCTGTAAAAGAGGCACCAAAATCGTCTTTAGGGTTTCACCAAAACTTCTCTCTTTTAATGAAAAAACTAGAAAACTATATATAGGAAAATCGTCCTGACGGCGTCAAGAGTTAAATCTGACGCCGTCAACTCGCCGCCATACACTTCCTCGGACGCCCTAGATCCAATCGTGACGGCCTATGTGACGCCGTCACCACCCACGGTAAATTATTCTTGGCCACTTTGACGCCGTCACCTCTCCATCTGACGCCGTCACCAGCTACGGTAAATTATTCTTCATGTCTGACGCCGTCAAGAGAAAACCCTTGACGCCGTCACCTTGTATTTCCAGCTTGGATTTTTGGTACTTTGTCGTTTTCTTCACTTTATGCTCCAAAAACGTCCAAAATAGCCTCTTTTCCAGAATTCACTCTCCAAACACCTAAAATCACAAAAGGAACGATTTAGGGCAATATTTGATCAAATAAATTCGGATTCGGGCTTAAATGACCCCCTAAAAACGGATCATTTTTCGCCTCATCATATACCCTTACACTTGAGATTTGCTTGTCCTCAAGCAAATGAGCTTTTATTCTACTCAAAAGACAAGTTAGGGGTCATTTAACACTAATATAAAAGTAATTACAACAAATAATCGTTCCACTAAAGACCAATAGACAAGCACGGAGGTCATACACAAGCACCTCACAAATAGTGTTTAGATACTCACATCTCTCAGGTGTAATAAAGTAATATAACATTATGGAAATGGAAGATATCTCTCACTACCTGTCATAACAAAATAGATTACCATAGGCTTGGGAAAGGATCAAACCTCCACCACATGGCGTAAGCACCTAGGATAAACTATCAAAGAGGTCTTTTAAAGGGTTATAACGTTAGGTGTAGGGATATGAATTACACGGTTTTGTTGGATAAAGGGAATTTTACTGGTGGCGAGTTAACAATCTTAGTTAATTACATGTACAAGATGGCGTTGCTAAGCCAAGACTAGACTCGACTTAAGCTAATAATTGAAAAATAACAAAAAACATAAAATGAACATAGAATAAAAACGGGATGGTAGTCCGTATGTTTTTTTTTTTTTTTTTTTTTTTTTTTTTTAACATACACTCTTACCCTACCATCCAAAATAATACATCATAGGGGATGAGAATTCCCCTTACACTTGAATCTTTACATACTTTACATTAAACTATTCTAATGACTCGAATTAAGAAAATCAAAACACTTGGAGCACTTTTAAGATTAACGCACATATGGGGGTAATAAGTGATGTTCTTCCCCATTACTCCATAAAATAAGTACTTACCCATGAGTCCCAATCGTCCCAAAACAATATGTACAAGGATATGACTCGACTTAGCAACCATGTAATCAATTAGAAAGTTAACTTAGGGTTTAACATATAACAATAATGCACTAAAAATGAGCGCATACACGGAAGGCTAAGGCGATTTGGTTGTACATTTAAGTGGGGTGTAACAAATTCTTCCTTTAAGTAAAATGCTTAAAGTTAGAAACCAAAAGATAGGCTCGGAGGGGTGTACTAGGGGTATCGTGTACTAAAAATGAGTACAACGCAAAGGGTGTGGGAAAAATTAGTTGACTTAACTAGCCAAGTAATATGACTTAAATGGTCAAGTAATTATAATACGGGTTTAACACAAGGGTGATCCTAATGCCTCTTATCATGTAGTAAATCCTACCACACGAATGTAGTCTCACTAGCGGTCTCGGGATGCATCACTAACGCAAGTTCTAGAATCTAAATGCTACCGGTACACTCATAAGCACCAATAATAAATGCTTTTCCTATCAAAACTAAAGGCGAACCTCACATTTTTGGGTGGAAAATTTTTCTGAATATACGGTTATGTGCTAGTCATACAACCTCCTATCCATGAGACGCTTGCTATGGCTAAAGTTTCACTCCTAAATGTTGTAAAAAATTTTAAATTTGGCGCTAAAATTACACTAACAAGTATTTCTCGTAGTTTTATTACTCATCTACTATCAAACACAACAAACTCAAGCGAAAGTGCATATGTAAGGTATCATCTTTTTACCCTCCCCTTACACTTAAGATGAACATTGTCCCCAATGTTCAAGTAAAGAATGTAAAAGTTAAAAAGTAAAGAGAATGAAATCAAATACTCCCCTGATTCGCTCGGTATGGATTTTAGTTGGCCAGGTTAAATCTTCTTCCAAGAAAACGAACAATCAAAGCTTCCCTTCCAGAATATAAATCATCTTCTTGTCACAAATAACCTGTAAATCCTGACAAAAGTAGACAAGGCAACCTCGCGTAAAATCGGCGGCATCCTATATAAGTTACTAAATCCTAGAAAACAAAATAAGATATAATGCTTGTGGAATGAAGTTTGCAGATTTCCTGAAGATTATAAAACTTAATAATTCACAAAAACCATAAGACTCCGTTAGAAAAACAAAACTGGTAAAATTTCCAGATTTTTAACTCCTGACGCCGTCAAGAGCAATTGCCTGACGCCGTCAGAATGGACCTGCAGAAATCTTTATGTTAAGTTTCCGGAAAATTTCTGGAAAAACTTTGTCCTACTTCCTGGAAAATCCTGCAAAACTTCATTATGACTCAATACAAGCATTTGACTCTAACAAATACGAATATACATGTTCATTAAATATTGTGGATAATCATGATCGGTTTGTTTCTTAAAAACATATTTGGGGTTTCCCCTTACACTTATCTTTTGCAAAAATACCTTTAGGTTGAAGTTAAGACTAGGCTAAACAACATAATAAAGTATTTCACATTTTAATTGAGAAACATGATCAACCAACAATAAAAATAAAACATGCATACGGAAGCAAATAACAATCAAACAATTAAAATCACACAAAACATGGGTTGCCTCCCAAGAAGCGCTTTTCTTTATTTACGAGTCTTGTAGCTAGACTCAAAGTCGGGGGTTACTACGTGATTTCATCATCAAACATCACATCCTCCTCATTAATCATTTCATTGTTATTTTCTTGGTAATGTTTTACACGTTGTATGTTAACCGTGAATTCCCTACCCTCGTCATCAACTAACACTACAGCTCCAAATTTAGAGGAATTCTTCACCGTGAACGGCCCATACCATCTAGACTTAAGTTTTCCCGGAAATAATTGCAACCGAGAATTGTATAATAGGACCTTGTCTCCTTCTGAAAATTCTTTGGGTTTCTTAATTCTTTGATCATGCCATCTTTTAGCTCTCTCTTTATATGTGATGGAGGATTCGTAGGCTTCTAATCTAAGTTCATCAAGCTCGTGTAATTGCAAAAACCTATGATTCCCCGCAGTTGTGTAATCTAAGTTGCATGCCTTAAGCGCCCAATAAGCCTTGTGTTCTAATTCTACCGGTAAGTGACATGCCTTACCATACACCATGCGGAACGGGGTCGTTCCAATAAGTGTTTTGTAAGCAGTTCGGAATGCCCATAAGGCTTCGTCGAGTTTGAATGACCAGTCCTTTCTGTTTTGACTAACCGTTTTTTCAAGTATTCTTTTAATAGCTCTATTGGTGTTTTCGACTTGGCCATTGGTCTGTGGATGATAGGCGGTGGAGAATCGGTGGGGTACTCCATACCTCTTCATGACCTTTTCCATTTGCGCGTTGCAAAAATGTGTCCCCCTATCACTGATGAGAGCCTTCGGAATCCCAAATCTTGCGAAAAGCTTTTTTAGAAAATGAATGACCACTCTAGCATCATTAGTCCTAAAGGCTTGTGCTTCAACCCATTTCGAAACATAGTCAATGGCGACCAAGATGTACTCGTTTCCTCCTGAGGATGGAAAGGGTCCCATAAAGTCAATCCCCCAAACATCGAATACTTCACAAACTTGTATAAAGTTCTGAGGTGCCTCATCCCTATGTGATATATTTCCAGCCCGTTGACATGCATCACACGCTTGTACCATATCTTTTACATCACGGAATATTGTGGGCCAATAGAATCCTGCATCGAGAATCTTTCGAGCAGTAACATTTATCCCATGATGCCCTCCAGAGGGACCGGAGTGACATTCCCTCATGATCTTCACTGCCTCATTCTCCGAAACACAACGCCTTATAATGTGGTCAGGACACCTTCGGAATAAAAATGGTTCATCCCAGAAGTAATATTTCAGCTGGGACAAGAACCTCTTCCTTTCGTATTTGGTCAGGTGTTCAGGAACAAGTCTACATCTACTTGCGAAGTAATTGGCGAAGTCGGCGTACCATGGTTCCGAATCAAGGATAGACATCAGTTGTTCGTCGGGAAACGAATCCTTAATTTCACTTCTATCGTGTTTATCCAAGGGGTTTTCCAGGCGAGATAGATGATCGGCGGCTAGATTCTCTGCCCCCCTCTTATCGCGAATCTCAACATCAAATTCTTGTAGCAACAAGATCCACCGAATTAGTCGTGGCTTGGCGTCCTGTTTCGCAAACAGATATCTAAGAGCTGAGTGGTCAGTGAAGACGACTGTCTTTGAAAGGACAAGATATTGTCGGAATTTGTCGAATGCAAACACTACGGCTAATAATTCTTTTTCGGTGGTGGAGTAGTTCTCTTGGGCGGGATTCATGGTTTTGCTAGCATAGTAAATAGGTTGGAAAAGCTTGTCACGTCGCTGACCTAATACAGCCCCGACAGCGAAGTCGCTAGCGTCACACATTATTTCAAATGGTAACTCCCAGTTGGGTGTGATCATGATTGGAGCTTGAGTGAGTTCCCTTTTTAGGAGGTCGAAAGCATCCTTGCATTCTTGGGAAAAATCGAATGGAGCATCCTTCACAAGCAATTGAGTCATTGGCCGGGCAATTTTGGAGAAGTCTTTGATGAATCTCCGATAAAATCCGGCGTGCCCCAAAAAGCTGCGTATTGCCTTAACAGTTGTGGGGTATGGTAACTTAGATATAGCTTCAACCTTATCTTGGTCCACCTCTATCCCATTCCCTGAAATCTTATGGCCCAACACAATCCCTTCCTTTACCATGAAATGACACTTTTCCCAGTTCAACACCAAGTTGGTTTCCTCGCAACGTTTAAGCATCTTCTCTAAATTAGCAAGACAGCGGTCGAAGGAGTTCCCGAAGACTGAAAAGTCATCCATGAATACTTCCATGCTGTCTTCCATGAGTTCGTAAAAGATTGCGGTCATGCAACGTTGGAAAGTGGCGGGGGCATTACATAGCCCAAAAGGCATCCGTTTGTAGGCAAACGTTCCATAGGGGCAAGTAAACGTGGTCTTTTCTTGGTCCTCAGGTGCTATGGGGATTTGAAAATATCCAGAGAACCCATCTAAGAAGCAATAGTACTCGTGTCCAGATAATCTTTCTAACATCTGATCAATGAATGGTAAGGGAAAGTGATCTTTCCTCGTGGCATCGTTGAGCTTTCGATAGTCAATGCATACCCGCCATCCAGTGACAGTTCTCTGTGGCACCATCTCACCCTTGTCATTTTTTACTACAGTCATTCCACCCTTTTTAGGTACAACCTGCACAGGACTAACCCATGGGCTATCCGAGATTGGGTAAATCAGTCCTGCATCCAAAAGTTTGATAACTTCCTTCTTCACTACCTCCTTAATGTTAGGGTTAACTCGCCTCTGGGGTTGCACAGTGGGTTTATAATCTTCCTCCATAAGAATCTTATGTGTGCAAAAAGTGGAGTCAATCCCCTTAATGTCGGCCACACTCCATGCGAGTACCCCCTTGTATTTCTTCAGGACCTCTAAGAGTTTAACTTTTTGTTCTTTTTCCAAGGAAGAATTTATGATTACCGGGAGTTGGTTTTTTTCCTGAAGAAAGGCATACTCCAAATGATTAGGGAGTTCTTTAAGATCAACGTCAGGGGGCTCGATAATAGAAGGTTTTAGCTTGTTCTCGGGCTTTCGGAGCTCGAGATGCTCCGTTGTCTCTTGTCTGGGGTAGAAGGAGACTGCATTAACTTCCTCCGTCTTTTCCACCTCCAGCAAAGGAAGAAAACTCTCGTCCCGTAGCCAGCCTTCATCGATTTGTTCATCGATGCAGTCATCAATGATATCTGTGAGCTCATCTACTTCCCCGATAAAGTAGAGCCGGTTGGAAGCTTCGAGGGAGAGGTCCATAGAATCCTTAATGTCGAAGGTTGTGCTATCGTCTCCTACTCGTAAGGTCAATTTGCCATCGTAGACATCGATGACTGCACGAGCGGTAGCAAGAAATGGTCTACCTAAAATGATAGGTACCACGTCGTCCTCCTCCATATCCAGGATTACGAAGTCGACAGGGAATTTGAATTTCCCAACCTTGACTAGCACGTTCTCACATATCCCTTCGGGGTATTTGACTGATCTATCGGCTAGTTGGATGTTCATACGGGTAGGCTTCAATCCGGAATATCCTAGTTTACGGAACATAGAGAGAGGCATGAGGTTGATACTTGCTCCCAAATCGGCAAGAGCATTCTTGATTGATAGAGGACCTATAGAGCATGGCAAGGTGAAGCTGCCCGGATCGTCTACCTTCTTTGGTAGCCCTTTATGGGTCACCACTGAGCATTCTTCCCCTAGGGTTACAAGACCCTCGAGCTTCTTCCTGTTAGCGAGCAGTTTTTTGAAATATGTGCTATACTTTGGCATGTGATAGCAAGCATCCAGGAGAGGTATGGTGACAACCGAGTCTTTTAGGTATGACAAGAACCTCTTGTTATCATTCTCCGTTTTTTGGTTCCTTAGTCGGGATGGGTATGGAATTCTCACAGGTGGGTTAGGAAGGGCTGATGGGGAGGGGGTTGTTACTGGTGGTTGGTCCGGGGTGCCAATGACGACATCCTGCTCCTCCTCCCCAGGTTTGTCTGAATTGAGTGTGATTGGGGACGAATTTGGGTAAGGAGGGTCCTTGGTTGTCGTTCCGGCCCGTGTGGTTATCGCGAGCATGGGATCTTTTCCTCTTTCTGACGGTGGTTGGAGGTTATCTAGGGCTGAGTTAAGCTTGCTGAAGAATTCTCCGACATCCTCCTGCTGTTCATCGAAAAGCTCATTAAGCCCTTTCATTTGCAAGTCTTTTTCTTGAGTGAAGTGACCAAGGTCATCTTCGAAATTGCTCCTGATCTTGAATTCAGGGCCTCCCTCCCCTTCTCTTTTCCTTACCAGATTTCCCCAAAGGGTATAATCATCATTTTGGTAGAAAGGCAAAAGGGAGGGATCAGCATAAATGTCTCCTCCTGACAAGCATGCATGTTCAGTTGTGGTTGCTCCTCCGCATTCCTCCACCTCATGCGGACCTCCACAGTAATCACAGATCAAGTAAGGATTAGACAGCATTTTAGGTGGTTGTGATCCAGCAAGGCAATCCATTCTTTTGTGAACTTTGCTCAATCGATCCGAAGTGGTTTCAGAAATGCCGATAGTCGACTCAGGTTCATCCCAAGTGTCATCCAGGTCTTGGGCATATTCTTCAATCCTGTCCCATCCTTCCTCGGCACTAAGATTGGCCAATCTTCCTTTCCTAGATTGGTTGATTCCGTTCCGGTCATTAGAGGAGATATTTTCGTAAAAGATTTGGACCAAGAGCCAAAGTTCAATGCCATGATGTGGAACTTGTCTTATTAAATCTTTGAATCTAGTCCACGCTTTATGGAAGGGTTCATCCTTCCCCTTTCGGAAACGAAGGATCCTATCCCTGAATGCTGAGGTTTTTCCAGGTGGAAAGAACTTCTCATAGAACTTGGATATGAGTTGCTCCCATGTGAAAATAGATTCGGAAGGGAGTTTGTTATACCATTCTTGGGCTTTTCCGTATAAGGTAAAAGGGAAGAATCGCAGTCGGGATGTGTTTCTAGTAGTCCCACCCGTATGGATGGTATCCACTATTTTTAGGAAGTCCTTGATGTGTTGGATCGGATTTTCCTCATCAAGTCCGTGGAACTTACACACACTTTTGACAAGCCAAATATCATTCGCATGCAAGACCTCGTTGGTGTGTTCGTTTGGATAAACAATGGCATTGGAAAACCCACGAGGAGTTGGGGAAGAGTAATCCTTGAGACGCTTAGGAGGAGGTATTATAGGAGTATTCGTCTCATTGTGGGAGCTCGGGGTTGTGATGTGATTTTCTGAATTTTCTTCAGAGAGAGGTGCATCAAAGTCGATAGCAATGCTGGATGGTTCAGGTGTTGAGTGAGTTCGTCTTAACCTACACATTTCTCTTTCGGGTTCTGCATAAGGCAAGACGAGGTCTTTAGTGGTGCTACGACTTCTAGTGATCCTAAGGTTGGAGAATTCGTTGGTTGCCATGATGGTGAATGGTGAAGAGTTACGAACAAAAGCACGAAGAAATAAGATAGACTAAAGAAGACCTAAAAATAAAAATAAAAATCTTACTAGAAAGGAATCTAGCAAGTAGACCTAATAAAAAGAAATCCTAACCTAGACAATAACTATTCCCCGGCAGCGGCGCCAAAAACTTGATGCGTGGGAATCGCACCTTGCTTTACCTCTCGAGGGATCTCGCGAGGCTTACAACCCCCACCAGGCAGTGTACCTGATCGTTGTAGTATAGTATAGTGACAAGTACCGGGGGATTGATCGTTCAGCTTAGGAATAGTGTCGCTAGGATTAGAAAACCTAATTAATAGTTCTAGAGGTGAAAGATGATTATTTTTGTGTTTTTATATTTTATGAAAGCAATTAAAATCTCGGTTTTTAGAAGAGTGGGCGGAATTAGTTGTTATTCAACTAACCCAAAAACTACTTTGTAACTAATTAAACTAATGAAAATGAAATTAAACTAATATTAAACTAAGGTTGTGAGCAGTAATTGGAGAAATTGTGTTTACTTAGACTTCATTACTCCCTAGATATCTTTTACATGTCAATTACTTGTTACACTTGTATGAATGACGGGTTGTATTCCTTAATACCATTCGTGGAGTGGCATACATAACTCCCCAACTCTATGAGCTCTTATCTCCTCCTACACCATGACCCAGCACAACTATAGGGATTGTAAACAGTGGCTCATGCATTAAATACAACCAATAAAGACCTAGTACGCCTCGGTTCATGTTTCTTAAGATGTTCAAGCATGTTACCATTTGGAGATCTGCCAGTTTTCTTAAGCCTAACATATAAAATCATTCATTCAAAACAAGAATAGACAAGTAATCAACACATAATCAACATCTAGGTTTCATTAGATCTAAGCAAACACAAGAGAGATCTAGCCTAGCATAGTAGAATTAAGATAAGAACAAAAGATAAACAACCAACACATAGACATATTGATTGAATTAAGAGTATACTTATCTCAATTACAATGCAAGGTCTCAAGGGTTTGGAACCCTTGAAAAACCTGTAAAAGAGGCACCAAAATCGTCTTTAGGGTTTCACCAAAACTTCTCTCTTTTAATGAAAAAACTAAAAAACTATATATAGGAAAATCGTCCTGACGGCGTCAAGAGTTAAATCTGACGCCGTCAACTCGCCGCCATACACTTCCTCGGACGCCCTAGATCCAATCGTGACGGCCTATGTGACACCTTCACCACCCACGGTAAATTATTCTTGGCCACTTTGACGCCGTCACCTCTCCATCTGACGCCGTCACCAGCTACGGTAAATTATTCTTCATGTCTGACGCCGTCAAGAGAAAACCCTTGACGCCGTCACCTTGTATTTCCAGCTTGGATTTTTGGTACTTTGTCGTTTTCTTCACTTTATGCTCCAAAAACGTCCAAAATAGCCTCTTTTCCAGAATTCACTCTCCAAACACCTAAAATCACAAAAGGAACGATTTAGGGCAATATTTGATCAAATAAATTCGGATTCGGGCTTAAATGACCCCCTAAAAACGGATCATTTTTCGCCTCATCAGTCACATCTGATTATTTTCACTTTATGGTTGTGCAAGTTTTCAACTCTTGTAATGAATGCCTTGAGTATCTCTGTGGTTTCATCTTTAGTGGCTAAGAAGAACTCCCAAGTAAACCTGCTAAAGTCATCTGTGACAACTAGGCAATATGACTTCTTGTTCAAGCTATTCACAAAAACAGGCCCAAATAAGTCCATGTGTAGTAAATGCAAAGGCTCTGTAATTGTGTTCACTGTCTTGGACTTGAATGAAACTCTGTGTTGTTTACCCTTTTGACAAGCAACACAAGTCTCACAGTATCTAGGAACACAATAACAATACACGCAGCAGAATTAAACAAATTAATAGTTATTGACACAAGGTTTTTCCCAATCACCTCCAATTATTATTTGATCAGAATAATAACATGTTACCTAACTGTAACAGGGATCTAAGACACCTCAGACCTTGAAGGATACGAGCTAACTCTAATCATAAACGTTTATAACCTACGTTTAGGTTATACACACACCTTTAATGACAACATAATGGAAGACTTAATATAAAACACGTACCCTTGATCTCTTTATATAATAGAGATTTAGGGTTTACAAAATACTATGAAGGACTAATAAATAAATCTTCTTTTGCAAGCAAGTCCTTCTCTATCTTTTGTAGAATTCCTTCTTGTCATATTAAGTCCCTATTGTTTCATTCTTTCTTGTTTTGTATCATCAAATCTAATTGACCCAACAATCTTCCCCTATTTGATGATGACAAAACTACCACGAATCATGTGCGAACTTCCCTAGATGAAGTAGAGAAATTGAGATAATTAAATCTCGTCATGAATGAAACAATCTTTGTCTTCCCCTTAATTCATGCTTTCCATGCAACTCCAAAATTTCTTCCCCTTTTTGTTATCAACAAATAGGGAACGTATGCAATATAATCTTCCCTTTGAGTGGTGTATGTAGATGGTTAAACATTTAATCAATAAGCTTCCCCTGAAACCAATATGTTTACCATCTCTTGAATCTTCAATTCTGTAGGCTCTATGTAATGATCAGATGCGAAGAAAACCAAATATAACGAACTTGATGAAGAAGTAGAATAACCCAAACTTGTGTCTTATATCTTGTACTATCCACGTGACTTTGAACTTATACCCAAAACCAAATATATAAGTAGACCGCAATCTCTTGACAAAAATCCTCATCTTCAATGAGACACTGAGCACAATAACGTAACTCCTTCAAGTGATAGTTAACTAGGTCTCGTCCATCCTCCCCTTGACCTATGAAAACTAGATTTGACAAGTCTTCGTCACAACCTTAAGCACGAACAAGTTATCTTTAAACGTAATGGGCTGTTTAAGATATGGTAAGAACACAAACTTGTGAAACTCAACTACAACATCAAATATGTGATAATCAACCCTCTTCGTAATCAATTAATCCAATAAAAACGAGCCTTTAAACCTTTAAGAACATAGACCAAAATCTTCCTTGTGTGTGTGAACCAAAATCCCATGTGTGTGTAAAACTATCTCATCCGAAAACCAAAACAATACTTTGCCGATATCAAATAATACTAGCAATAGGAATACCATATATCGGACAACGCTAGCAGTAGAAAAATGTTTCACCAACAGAAAAATATAACAAGCAACAGTATCAAGCAGCGAAAACTTTTTACCATAGCAGTAGTAGCCTTTAAACGCAGCAGTAGTATTCTCAGAATAAGCAGTAGTATCAAATAGAAGTAGCAGCACAATAAAAATCAGCATAGCAGCAGTATTATCTTTGAATTTCACAACCTATCAGCAGCACCATGTTGCAAAAGTCACTATCATGAATAAATATTACTCCACAACAGTAGCTTGACCCATGAACATAACTGTACATCTGACTCACCAATATTCAGTACGAGATACGTACAGTAGCAACTGACCAGTAAACTTTGAATATTAAATCGACTCAATGTTGCTTGGTTTTTCCAATCTTCGTACAATAGTAACAACTCTCGACCAATCAGTATCAATCCATAACAGAATAAAATAATTCAATCCCACGTGAAGACACTTATCACGTTTGACCAATCACTTAATTAATAGCAGTAGCAGCTATCGTCTCATGTGAATACATATGCTGACCCATTAAATATATTCAATACTCTCCCACCGATCACTAAACAATATTCATCTAATAAAACCCTTTATCAAATCTTCTCCAATAATATGAATACAATATGAACCAACTCATAATTTAAGTATCCTTTTAATAAATAACCGACCCATGTGATTGATAATCTTCATTAACCAATAATCTTCATTGACCAATTTACCATCCCATGATAATTAATTGGCATTACGAGGTAAATATAAATCTGCTACTATCACCGTCCCATGATCTTGTATTAAATAATACAATTGATAACAATATATTCAACTGACCAATTTAATAAACTTACCTACGAGGTAGGAATCTCCATATGCAAAAGACGATAACTAAACCATGCATTAGACGACAACGCAATCGCCACCAATCAACAATAAAGTAATCCTCAAAAAGATTATTTATTAATTTAAGGTCGATAATTTAAGTAATCACAAACTTTTAATGATTTAAAAATAAGGAACGAATAAAGTTTGCAAGGGTGTAAGGGTTTCGGTGATTACTTATGTCATCACTATTAATTAGTTCGAGGTTTTAATAACCTTGGAACAACATCAATTAATCTTCGACAAAACCTATTAAGAACAAAACCTTAAAACATCAATCGTACCTTCTTAAAAACTGCTATTCTTCGACATAAAAACCTTGTTAATCCCTAGATCATGAGCTAACCTAGCTCTGATGCCACCTGTTGATCCTAGTTGAGCAAACGATCTTATATAGAAGTTGACTTGAGTTTAACACTTAAGCTAAAACGCGGAATATAAAAGCTTAACTTAAGAAAAACAATTCACTATCAACACTTCAATATATTAATAATACGAGCACTCGACAATGCTAGGGTTTTACAACCTTGAAGTGTAAACGAAACTAAAACAATACGTATACAAAACTAACCCTAGGATCCTCCTTTTATAGGCCAAGGAGTCCTACTAGGTTTACAATACCTTTCTACACAAGATAAGAATATTCTAAATACATAAGATATACACACAATCTATTCTATGATTATCTAATAAGTATACGTGCATATCTCTTTAGCAGTAGATTCCACTAGCAGTATTTTGCAATAGCAGCACTTTGAATGACAGCAGCAGAATCTTTATCCTTAGCAGCATTCTCAACGTAGCAGCAGTTTCATCTAAGCAGCAGTTTCACCAAGCAGTAGAATCTAAAACCCAACAGTTATTACCTTATAAACAGTTTTGTTACCAGCCTATAAACCATTGTGCTATTATCTTATAAACTACTTTGTTATCACCTTATAAACTGTTTTGCTACTTCATATATTATTTTAGCTACTATCGTGTAAATAGTAAAGTTAATACTATTTAACTTTAAGAAACATAA
Source organism: Artemisia argyi (assembly GCA_030686995.1). Classification (NCBI taxonomy): domain Eukaryota; kingdom Viridiplantae; phylum Streptophyta; class Magnoliopsida; order Asterales; family Asteraceae; genus Artemisia; species Artemisia argyi. The sequence continues at coordinate 114,354,316 of CM060709.1, read as the reverse complement.
TACTATTTTGACTAAACCGATCATTGCATCATTAATCCTCAATTATACATAGCCTGATCACCAATGTCTAATTCAGGAAGGATCATGTTATGATGGGAATAGTTACCATAAATCCTATTTAAAACAAACTTTTCAATTATATCCTTAAAAAGCAAAACTTTGTGTGTGTATAAATAGTTCATAGGCATTCATATTAGTAAGCACAATTACCAAGTAGACTTTTACCCCAACCTTATCATGTAGAGTCGGCCTCATCCTACACCACGTTCTAAGCCGATGAGTCAGGTTACATCACTAGTCATCCTAGGAGCAACCCACTAACCAGTGTAGTTACGATTAGTGTTTTTTCAATACGAATAGGGCCTTGGAAAGTACAAGTGGGATAATAATCCTGATAGAAGAGAACATAGAGCAACCAATCGAACAGTGTCCAACAGCTTGAGAGAGCTATGCTTGATTTCAAAGGCTTTAGTGAACCTGGCCATGCTTGGTTAAGTAAGATACCACCAATCCATTGGTCAATGTCACATTTTCAGGTAAATTATCTATCTATATAACTTAAGTGGCACAAGTTAATGCATTGTGAAGTTTATAATTAATACATATTATGTACTTGTTTATGGAAAGCTTGTTCTGATGTGTTACTTTATAACATGTGTCAAGTGTTTATTGGGAAAATAGTTGGAGGTAGGCACAAACCAATCATTACAGCATTAGAATACATTAAGGAATATTGTATGAAGAGAATAGTGAATGTTGTGAATGTGATTAGGAAGAGTAATGGGCCATTAACACCAACTGCACAACATATGTAGATGTGATTAAAAAAGAGGTTGTTAAGGTACAATGTTTTATGGAATAGGGGGAGATAAGTTTCAGGTTAGTAGACTATAGGGAGACCAAGGTGTAGTGAATGTTGTAAGGCTTGTACTTGTAGAAGATATGAGATAACATGTTTAACATGTAAACATAATGTTGCTACAAATTGAAATATGGCTTTAAATTGACAACAAGTAGGATTTGTGGAATCATGCGCACATCCTTGTTACTATCTTAAAACATGGAAAGAAACTTACAAACACACTATCCAACCCATAAATGACAATGACCATTGAGAAAAATAGAATGTGCCCACAACCATTGTTCCACTAAAACATCATATACCTAAAGGTAGGCCAAAAAAGAAAAGAACAATGACAACTTCTGAAACTGAAGATATTGCTAAAAAATGATAAGTTGTCTAAGGCTTGGAAGAGTGTAACTTGTGGTGTTTGTGGTAATGTTTGACCAAAAAAAATGTCTTTGGGCAGGGTGGTGTATGTGGAACACAACACAAAATAGTGGTACAAAAAGTATGTCTCATGGTAGTTGATAAGGCGAAAAGTGTACTACTTTTAGGGGGTCATTTAAGCCCAAATTCGTGATTATTTGATCAATTATTGCCCTAAATCGTTCCTTTTGTCATTTTAGGTACTTTTGAGAAGAAATCTGGAAAAGGAAGCATTTTGGACGTTTTTGGAGCAATTAAGTGAAGAAAACGAACAAAGTCTCAAAATCCTTGCTGGGAACAGTACCTGACGGCGTCAAGGCCATACAAGTGACGGCGTCAAGCTTGGAAAAAGAGGTGGATATGGAAAATACACATGACGGCCCAGAACTATTTCAAGGCAAAAACGCCTGACGGCGTCACCAAGGCCGTCAGGATTAATTTACAAGTGACGGCCCAGAGCTTATTCTCAACATGACGGCGTCAAGATTGGATCTAGGCAATACGACCTTTAATTTGGTGGCGAGTTAACGGCATCATAAGCTAGAACGTGACGCCGTCAAGGTGTAAAATCTATATATAGTTTTCTAATTTTCATTCATTAAGTGTGGAACTTTTGGAGAACTTTTGTGTGCAAACCCTTGACCAATTTTCAGTAACAACAAGGGTTTTAACCCTTGTTCCATCCATGTTCAATTGAAGATAAGTTTTCCAATAATCATTCAATATGTTTATGTGTTGTTTGATTTTATCTTATGCTTGTCTTCTTTCTAACATGCTAGGCTAGGTTTCTTTTGTGTTTGCTTAGATGTAATGAAACCTAGATGTTGATTATTGGTTGATGGTTTGTTTATAATTGTTGTGGATGATTGAATTCGATGTTAGGCTTAAGAAAACTGGCAGACTTCCAATTGGTAACTTGCTTGAACGTCTTAAGAAACATGATCGGAGGTGTACTACGACTTTTTGGTTGTATTTAATGTGTAGGCAACTGCTAGTGATACTACGTTAGGAGCTAGTAGTCGGCTCGACCTAGAATGAAGTAGAAGCCTATAGAGTTAGGGAATATCGTACACGGCTCTACGACTAGTATTAAGGAATATAACCCGTCATCCATGCAATTGTAACAAGTTAAGCAACCGGTAAAAGATATCTAGGGAGTAATGAAATCTAAGTAAACACACTTTCTCTCATTATTGTTTCCACCACACATTTAGTTTAAGTTTATTTTATTTTGTTTGCATCTTTAGTTAATTGGGTTAGTTGACTAGCAACTAATCCCGCCCACTCCTTCAAAACCTGAGATTTTACTTGCTTTCATTTAAAATATAAAAATACAAAAAGAATCATCCCTCACCCTTAGACCTAGTTTAGTAGAATTTTAACCCTTGCGAACACTATTCCTGAGTTGAACGATCAATCCCCCGGTACTTGTCACTATACTATACTACAACGAACAGGTACACTGCCTGGTGGGGATTGCAAGCTTCTCAAGATCCCTTGAGAGGTAAAACCTTTTGTGAGGGCGCAATTCCACGCATCAAGTTTTTGGCGCCGCAGCCCGGGGAGTAGTTATTGTCTAGGTTAAAATTTCTTTTTATTAGGTCTACTTGCTAGATTCCTTTCTAGTAAGATTTTTATTTTATTTTTATAAGTTTCTTTAGTCTATCTTATTTCTTCGTTCCTTTGTTCGTAACTTTTGCCATCCGCCATCATGGAAGGTGGTAATCTCTTTGATCCCATCAACCCACCACAACAAAACCACCCACAAAACCCACTACTAGCAAACCAACCTCCTAGACCCCGAACCTTAGGAGAGTACTCCCGTCCTAGCCACCAAGGCTATCGAAACACCATTGAGCTCACTCAAGGAGCCAATGTGTCTCCCTTGTGATCCGACACCATCCGGTTGGTGCAAAGCGGATGTGCATTCCATGGACTTTGTTCCGAAGATCCTAATCAACATCTCAAGGATTTCCTTAAAATAGTTGACTCCATAGACCTTGATGTTGTAACTCGAGAGATGACCCGATTGCGTCTATTCCAATTCTCTCTACGTGACCAAGCTAGTCAATGGCTTGAGCGTTTACCCTCGGGATCCATCACCTCTTCGGATGATCTCACCACTTGTTTCCTTGCTCAATTTTTTCCACCAGGGAGAACTACTAAGCTTAGAAATGATCTCACCACTTCGTGATCTAAGCTTAGAAAATTTTCCCACCGCGGGATCCAACAACGTCAAGGTGAAACTCTCTATGAAGCATGGACTCGTTTCAAGGACTTACTCCAAAAAGTCCCTCATCATGGCATAGATCTTTGGCTCCAAGTCCAAATTTTCTATGACCACATCGATCTCTCCACAAGGCGAACCATTGACCAATCGGCCGGTGGCAAGCTTCGTGATCTAAGTGCGGAAGAATCATGGGAACTCATAGAAGATCTTGCACTCTATGACAACGAAAGTTGGAATGATCCCTGTGATTTGAACAAAACGGTCAAGGCAATATCTTTGCCTTCGAACAGTTCAAGCACTCCCGACCGTAGGATCATGGAACTTGAAGACCAAGTCAAGTTTCTCATGAAATCCTACGAAGCTCCTAAATCTTCAAGCCAAGTGAACAAAATCACTTCTTCGTGCAAATTTTGTAATGGTCCTCATGAAACTCATAATTTCATGGAACTTCCAAAACATGCTTTTAAGGAATTCACATCCTCACGTGCTGATAAAGTGGAGGATAGAGGGCTCGCCACTAATCGAAGTACTCGAAACTTTGGCGAGGCCTATGATGCATGGAAAGATAAGCCAAATTTCATAGGATACCAAACTCGAAGCGTATCCTTCAACGATTCTCCTCCGCTCTCATGGTCCGAGCATTACCCACCACAGAACACCCCCAAGCAAAGCTATGAAGAAGCACTGCAAAAGTTCTTTATTTCTCAAGAATTACAGCTTTCCACGCTCGAGACCCGATTCAGACAACAGCAAGTCGATATGAATAACAAGGTTAGTAATCTGCTAAACGCTATTAAAAAGCACGCTGCTAGTAAATCGACTCAGGCTGAAGAAGTCAAATCTGTCACCATCATGAATCAGCCAACCTCCCTTATGAAAATAAAAAGCCCTAGTAAACTCTTTAAACATCTGTCACCAAAGGTGAAGGAAGCTAGAGACCATGTTAACTCCTCGGGACCAATCCACTTTGTAAACGCCATCACCACAATACTTGCTCCTACACCCGATCAGAGCCAACAACCAACTGGGAATGAGTGTTAGGAATTATACTTAAGTTGATATTGACAAAATATGAAAGATAAAGGACTTATGATGACAAAGTGAAGAATGCAAAAGACAAAGGACTTGCTTTACAAAGAAGTTATTTCAATATAGTCCTTCGTAGTATTTGTAACCCTAATTCTCTATTATATAAAGAGAATACAGGGAATGGGTTTATTCATTCATGTGTGTCATAATGTAAACCTAGAAAGGTGTGTGTGTGTAGAGATGTTTTATGGGAAAACGTCTAGGGTGATTAGTGTTAAGCCTCAACGATCTTAGATCGCTGTTAGAGTGTAACCGTGCTACACTTGATCACGTAGCATTGGGGCTTTGGTGTATGTTAGAGTAGAGATAATGACGAGAAACCTTGTTTATAATATTGTTCTTATTCCGCTATGTTTTATCTTATGAACATTATTATTCCTAGATTAAGACTTAACAAGTCTTGAGCCAAAACGGTCCTAGAAACTATTCTTTATTATGGCGTTATTAGTTTCTAACATGTGGTATCAGAGACAGGTTCTTGATATCTGGGATAAACAAGGTTTGATTTGTCAAAAATTGAAGAAAATTCGTAACTGGTTCGTATCTTCAAAACTCACTGCAGAGCTGTTTTCAAACGGTGATATCTCATTCGTTAACCGTTGGATCGGGCTGAAATTTTTATTGGAGGTTCTCAACATGTCAAAGAAGAGTTGCACTGGAGGGATCTTCAATCTGAGCCTTAAATAAAAAGATAAAAATTCTTGAAAACTGCTGCGCAGAGAGGTATATTGTTTCGGATTTTTAGGGTTTTTGTGATTTTTAACTTCTTGAATTCGTGTTTTCTTTAATTAATTCATTCTGGAAGTTGGATATAAGTTGTTTGGTGTTTATGATTCATGGAAGATAGCAGGTTTGAATCAAGGTATGATGGATTTTTAGGGTTTCAGAAGTTATCAGTTGTGATTAGGGTTTTCTATAGCATGATCGAATTTCATCACTGCTACTGTTTATATTTAATATATCCAGCATCAAGAAAACTTTTGACACCTTACAAACCCTAGAATCGAAACTAAAGATGTATGGTCTCCACAACAGATTAGGGTTTGCATGAACAATTGGAGGTTAAGTTTACTTTTGAAGGGAGTTGTATTAGCCTTGGTGAGTCAGTTTATCAACTGATAATGAACCCTAATGCATCTCTTAATTCTTCTGCTACTGAAACTCTGATCATCGGGAGTTTACACGAGTAAGGGGAAGTAATGAAGGTACGATGGAGCATAACCTTGACCTTATCTATCAAGGTTTTAATGGATATTAGTTCATGCTACTGGTGACTAGTGTGTCGTGGTTATGAGGATAATGGTTTACTGAATATTGCTGCTATACGGTGATAGATGAATGTATTTATTCATCTTATATTACAAGATAGTGGGACGGTGAATGATATTATAATAGGGCAGGTTATGGCTTTGGTTTGTCATGTGTTAAAAACTCCAACTTTGTGATAGAGTTTTACCTTATTTATTTTATAATGAACCTGATGTTATAATGAACCTGATGTTGTTTCGAATTTGGATTGGCGAAACGTATTGGATCAACAACCAGGATGAGATCATTCTAAGAGCAAGTTCCCACTGCTAGTGTCGATCGTTTCCACTGATAGTCAAAATTTACCACTGCTACGCTTCCCGTTACCACTGCAAGTTGTTCGTTCCCACTGCTACGTGTAAAAGGTTTCCACTGCTGCCTATATTGTTACCACTGCTCATGTTATTTGTTTCCACTGCTTTGTTTATTTTTGAACTGCTCGTTGTGTTTCTGTTGTACGAGAGTTCCAAAAAGAACAAAGGGTGTTCGAGTGAAGAGTTGTTACAGCTAGTTTGTTTATTATGGCGAATGAATGTCGATTTGTTGCTGCTGTTTATATTCGCTTGTGGATGTTACTTGGTATCGAAGGAAAGTGCTTTAATGATTCGATTATATTGTGAAGATACAAGATACATGATGTTGTCGTTTTATGCATGGAGCTTAGTAGTATTTTATCCCTTAGCACCTTTATACCTCGTACTGATCAACTGATAGCATGTGATGAATGATAATATATTGCTCGATCATGGGTAGGTTATTTTATTCATTCATAATGGGTCGGTGCTTCACATGATGAGACATTGTTTTCCCATACTTTTGATCCATTGTCAGTCATAGGTATATTAAAAAGGTTTGTCAAGTTGTTTATACTGATGGGGTTCATATAGGGATAATGAATTTATTCAAAAGGTGTATTGAGCATGTGGACATGGTACAAGCAGTGCAGGGAACACATGGAGTTTGAGATACACACACAAGACAATTGGTTTTTGTATATTGGTTCTTAACAGATTACAAAGGCTCATACTTATTTGTTTTAATTGATTACGAAGAAAGGTTCTTATCACTTATTTGATGATGAAGTGGAGTTTCACAGGTTTGTGTTTTATCATATCTTAAACGGAGGTACAACGTTTAGAGATAACTTGTCCGTGCGTTCAAGTGACTACGAATTGACAAACACTTGAAGGAGTTACGTTATTGTGCTCAGTGTTTATTGTCAAGAGATTGCGATCTCCCTATACGTTAAGTATACGTTCAAAGTCAATTTTAGTACAAGATATAAGGGTGGTTCTACTTCAGCATTAAGTTGGTTATACTTAGTTTTCTTCATCAGTAATCATTACATGGAGCCTACATTCAAAAAATGGTTAACATATGGGTTTTAGGGGAAGCTTAATGTTTAAATGTTTAACCATTTATATGCTACATCGAGGTGAAGATTTTTGCTACTGCTAGTTGTTATTACTACTGATGGTTTGGATTTCTATTATTTCAAGTCCATTTATAGATGCGGAAAACTTAATGGTGGGCGACTTTGAAACATTGGAAAGATTGGATGTGTAATATTGATTCGTGGTTGTGAAGATCAAGGTTGCATACATTTGTCCCCTATTTGATGATGACAAAAAGGGGAAGGAGATTTACAAGATTGCAGCTTGAAGATCCTTGATGATATAGCATGGTTTAAGGGGAAGTTCATTTATCTTTCATATATATTAGCTTCAAGGGAAGTTCGTGATTATATGGTTTTGTCATATCAACTAAGGGAAGATTGTTAGGAATTATACTTAAGTTGATATTGACAAAATATGAAAGATAAAGGACTTATGATGACAAAGTGAAGAATGCAAAAGACAAAGGGCTTTACAAAGAAGTTATTTCAATATAGTCCTTCGTAGTATTTGTAACCCTAATTCTCTATTATATAAAGAGAATACAGGGAATAGGTTTATTCATTCATGTGTGTCATAATGTAAACCTAGAAAGGTGTGTGTGTGTAGAGACGTTTTATGGGAAAACGTCTAGGGTGATTAGTGTTAAGCCTCAACGATCTTAGATCGCTGTTAGAGTGTAACCGTGCTACACTTGATCACGTAGCATTGGGGCTTTGGTGTATGTTAGAGTAGAGATAATGACGAGAAACCTTGTTTATAATATTGTTCTTATTCCGCTATGTTTTATCTTATGAACATTATTATTCCTAGATTAAGACTTAACAAGTCTTGAGCCAAAACGGTCCTAGAAACTATTCTTTATTATGGCGTTATTAGTTTCTAACAATGAGGGTCATGAAGTTGAAGGTGAGACCCCAGAGAAAGACCACGATGTGGCTAAGAGCCTTGCCGACTTATTCGAGGACTCCATCACACAAGAGTCAAGCGAATGGGAGGAGTCTAAAGAAAAATCAAAAGGGCACATGGAAAATCCAGTGATTTTGGGTTAATCTATTATAGAGAAACTCGAGGAAAACGTGGTAGACATTACTATAGGGTGTAGTGATAGGATTAATGAAAGCGACTCTGAAGTTTTTAAGATTTCTTGCACCACTAGGAAAAAGCTCATAACCGATACTTACATAGATCCTAACCTCCCTATAAACGTAATCCCCCTCTCCCTTTACAACGAAGCCTTCCCTGAACAAATTACGTGTAAAGGACTCGATGACGTCAAGATAATGAAAAGGTTATCAGTTATAATTGGAGGATTCATCTATAACATTGATCTAACCGTGATCGATGACATAGACTCGTTCATTAATCCAACATTAACTAACCTCGTCCTCGGGAAACCATTTGTAAAAGAAATAGGGGTGACCCTAGATGAGAGCGATGGTAGTGCACTATTTACCAATGGTGTCAGGAAAGTAATTTTTCGTAAGGGTAATGAGGAAGTGTATGAATACCGACCATCATTAGATTGTGATACAAATGGATTACGGGGTGGAAAGTCGGGAAAGATAAAGCGACGTGATCCGAATAACCTCAAAATCCCTTGTATGATAGGTCACAAGTATTTTTATAATGTCTACATTGACATATGCCTACCCAAGAATGTTATGTCCTTGTTCCACTACAACAATATTTGCAGATGGGGAATGATTTATAAAGGAGAAAATGTTGTCGGTAGAGATCATGAAGTTCAAGTATTCGTAGGAAATATGACATTCACAATGGACTTTACGATCGTAGACAATATTGAGGATTATATCGACCCGAGGTTATCACAAGTTGTTTCCGGGGCGCCCTTTTGTGAAATCACTAGCTTAATGGTTGACAACCGGAACGGAATCATGACTTTCACATATGGAATTAGGAGAATCTCAAACCAAACGCCGTATAAGATGAAAGATTTCGAAGAAGTAGATTGCGACGGACTTGATAAGCTAGGGTCCCAACTTATTCTATGTGATGATGATGTTCGGAGAGGATGTAAAAACACCTTTGATTTATCATGTGGGTTCTTTAAGGATGTTAGTAAGCTTGGTTCCAAATATCGGGAAGATTTATTTGAATTTGAAGACCCAAAATACCTGCACTATGAAAGCGACCCCGATATAGATTTGGAAGATGACCTAGGAACAGGAACCGATGACGAGGTCACGTGATAGCCTGTGACCTTGAGTCTATATACAAGACTCGTTAATAAAGAAAAGCGCTTCTTGGGAGGCAACCCATGTTTTATTGGTTTTATTTGTTTTGTTTGTTTGATTTTATTTGTTTCCGTATGCGTGTTTTATTTTTATTGTTTGTGGATCATGGTTCAAAGTAAATTGTGAAAATGCTTTATTTTGTTTTTAACTTCGTCTTAATTACATATAAAGGTATTTTGCAAAAGCTAAGTGTAAGGGAGACCCAAATTTGTTTATAAGAACGAAATTGAGCATGAACCACAACAATATTAAATGAACATGTATATTAGTAATTGTTTGAGTCAAATGCTTGTATCGAGTCATAATGATGTTTTGCAGGATTTTCCAAGAAGTAAGGCATAAGTTTTTCCAAAAATTTTCCGGAAACTTAACATGATATTTTTGCAGGAACGTTCTGACGGCGTCAGGAGTTATAACCTGACGGCGTCAGGTACAAAAATTCTAAAAAATTTTGCGAGTTGTGTTTATACTGGAGTCTTAAAGTTTTTGTTGATTCTCTAGTTTTATAAACTCCAGGAAATCTGCAAACATTCATTCCTCAAGCATTATATCTTAATTTGCTTTCTAGGATTTTTTAGTATATATAGATTGCCGCCAATTTTACGCGAGGTTTGCCTTGATTGTTTTCTCAGGTTTAACAGGTTACATTGGACAAGAGGATGATTTATATTTCTGGAGGGAAGCTTTCAAAGTTCATTTTCTTGGAAGAAGATCTTACCTTGTTGACACACTATCCACACCGAACGAATCAGGGGAGTATTTGTTTTCATTCTTTTACCTTATTTTCTTTTACATCTTTTTATTGAACATTGGGGACAATGTTCAGCTTAAGTGTAAGGGGAGGGTAAATAATGATACCTTAGAGAATACAATTACGCTTGAGTTTGTTTGTTCAATAGTAGGTGTGTAATAAAACTAAGAGAAATACTTGTTAGTGCAATTTTAGCGCCAAATTTAAATTTTTTTACAACATTTAGGAGTGAAGCTTTAGCCTTAATGAGCATCTCATGGATAGGAGTTGTATGACTAGTACAAAAACTGTATCACTCAGAAAAATTTTCCACCCAAATATGTGAGGTTCGCCTTTAGATTTGTTAGGAAAAGCATTCATTATTAGTGCTTATGAGTGTACCGGTAGTACTTAGATTCTAGAACTTGCGTTAGTGATGCATCCCGAGACCGCTAGTGAGACTACATTTGTGTAGTTAGGATTTACTACATGATAAGAGGCATTAGGATCACCTTTGTGTTAAACCTGTATCATAATTACTTGACCATTTAAGTCAATTAACTTGACTAACAAAGTCAATTAATTTCTCCCACACCTTTGCGTTGTACTCATTTTTAGTACACGATACCCCTAGTACACCCCTCCGAGCCTATCTTTTTCATTTCTAACTTTAAGCATTTTACTTAAAGATAGAATTTGTTACAACCCACCCCAAATTTGCAACCAAATCGCCTTAGCCTTCCGTGTATGCACTCATCTTTAGTGTATTATTGTTATTTGTTTAAACCATCAGTTAATTATCTAATTGATTACATGGTTTCTAAGTCGAGTCATATCATGTACATATTGTTTTGGGACGATTGAGACTCATGGGTAAAGTACTTGTGTTATAGTGTAATGGGGAAGAACATTATATATTACCCCCATATATGTGTTAATTTTAAAAAGTACTCCAAGTGTTTTGATTATCTTAATTCGAGTCATTAGAATAGTTGATTGTAAAGTATGTAAAAGTTCAAGTGTAAGGGGAATGCAAATTCCCTATGATGTATTATTTTGGATGGTAGGGTAAAAGTGTATGCAAAAAAAAAAAAAAAAAAAAAAAAAAAAAAAAAAAAAAAAAAAAATCGAAAAATCAAGAAAAAAAATTAAAAAAAAAACGTACGGACTACCATCCCGTTTCATTTTATGTTTGTTTCATAGTTTGTAGTTTTGATTAGCTTAAGTCGAGTCGAGTCTTGGCTTAGCAACGCCATGCTATACATGTAACCAAGATGATTAACTCGCCACCAGTAAAAATTGCCTTTATCCAACAAAACCGTGTTTATCATATCCCTACACCTCATGTTATAACCCTTTAAAAGATCTCTTTGATAATTTATCCTAGGTGCTTACGCCAAGTGGTGGAGGTTTGATCCTTTCCCAAGCCTATGGTAATCTATTTGCTATGACAGGTAGTGAGAGATGTTTTCTATTTCCTTATTGTGATATATACTTTATTACACCCGAGAGATGTGAGTATCTAAACACTATTTGTGAGGTGCTAGTGTATAACCTCTGTGCTTGTTTTTGGTTTTAAGTGGAACGATTATTTGTTGTGATTACTTTTATCTTAGTGCTAAATGACCCCTAACTTGTATTTTGATTAGAATAAAAGCGCATTTGCTTGAGGACAAGCAAATCTCAAGTGTAAGGGTATTTGATAAGGCAAAAAAGTGTACCGCTTTTAGGGGGTCATTTAAGCCCGAATTCGTGATTATTTGATCAATGATTGCCCTAAATCGTTCCTTTTGTCATTTTAGGTACTTTTGAGAAGAAATCTGGAAAAGAAAGCATTTTGGACGTCTTTGGAGCAATTAAGTGAAGAAAATGACAAAGTCACAAAATCCTTGCTGAGAACAGTACCTGACGGCGTCAAGGCCATACAAGTGACGGCGTCAAGCTTGGCAAAAGAGGTGGATATGGAAAATACACATGACGGCCCAGAACTATTTCAAGGCAAAAACGCCTGACGGCGTCACCAAGGCCGTCAGGATTAATTTACAAGTGACGACCTAGAGCTTATTCTCAACGTGACGCCGTCAAGGTGTAAAATCTATATATAGTTTTCTAATTTTCATTCATTAAGTGTGGAACTTTTGGAGAACTTTTGTGTGCAAACCCTAGACGAATTTTCTGTAACAAGGGTTTCAACCCTTGTTCCATCCATGTTCAATTGAAGATAAGTTTTCCAATAATCATTCAATATGTCTATGTGTTGTTTTATTTTATCTTATGTTTGTCTTCTTTCTAACATGCTAGGCTAGGTTTCTTTTGTGTTTGCTTAGATGTAATGAAACCTAGATGTTGATTATTGGTTGATGGTTTGTTTATAATTGTTGTGGATGATTGAATTCGATGTTAGGCTTAAGAAAACTGGCAGACTTCCAATTGGTAACTTGCTTGAACGTCTTAAGAAACATGATCGGACGTGTACTACGATTTATTGGTTGTATTTAATGCGTAGGCAACTGCTAGTGATAATACGTTAGGAGCTAGTAGTCGGCTCGACCTAGAATGAAGTAGAAGCCTATAGAGTTAGGGAATATCGTACACGGCCCTACGACTAGTATTAAGGAATATAACCCGTCATCCATGCAATTGTAACAAGCTAATCAACCGGTAAAAGATATCTAGGGAGTAATGAAATCTAAGTAAACACACTTTCTCTCATTATTGTTTCCACCACACATTTAGTTTAAGTTTATTTTATTTTGTTTGCATCTTTAGTTAATTGGGTTAGTTGACTAGCAACTAATTCCGCCCACTCCTTCAAAACCCGAGATTTTACTTGCTTTCATTTAAAATATAAAAATACAAAAAGAATCATCCCTCACCCTTAGACCTAGTTTAGTAGAATTTTAACCCTAGCGAACACTATTCCTGAGTTGAATGATCAATCCCCCGGTACTTGTCACTATACTATACTACAACGAACAGGTACACTGCCTGGTGGGGATTGCAAGCTTCTCAAGATCCCTTGAGAGGTAAAACCTTTTGCGAGGGCGAAATTCCACGCATCAGTAGTCAAAGTGAGCCTCAACCAAGGATGACAAGAGCTAAATCTAAAAGTAATACACAGTCTAAAGGTAAGAAAGTTGCATCAATGAAGAAGACAAGTCTAAAGGTAAGATTGTTGCAACAAAGAACAAGAGACATGTTGATACTGAATGTGGTGTTCAAAGACAAGATGTTGCAGTTCAACCAAGTGGTGTACAATCTGAATGTCAAGTTCATGATACTGTTGACTGTTGTTCAATCTTAAATTGAATCTCATATTCATTTAAGTTGTGTGGAAGCAGTTTTTGGTTCAAGTCAACCTACTTCACCAAGATGGACTAAGAAGGTAATTTCAGTTGCAAGAATGATGACCTAACTATAGTTCACGTGTGTTATGCTTTTGGTTCAGAGAATGTTTCATCTTTTATAGTTTCTATAGACTTGGTTATGTACTCTTAAAACAATGTGTGATGGTTTATTTTGATGTTCTTAAAATTAAAATTTTATGCATTTGAAATTATATCCATTTGCATTATCTATGGAACCATGTTAAGGTTGTCCATTTTTCAAAGTAGTTTCTTCTTCATTAGATTTGTATATTTGTTGTGCTGTTTACTTCCACACAACTTTGAAATGCGTAAACATGATCAACTTAGTAATGCATTTGCTAATTTGTTGTGTTGTTTACTTTTACTTTTGCAATAGAAAGAAAAGAGTGGACACATGAGAATATATATATTTCATGTAAGTCAACTAAGACTAAATGATCCAGATTGACCAAATGACCAAATGTGTACATGAACCAATGTTGAAAATGACCAAATGGTTAAATGAACCAAGGTTCTAAATTGGAGACTAAAGTCAATTGTTACCAAATGACCAAATTTTTACACTAGCCTCTAAAGGTAATAATGTTGCAAACCCGTTTACCATTGTGATAACATGAACCAATGTTCATATGTTGTCAAGTAAAGTCAACACTTACCGAATTTATAACCATATTCCAAATACAGTCATATGAAAGAACAAAGACAATGAATAAACAAGTTACAAAAACTATTAACATCCATTACAAAAGTAGCACATGTCAATACACTCTAGGTCATTGTGTACTACCAAATACTTACAAAGCTAAGTTGTCATACTAATCCCACAAAGAACAACCATCCATCACAAGTGTTAGACATCCGATTACATTAAGAAAACCCACATAGTGAATAAAAAGACCCAGATAACCATAAGATACATCTTCCATTTACAGACATTAGTTATACAGCTACGAGGATAGCTTGAGCATGTTGTAGCACCCTTCAATCTCATTCCTCGATCTCAATAGGCCGGGAATGATGACTGTTGCACGCGCAAAGATAGGTGGGTCATACCACCCAACAATCGACATGATGATCCTTAAATAATGAAAAATAACAACTTGTTACTATACATCAACCACCACATTACTCTGTTTTTAAGAAATATAACTAAAACTATAAAGATCTAGTACATACCGGTTGTGGACATGCATAGCACGTTCTTCCCGGGTTGTTTCCTGTCCATTAGGTTTTGATTATGGCTAGCTTGTCGAGCACACCAGCAGTGCAACATTTGTTTAGAGAGTAGATAGAAGATGAAAAAATTGAGATGGGGAAAGTTTAGGGATTGTAAGTGAGGTAAAAAAGTGTTGGGTAAGTTTTATATAAGGAGAAGGGAAAATGAGGGTTAGGCGTAAAAGTAACTTGAGGTGAAAGGACTATTTTGCCCTTACGTAAGGGACGTAACAGATGTTGACTTACAACGTTTAGTCAAAAGCACCACGGAAGATGCAAAAACTGAATAGTAGAGACGGTGAGCGTATTTATTTTGAA
Source organism: Artemisia argyi (assembly GCA_030686995.1). Lineage (NCBI taxonomy): Eukaryota > Viridiplantae > Streptophyta > Magnoliopsida > Asterales > Asteraceae > Artemisia > Artemisia argyi. The sequence continues at coordinate 114,339,136 of CM060709.1, read as the reverse complement.
CTTGGGACTAAACTTGTATCTTTGGTACAGCTTTAGGGACGCACTGTGTATTTTACTCCAAGAAAAATAAAGATGACATAGTAACGAAATACTAGTATTTGACAACCCCCAATTGCTATAAAACGCTGCCCCAAAACACACGTCGATCACTCTCAATTCTTTTTCTTCATTTTAGATACTCTCTCGATCTCAACATTTCAGGTTCGGTATGTTATTTAACTGTAATTAGGGTTTACTACATTTAATTTCATTAATTTTTGCCTCAAAATTAGGGCAAACTACAATTTGTACTCTCGATACATTTTATATAACATAACTAATTGATGAATTATAACCAGATGCATTGTGTAATTATCTTAGATGTAATGACCCGAAACCATTAGATTAAGTAATATTTCAAAAATAGATCAAGTGCGAGTTAAGTAGGTAACAAGTCATTGTGTTTTAGACAGTTGCGGCTTAGGGCTGTTACAACGCGTCGTCTTATTTAATTTGTAGAATATGTGCCGAGACTCTGAAATCTACTGTGACTGAAGAATTATAAGTGAAACACGTCAAGAACTATTCTAGATGTATTTAGTTGCTGTTTACTGTACTTGTTTAGCGAATATTAGAAGAAGTGATACTTTACAAACACGTCAAGTGAGAACGGGAGTGAACTTAAGTAGGTAATCTCTCATGGTGTTTTAGGTGATTAGCGCGGGTAGGATGTAGGATGTTTGCAAAGAGTGATTGATGCGCTTGTTTTGAAAGAGGTTATGTATAAGAAGATGGGTGCAAGTGAGTTATGATTTATTACGGAGAGGGAACATATTAGGTGAACTCGACAATCTTAATATCTAAAAAAAGGTTGGACGCTGGTAGGGTATGCGTAGCCACAATACTTCTGTAACCAAGAAATGTAGAAGTTAGTAAAAAAATTGCTATGAATTACAGATGGATAATTGCTATGAAATGTAGCACATGTGGGATGTTTGCAAAGACTGATCTATGCGCTTGTGTTGAACAAAGTTATGTATTATTATAAGAAGAGACGGGGCAAGTGAGTTGGGCATGATTTATAACAGAGAGGGAACATATTAGGTTAACACAAATAACTTTCTGTAGCTAAGAAACGTAGAATTTAGAAATAAATTGCTATGGATTACAGATGGATCAACAATTATTAATGATTGTGGTATTGACAGCTAATTCTAACGGCCCATAGACTATGATTTCCTGCAAAAGGATTTGGTAGGTGTGTTCAAATCGTAAATTTATTTTTTAATTTTTCGTTTGGCAAAGAAAATACTACAATACTTTATTGCAGATAGGAATAAGATACATTTGTCTTCATGCTCACCCTAGCAGAACCACTGTATTTGTCGTTGATTGGATATACTTTCTCTTCAGTCTCCCTTTGCTTTCGTTGCAGTGATGCGGATCTGTTTTATATCCGCTACTCACGATTGTCTTATTTTTTTCTTCTTTATATCTCGGTTTTTGTAACTTTACAAATCTTAGTCTTAACGTTCTCTCTTTTGGTCAAACAAAGTTTGTTAATGACACATGAATGCACAATCTGTTTTATGAGAACAATGTCTGGGGGCTTAAACCTCAAACTTTTAGTCGTTAACTGGACACAAATCATGCAGCATTAGCCCACTAGCTGTTATATACCTTACTTATGAAGCTGTAGTTATCTCGTTTGCTTAATCACATAGTCACGTAATTTTGTTTGCTCAATGTGTGGCTTCATGTATTTGATAAAAATCTGAGATCATGCCTGACTTCCCTTAAAAGCACTATGTTGGTGCACTAATGTCTTGATAGTTATCTTGTATGTTGATCACAAAATGAAGCTAGAATCATCTTAAGTAATTGGTTTTCTATCAGAAGTCTAATATCTAGCATATCTAACAGCTCACAGTTTGGAGAGACAAGATACATAAAAACATTTTTTGAACTGCTGCAAATGATATTTAGCAACATGACACTAGCACACGCACATTGGAAATATGAGTGTCCATACATGGCAGTGAGGTTTTCCTTTATTTATTTATTTATTATTATTTTTTTTGGGTAAAGGAGATTTTCCTAATTGCAACTCTCAGAATATGGTGTAGTCAAATAATAGTTAAAAGGCCTGGAAGAAGCTTTAGAGTATGTTTGCTAAAAGGCTATAAACCAAAGTTTACTCAACTTTAGGAAGAGACTAGAAAGATGTTAGGTATAATATATTTGTTATTTTCTAGGTGACTAGGTCATCTAGCTCTTGCATTTATGAGTCTCCTTTATCTGTTAACTTTATGCAGACATATTTGTGTCATTTCCTTTATAGCAACCACTAAATTCAATCATAAACACTGGTATATCCTAACTGTTCTCTTGCCTTTCCTAACTTCTAACAGGCACTTGGAGAAGTCAAAGCACCGTAAACGTGGACATACTCTTGTAGTCTAGCTGTTGTTGGTCAAGCAATTGAAAGTTCTCACATAACTTTTCAGCTGAAAAATATGCAGAACCAGGATGAGATCCCATTGGATCCGGTAAAGGAACTGAACTCCGCACCATTGGCCACTGATTTTGTTGCTGATGTTGACTGGTACGAGGAGAGTGATATCGTGCGACAGCATTCTGAAACATGGAAAGAGGATGCATCAAAGTTTCTGTATGCTGGTGATAACGTAAGACAAAATAAATCCTTCAAAGCCATTTTTAGATGATTGCGTAATCTATTTTTGGTGAAGTGTGTTTAATCATTCTGCAAATATATTTGGCATTATCGATGAAAATGATTCAGTTACTGGTGCACGCCTATTCCAAGTCCAGCTGTATTCTCTTTTCTTTACTTCATAGGCCACTGCTAAAATACTGTTTTTCGTTTGTCATGAGTGCTACCAGTCTTTTCTTTGCGTTAGTTTCTCTACTAATTGTTCATTTGAAAAAGATGCAGAATCAGGATGATATTCTAGTGGATCTGGAGAAGGAACTGCAGTCCACAGCATTTGTCACTGATTATCAAGCTGAGGGTGACTGGTCTAACTACAATGACAGTGATGTCATGCAACAGCAGACTGCAATATGGGAACAGGATGCAGCAAAGTTTCCATTTGTTGGTGATAAAGTAAGAGACAACTAATCCGTCAGACATTTTAGCTTACTAATTTGATGCATTTTTAGGTGGTGTTTCTGTTTACAGTTTTGTAAATATATGTAAAACTGAATTAAAAATAGTTCTGAGATGCATGCCTATTCATAGTTAAGCTGCATTCCTCTTTATTTATTTATTTATATTTTTTTTTTGTCTCTGCTTGATATATGAAAGTTTAGGTTCTGTGCCACTGCCAAATTCTTCGTGTTTTTTGCACCCACAGCCATTTTTTTGGTGTTCTTTATAGATTTATGTTCCTTCTTAAATACCTTGATGTAACTTCATTTTGCATGTGTTTGTTTTTAACTTGTTTGGTATATGGATTTTTATTTCTCAGAATTCTCTTATTCTTGCTGGTTGAGTTATGATTACATAAGACCATGAACTCTGAGCTCTTTATTTTTATTAGATTGACATGTACTTATATTCAGGAACCTCTCTCCTCACTAGAAGCTGAATATAAGTCTGGAAGTCCTGTTTTACTGGAAAAAATTAAGGTTTACTTTCCCTTTTTTCCTTTTTAATCATCTTCTCTTTTTTGAAGAATTGTATTTGCCTTTGATGGTCCTAACTTGTATGCAGGTGCTGAGTGAACAATATGCTGCCATCAGACGAACTCGAGGAGATGGGAACTGTTTCTTTCGGAGTTTTATGTTCTCCTATCTCGTATGTTCAATTTGTTTTCATAGCCATTGTCTGAAAATTTACACCACTTGCTAATGTAAAGGTCTTATATTTGCTTTTGTATATAAAAGGAACATCTGTTGGAATCACAAGACAAAGCCGAGGTTGAACGCGTTAAATTGGATGTGGAAAAATGCAGGAAGACACTTCAGGATTTAGGTTATACTGACTTCACATTTGAAGATTTTTTCTCGGTAAGTGATTCATTCATATAGTATTTGTTTTTCTATGATGGGTAATATTTTTGGCAGTTAGATTTGGGCTGGCTTTACCAGTAAATGAGCATTGTTTTACTCCGAATGCAGTCTATAACTCTATATTCCTTCCGATGTTAAGCTTCTCTTTACTTGAAATAAGACACACTAGTGTACTTAAATGCCTTCATGTACAAGTAGTTTATATGGGTTTGCATGTATAAATCAGAAGAAAGACAAGGAGCATCTCTAATTTGTGTCTTTCATATCTAAAAATTTACCAAATAACAATGGATGCCAATTATTTCGTAAAAATAAGAATGGATGCCAAAAGTTTTACTTCTTACCCCATATAAGTTCACTCAAGGCATGTGCAGACAATCTTAGTTTGACCTTGCAACTAAGCTATTAGTAATTGGATTTATTTACTATTTTACCTCTATACAGAAAAAACCGGCAATCTGTTCATTCTCATGTTATTTGGTAATTCAGCCTAGTTTGCATCTCTAAACATTTAAAAACTAGAGTATTTATATGAAAATAATATAGCAGTCCATTTTTAATGCCAATGGTACCATTAAAGAACTGCATTATGTGAATATGATTCCAGTGAGATGACAATGGAAGAAGAAAATTGACTTGCCACATGTTCTAGTTGGAGCTTTGCAACTCCACTCACTCTTTGCCCCTAACTTTCACTTAAAATTTTCTTAATTAAGTAATAAAGATGCCAAAAAGATTCACTTTGAGCCTTCTACCTCTCTTGATTGATTGGTTTTTGAATATTGTTAGGTTTGGTATATGGATTAAGTTTTACCAGTGGGTCTCCAACTGTTATCAGCAGAAATCATAGGTGATGTTCAAAATTTGGACCAATAAAGGAGTGAATACTGTACATTGAGATGCAGCTAGTATATAACAGGGAAGATAGAAAATAGTCAAAACACTGATTATCAGTGCTTGTAGTGGAATAATTTACGACATACAAGATATTACATATATCCTAAATCAAGCAACAATTTCATATCCATACTGTCCTGAATAAACACAAGCACTCCCTTTCTATCAAGTATTATTTTTACATTTTCTTTATTCATTAATGTCGATTGCATTGCATCAAGATTAGATTATTTTGTCACTGTTGGTAGGTATTGAAGATATTTAACTAATAGTTGACGACTTCCATCGAATTATTTGCTAAACCAAAGTTTGCATATCGCTCTGATTCTGTTAAGAAGTAGTAGACTCTGAAACTGTTGCAAAGCTATAAACTTCTGTTATGATATATAACATGTAACATATTATAGGAACTTCTTTCCGGAAGTTAACAGTGGTCCTCTAGTAAATGTTATGGTTGCTCTTTTTCTATCTGTTTCTTTTTTTAGCCTCCCATGCCTTATTATTAAAGAGTCTTGCAGCATTACCTTTATTAATTGTGCTTTATCTGCTTTGTTTTTGCATCCCTACTTTTTCTAATATAATATTTGTTCTAAACAGTTGTTTATCGAGCAGCTGGATAGTGTTATTCAAGGGAATGAAGAGTCTATAAGGTTTTTTGGGCTTTAACTTTTACTTAATAAATAGCAAATTAGATTTGCTTGCATATCAAGTGTTGATTGAGGTACATTGTTGGACTGCCTGATATAATCTTCTTTTGTTTCCAGTCATGATGAACTTTTGGCGAGAAGCCGGGATCAGTCAGTGTCCAATTATGGTGAGTGGTGTCACTTTGGAAATACGTTGTATTAGATGTGGCAGTTTTGACCTGTTAACTAATGAATGAGTCAGTTTTTGGTTAAGGCTTAATGTCTTATACATAACTTGTCAATGGGTCAAATCAATGAGTTTAGGTAACAGGGAAATAGGTTGAAAGTCGCCCAAAGTGTATTTCTAATGCTTACAACCTCCCTAAGCTTTTTTATATTGTCAAAAAGTAGATTATATGGACATAACAAGTTTGCTGATCAACCCTACACATACTAGAATCAACTCATTTTATATCAAACTTATTTTGAACCGTTACCTATGACCTTTTCATTTTGCAGTGTTAAGATTAAATCTTTACTTTGTTGCAATCCTTGCGTATCTCCTAACTGAAGGTGGTGTGCAGTTGTGATGTTTTTCAGATTTGTGACCGCTGGGGAGATAAAAAAGCGCTCTGAATTCTTTGAACCATTCATTCTTGGTTTGTCTAATACAACTGTAGAGCAGGTTTGTTTGACTCCAATTGACTAGTGATTTTCCTGATAACATGTACGACTTTATATTGAGTTATGCTTTTTTTACCTAATTAGTTTTGCAAGACATCAGTGGAGCCCATGGGTGAAGAGAGTGATCATGTTCACATTACAGCATTGTCAGATGCATTGGGTGTAGCAATTCGTGTTATGTATCTTGATCGCAGCTCATGTGATAAGGAGGGGCGTGTTAGTATCAATCATCATGATTTCGTTCCAGCTTCAGATAATGCTACAGCTAGTGACAGTGGGTCTGAAACAAACCCGTTCATTGTGTTGCTATACCGACCTGGTCATTATGACATACTGTACAGAAAGTGAAAAAACGTCATATATTTTGGGTAAGCTGCTGCTCATATTTACTAACTAGAGGTGGAAATCGAGCAGATTAAAACGGGTAGTTTGTAGTACGAAAAATGGGCAGGGTGGGCCGGGATTCATAGATAATATTGGTATTATAAAATATGATCAAGAAACCTTTTAAATTACAATGACAATCTGAATTTTGAAACAAATTTTTTTGGAGGTCCTATATGAATTTGAATACACATTGGGTGACTTATGCCTCAGTTTCTACCGTTTATTCATAAACGGGTTGAAATTGGTACCTTTTTTACTAACATTTATTCAAGTCCTATATGAATTTGAATACACATTGGGTGACTTATGCCTCAGTTTCTACCGTTTATTCATAAACGGGTTGAAATTGGTACCTTTTTTACTAACATTTATTCAAGTCTTTACAGGCAAGTTGGAAACTAAAAATAAACTCATTGCAGGTATCAATTGTGATCTATTCAGGCAGACGCAAAGCACTAAGGGACTGGCTTTAAACATTTTCGATAACATTTCTCAGTTTTGTACTTGGATACAAGTTCTTAACATGTTGAATTGGATTGTACTAACGGTAAACAAGCGTTGTTGCCTATTGGTCTGATATCATCCCATGACTTAGTTGCATCATTTTGGGGTTTGCTACAACAATATTGTTTCATCTGCATCCACTATAATATCGGCACAAACTGTTGATGATTCTCTGTCATCAAACAGTATTGTGGAAAAGTCATTTGCATATTTAGATATAATCTTAATTGGTTTTGATATCTTAGCAAGACCCAGTTTGGTTCTAGTCTTAAGCTGTAGTTAGGATGGAGCCAAGACATATTAGGCTTGCGGTCTGAGAATGGTTATGAAAGATTTTCCAAGGCCTTAATAATTAGTCTATACGGTCCAGTATGATCCAATAGGTGATGTTTACCTAACTAGCTGCCCAAAAGTTATAGAGCATGTAACAGTGTAACACAGGTGATGTTTACGTAACTAGCTATCCAAAAGTTATAGAGCATGTAAGCCTGTGATCTATTAATCATTTATCTGATTTGATAGTCATACGGGTTATTGGTGTCTTGTATGCGCACCATCTTAAATATTTGCTCATTTGAAATTTGATGTTACTGAACGGTTATTTATGTTCAAGACTAAGGATCAAATAAGAAGAATCTTTAAAATAAGAAAGATGAGAAATAACTATAACTACACATTAGAGATGCATCAATTTGAATTAGATGCATCCCTAATCTTTTAAATGCATCATAATATATTTTCTAGCTAAAAATTAGATGCATATACATATATTAAATGCATTTCATCAAGTTAGACGAATTCTATGTATTTTTCGTCCTTTGCGGGTCAAATTTGTTGCTAGTACTACTTTGCATCGTTTTCACTTCAAAATCACTTTCGAAACTAATTGTGATGCATCTAAATGAATAAAGATGCATCTAATTCAAGTTGATGCATCTCAAATATGCAGTTATAGTTATTTCTCATTCTTCTCATTTTAAGGTTTCTTCTCACTGGATCTTTGCCCTTGGTCGTACTCAAGAACATAATGTAAGCAAAGGACGTATCATTTGTTATTAAAAAAAGGACAATAGTTTTAAGGAGCAATGTTATAATCACTCTAAAAAACAATCGTTGTATTCGTTTTCATAATTTGTCACCGTACGAATTTCGAATCTTTGATATTTGACTTAACACAAACTAAAATCTCAGTTAAAAACTGCATTGTGCTACCACCTTTTACATAAACTTTCATAACATCATTTTGTCCTAAACCAATTAGGGTGGGTGGCATGAAAATCATGATTTGCGTATTGTGTTAGATAAGCAATCCCAAACACCCTCTCACTCAATAAGGTTTCATCTTTATATTATTTTAGTCTTTTGATTAATTGAAAATAAAAGTGTGACAATTATTTTAAGACATATGTAAACAAAGAGAAAATTCTAAAAAGAGGCAAAAAAGTTAAGCCTTTTTCTAAAAAAAGCAAAAAATAACATGCTTTCCCAAAACGGTCATGTGCGAATGTGCCACTAATTTTTTGACACGTGTTCAGACAAATAATACAATACCAATCATTTGTTCCCAAGCAGATGTGCGAACGACGATTGTGCGAATTCCGGCTAATGTGCGAATTCCAGCTAATGTGCGAACTTTAAAAAAAATCTTTTTTTTCAATCACTATCAACACCATCATCACCACCATATAGCCACCATCACCACCACAGATCAACACCACCATCACCACAACAGATCCGCCATCACCACCACCACCACCCCCATGTAGCATTGTTTTCTGCGGCGACTGGCCGCCATCGTACCATCATGCTACCGTTGTTGTACCACGATTATTTTATCATCACACAATCGCCATCGTCATCGCTTTCAACCACCACAAGTACAATCACCAACTAGATCTAAAAACATAAATCTACAAAACCCACTCCCCATACTCGATTTTCTTCCAAACCCATAAAACTGAATCTGAAACTTGCAATCAGCCACTACCTATCATCTAATTTGGTCACCCATCTTTAAACAAAAGTCAACACCCACCCATCAGTTCAACCCAACAACCACGAACCACCATCTTTTCTTCCTAATTCTATTTAGTATATTTGTTTTTGTTGAAGATTTCAAATTTTATGGGTTTTTTTTTATGTAGCTATCGTGGTGGCATTTTTTGTTTTATGGAGATTTGGAAATTTAGAAATAAAATGGGTTTGGATAATAATGATAATGGATTATATAAAATCTGTTGTGGTGATGGTGGTGTGATCAGGTGTTGATGGTGACCGAAAAAAAAGAAGATTTTTTTAACGTTCGCACATTAGCCGTAATTCGCACAATCGTTGTTCGCACATCTGTTTGGGAACAAATGATTGATATTGTACTATTTGTCTGGACACGTGTCAAAAAATTAGTAGAATCGCACGTTCGTACATTCGCACATGACCGTTTTGAGAAATCATGTTATTTTTTGCTTCTTTTGAGAAAAAGCCTAACTTTTTGGCTTGTTTTGGGAATTTACTCATAAACAAATTCTCTCCGTCTAAAATTGTTGTCTTTGACAAAAAAACACAGTTTAAAAAAAGTTAAACCACTGTATTCCTAAACCAATCAAATATCTACCACTCTTGCTAAAACTTCTTTTAATAAAAATTGGACGATTATTTTTGTAAATTAAAAAATCGAAAGGCAAAGAAGGAGTAGGGGCAGGGCCGGTCTTGAGTTTTTCGATCCCTTAGCGAGTCAGTCAAAAAATACCCCGCTTATAAACAAAGAACAAGCTTTGTATTGTATTCAACTAGCCAGAATATTCTTTTGTATAGATCAAAGTTATTGTTTTCTTACCATACATGCAAACTTTTAATATTTTATATTGATTGTATCATTAGAGATTATAATGATACACCCGATAGACATTATTAAAAAGTTTCTATGTTAAAAGAAAAAAAAATTGCATACACACAAATTAGTATTATTGCTCGTCGGATACATTTAAAATGAGCATCCCTAAAAACCAATATTCTTGGTAGTCCATTAGCAGGGTACCCGCACGTTGCAGAGACGGGTACCCTGAAACTAAAATTTCCGGCAAGCTATGTTTTTTGTGGCGAAAGTGGGTGTGTTGTTAGTGAGAGAAAAGGGTTTTATGTTAGTGTGTTGATGAGGCGAAAAATGATCCGTTTTTAGGAGGTCATTTAAGCCCGAATCCGAATTTATTTGATCAAATATTGCCCTAAATCGTTCCTTTTGTGATTTTAGGTGTTTGGAGAGCGAATTCTGGAAAAGAGGCTATTTTGGACGTTTTTGGAGCATAAAGTGAAGAAAACGACAAAGTACCAAAAATCCAAGCTGGAAATACAAGGTGACGGCGTCAAGGGTTTGCTCTTGACGGCGTCAGACATGAAGAATAAATTACCGTAGCTGGTGACGGCGTCAGATGGAGTTATGACGGCGTCAAAGTGGCCAAGAATAATTTACCGTGGGTGGTGACGGCGTCACATAGGCCGTCACGATTTTATCTAGGGCGTCCGAGGAAGTGTATGGCGGCGAGTTGACGGCGTCAGATTTAACTCTTGACGCCGTCAGGACGATTTTCCTATATATAGTTTTCTAGTTTTTTCATTAAAAGAAAGAGAAGTTTTGGTGAAACCCTAAAGACGATTTTGGTGCCTCTTTTACAGGTTTTTCAAGGGTTCCAAACCCTTGAGACCTTGCATTGTAATTGAGATAAGTATACTCTTAATTCAATCAATATGTCTATGTGTTGGTTGTCTATCTTTTGTTCTTATCTTAATTCTACTATGCTAGGCTAAATTTCCTTTGTGTTTGCTTAGATCTAATGAAACCTAGATGTTGATTATGTGTTGATTACTTGTCTATTCTTGTTTTGAATGAATGATATTATATGTTAGGCTTAAGAAAACTGGCAGATCTCCAAATGGTAACATGCTTGAACGTCTTAAGAAACATGAACCGAGGCGTACTAGGTCTTTATTGGTTGTATTTAATGCATGAGCCACTGTTTACAATCCCTATGGTTGTGCTGGGTCATGGTGTAGGAGGAGATAAGAGCTCATAGAGTTGGGGAGTTATGTATGCCACTCCACGAATGGTATTAAGGAATACAACCCGTCATTCATACAAGTGTAACAAGTAATTAACATGTAAAAGATATCTAGGGAGTAATGAAGTCTAAGTAAACACAATTTCTCCAATTACTGCTCACAACCTTAGTTTAATATTAGTTTAATTTCATTTTCATTAGTTAATTAGTTATAAAGTAGTTTTTGGGTTAGTTGATTAGCAACTAATTCCGCCCACTCCTTCAAAACCCGAGATTTTAATTGCTTTCATAAAAATATAAAAATACAAAAAATAATCATCTTCCATCTCTAGAACTATTAATTAGGTTTTCTAATCCTAGCGACACTATTCCTAAGCTGAACGATCAATCCCCCGGTACTTGTCACTATACTATACTACAACGATCAGGTACACTGCCTGGTGGGGGTTGTAAGCCTCGCGAGATCCCTCGAGAGGTAAAGCAAGGTGCGATTCCCACGCATCAAGTTTTTGGCGCCGCAGCCCAGGGAATAGTTATTGTCTAGGTTAGGATTTCTTTTTATTAGGTCTACTTGCTAGATTCCTTTCTAGTAAGATTTTATTTTTATTTTTAGGTCTTCTTTAGTCTATCTTATTTCTTCGTGCTTTTGTTCGTAACTCTTTACCATCCGACATCATGGAAGGTGGTAACATCTTTGAACCCATCATCCCACCACAACAAAACCCACCATTAGAACCCCTTAGGCCCCGAACCTTAGGAGAGTATTCCCGACCTAGCCACCAAGGCTACCGAAACACCATTGAGCTCACCGGAGCCAATGTGACCCCCTTGCGATCCGACACCATCCGGTTGGTGCAAAGCGGATGTGCATTCCATGGACTTCGTTCCGAAGATCCAAACCAACACCTTAAGGACTTCCTCAAAATTGTAGATTCCATAGACCTAGGTGTTGAAACTAGAGAGACTACCCGTTTACGCCTATTCCAATTCTCTCTACGGGATCAAGCTAGTCAATGGCTTGAGCGTTTACCCGCGGGATCCATCACCATATGGGATGATCTCACCACTCGTTTCCTTGCTCAATTTTTCCCACCGGGGAGAACTACTAAACTTAGGAATGACATCTTGATGTTCCAACAACGTCAAAATGAATCTCTTTATGAAGCATGGACTCGTTTCAAGGACTTACTCCAAAAAGTCCCTCATCATGGCATAGATTTGTGGCTCCAAGTCCAAATTTTTTATGACCATATCGATATCCCCACGAGGCGAACCATTGACCAATCGGCCGGTGGTAAGCTACGTGATCTTAGTGCGGAACAATCATGGGAACTCATAGAAGATCTTGCTCTCTATGACAACGAAAGTTGGAATGATCCCCGTGATTTGAACAAAACGGTCAAGGCAATATCTTTGCCTTCGAATAATTCAAGCACTCCCGACCGTAGGATCATGGAACTTGAGGACCAAGTCAAGTTTCTCATGAAATCTTACGAAGCTCCGAAGCATTCAATCCAAGTGAACAAAATCACTTCTTCATGCGAATTATGTAGTGGTCCCCATGACACTCGTGATTGTGTGGAACTCCCCGGAACAGCTTTTGCGGACTACACATCCACGCGTACCGACGAAGCGGGAGATAAGTGGTACACTTTCAAGCCCGAGCCAAACACATACGGTGATTCATATAACCCCTCATGGAAAAATCACCCAAACCTTAGGTGGAAACAAAATCAACCAAATTCATCCAACCCACCTAATCGTTACCAATCAAACGGTCCACCATCCAACCGTACCTTCAACAACAGTCCTTCTAACAACTATGGTAGTACCAACAATCTTGAAGGATTGATGTCAAAGTTCATGGCATCTCAAGAAGCCCGCATAGCTAAGTTTGAAGCCGATTTCAAACAAAATCAAAATGAGATGACCAATAGAATTGACACATTGTTGAAAGTTCTCAATGACCGAGAAATGGGAGCACTCCCAAGTGACACCATCAAGAATCCGAAACTAACCGTTAATTCCATATCATCCGTTTCGTCACCCGCTTTGTGTCCACAATATTATTCGGTCAAATCAACGAGCAAGTGTTTCAAGCAAAACCAAGTTCCCCAAAAGGACCAATCAACTAAAACTCCCACTATAGAACCGGTCAAAAGTATTGTTGAAACACCTCTTACGCAAGACCTTGACGATGAATTCAAAGAACTTCACATTGAACGCCCCGTCATTGATGTCTTAGCGCGTGCTCCATACTATAGCGCCCTCCTAGAAAAATATGAGAAATGTAAGCTAGGCAAAAATGGGACCGCTTTCGTTCAAAACAAGTTACCTAAAAAGCTTGATGACCCGGGTATATTTGTTTTGCCTTGTAAGATAGGAAGATCCGAAGCTTTCGACACATTAGCCGATTTAGGGTCAAGCCTCAACTTGATTCCCTTATCCTTATTCACCACTCTTAAGCTAGGAAAGTTAGAAGAAACGGAGGTATTGATAGGGCTAGCGGATGGGAGTATCGCTCACCCGGTTGGGATGATTAAGGATGTAGTTGTTCACGTAGGAAAGTTGACTATATTAGCGGATTTTCACGTCCTAGACATGGTTAGTGACACTACATGCCCATTATTAGTTGGAAGAGGATTTTTAGCAACCGCTAGTGCCATGATAGATTGCAAGGAATCTAAGATAGCGGTAGGTGAAGGCGATACTTGGTCGGTGTATAATGTTAAGAAGCATAGTTATGATTGTGATGATGAACCAACACCGCATTGGGTAGAGGTGAATAGGAGACCATCTAGATATGGACCTTGGATAGAAAGGAACTTCATAGGACCTCAATGCCCATTTTATCTAGAAAAGGATTTCGTTGAGAAAACACATTCGGTTGAACAACTCATAGCTAGAGATGAGGAGCTAGATCCCTTTGAGGACCCCTTAGTCTTTAGAAAAATGATTGAGTTCTTAAGCGTAATGCCTATTAATATAGAGTTGAATAAATGGAAAAGAGATGGAGATAAGTATGAATGGAGGTGGGACAAGCCACCTAAAGAAGGAGACGGATCATGGCACATGAGAATGACTTTATATGATCCGGATGGAGAGATGTTCGAGAGGTCGTACCATACTAAGGAAACCGATAGAGAGTTGAAACCTAAGTTCGATCCCAAAGATGTCCTCAATGAGGAACTCACCCGAATCACGTAGTAACCCACAACTTTGAGTCTAGCTACAAGACTCGTAAATAAAGAAAAGCGCTTCTTGGGAGGCAACCCATGTTTTGTGTGATTTTATTTGTTTGATTGTTATTTGCTTCCGTATGCATGTTTTATTTTTATTGTTGGTTGATCATGTTTCTCAATTAAAATGTGGAAATACTTTATTATGTTGTTTAGCCTAGTCTTAACTTCAACCTAAAGGTATTTTTGCAAAAGATAAGTGTAAGGGGAAACCCCAAATATGTTTTTTTTAAGAAACAAACCGATCATGATTCTCCACAATATTTAATGAACATGTGTATTCGTATTGTTAGAGTCAAATGCTTGTATTGAGTCATAATGTAGTTTTGCAGGATTTTCCAGGAAGTAGGACAAAGTTTTTCCAGAAATTTTCCGGAAACTTAACATAAAGATTTCTGCAGGTTCATTCTGACGGCGTCAGGCAATTGCTCTTGACGGCGTCAGGAGTCAAAAATCCGGAAATTTTACCAGTTTTGTTTTTCTAACGGAGTCTTATAAGTTTTTGTGAATTATTAAGTTTTATAATCTCCAGGAAATCTGCAAACTTCATTCCACAAGCATTATATCTTACTTTGTTTTCTAGGATTTAGTAACTTATATAGGATGCCGCCGATTTTACGCGAGGTTGCCTTGTCTACTTTTGTCAGGATTTACAGGTTATTTGAGACAAGAAGATGATTTATATTCTGGAAGGGAAGCTTTGATTGTTCGTTTTCTTGGAGGAAGATTTAACCTGGCCAACCTAAAATACATACCGAGCGAATCAGGGGAGTATTTGAATTCATTCTCTTTACTTTTAACTTTTACATTCTTTACTTGAACATTGGGGACAATGTTCATCTTAAGTGTAAGGGGAGGGTAAAAAGATGATACCTTACATATGCACTTTCGCTTGAGTTTGTTTTGTTTGATAGTAGATGAGTAATAAAACTATGAGAAATACTTGTTAGTGTAATTTTAGCGCCAAATTTAAAATTTTTTACAACATTTAGGAGTGAAACTCTAGCCATAGCAAGCGTCTCATGGATAGGAGGTTGTATGACTAGCACATAACCGTATATTCAGAAAAATTTTCCACCCAAAATTGTGAGGTTCGCCTTTAGATTTGATAGGAAAAGCATTTATTATTGGTGCTTATGAGTGTACCGGTAGCATTTAGATTCTAGAACTTGCGTTAGTGATGCATCCCGAGACCGCTAGTGAGACTACATTCGTGTGGTAGGATTTACTACATGATAAGAGGCATTAGGATCACCCTTGTGTTAAACCCGTATTACGATTACTTGACCATTTAAGTCATATTACTTGGCTAGTTAAGTCAACTAATTTTTCCCACACCCTTAGCGTTGTACTCATTTTTAGTACACGATACCCCTAGTACACCCCTCCGAGCCTATCTTTTCGTTTCTAACTTTAAGCATTTTACTTAAAGGAAGAATTTGTTACACCCCACTTAAATGTACACCCAAATCGCCTTAGCCTTCCGTGTATGCGCTCATTTTTAGTGCATTATTGTTATGTGTTAAACCCTAAGTTAACTTTCTAATTGATTACATGGTTGCTAAGTCGAGTCATATCCTTGTACATATTGTTTTGGGACGATTGGGACTCATGGGTAAGTACTTATTTTATGGAGTAATGGGGAAGAACAACACTTATTACCCCCATATGTACGTTAATCTTAAAAGTGCTCCAAGTGTTTTGATTTTCTTAATTCGAGTCATTAGAATAGTTTAATGTAAAGTATGTAAAGATTCAAGTGTAAGGGGAATGCTCAAACCCCTATGATGTATTATTTTGGATGGTAGGGTAAGAGTGTATGAAAAAAAAAAAAAAAAAAAAAAAAAAAAAAAATCGAAAAAATCAAGAAAAAGAAAAAAAATTAGAAAAAGAAAAAAAAAATAGAAAAGAAAGAGAGAAAAAAACATACGGACTACCATCCCGTTTTCATTCTATGTTCATTTTATGTTTTTAGTTATTTTTCATTTATTAGCTTAAGTCGAGTCTAGTCTTGGCTTAGCAACGCCATCTTGTACATGTAATTAACTAAGATTGTTAACTCGCCACCAGTAAAATCCCCTTTATCCAACAAAACCGTGTAATTCATATCCCTACACCTAACATTATAACCCTTTAAAAAGACCTCTTTGATAGTTTATCCTAGGTGCTTACGCCATGTGGTGGAGGTTTGATCCTTTCCCAAGCCTATGGTAATCTATTTTGCTATGACAGGTAGTGAGAGATATCTTCCATTTCCATAATGTTATATTACTTTATTACACCCGAGAGATGTGAGTATCTAAACACTATTTGTGAGGTGCTTGTGTATGACCTCCGTGCTTGTCTATTGGTCTTTAGTGGAACGATTATTTGTTGTAATTACTTTTATATTAGTGTTAAATGACCCCTAACTTGTCTTTTGAGTAGAATAAAAGCTCATTTGCTTGAGGACAAGCAAATCTCAAGTGTAAGGGTATATGATGAGGCGAAAAATGATCCGTTTTTAGGGGGTCATTTAAGCCCGAATCCGAATTTATTTGATCAAATATTGCCCTAAATCGTTCCTTTTGTGATTTTAGGTGTTTGGAGAGCGAATTCTGGAAAAGAGGCTATTTTGGACGTTTTTGGAGCATAAAGTGAAGAAAACGACAAAGTACCAAAAATCCAAGCTGGAAATACAAGGTGACGGCGTCAAGGGTTTGCTCTTGACGGCGTCAGACATGAAGAATAAATTACCGTAGCTGGTGACGGCGTCAGATGGAGTTATGACGGCGTCAAAGTGGCCAAGAATAATTTACCGTGGGTGGTGACGGCGTCACATAGGCCGTCACGATTTTATCTAGGGCGTCCGAGGAAGTGTATGGCGGCGAGTTGACGGCGTCAGATTTAACTCTTGACGCCGTCAGGACGATTTTCCTATATATAGTTTTCTAGTTTTTTCATTAAAAGAAAGAGAAGTTTTGGTGAAACCCTAAAGACGATTTTGGTGCCTCTTTTACAGGTTTTTCAAGGGTTCCAAACCCTTGAGACCTTGCATTGTAATTGAGATAAGTATACTCTTAATTCAATCAATATGTCTATGTGTTGGTTGTCTATCTTTTGTTCTTATCTTAATTCTACTATGCTAGGCTAAATTTCCTTTGTGTTTGCTTAGATCTAATGAAACCTAGATGTTGATTATGTGTTGATTACTTGTCTATTCTTGTTTTGAATGAATGATATTATATGTTAGGCTTAAGAAAACTGGCAGATCTCCAAATGGTAACATGCTTGAACGTCTTAAGAAACATGAACCGAGGCGTACTAGGTCTTTATTGGTTGTATTTAATGCATGAGCCACTGTTTACAATCCCTATGGTTGTGCTGGGTCATGGTGTAGGAGGAGATAAGAGCTCATAGAGTTGGGGAGTTATGTATGCCACTCCACGAATGGTATTAAGGAATACAACCCGTCATTCATACAAGTGTAACAAGTAATTAACATGTAAAAGATATCTAGGGAGTAATGAAGTCTAAGTAAACACAATTTCTCCAATTACTGCTCACAACCTTAGTTTAATATTAGTTTAATTTCATTTTCATTAGTTAATTAGTTATAAAGTAGTTTTTGGGTTAGTTGATTAGCAACTAATTCCGCCCACTCCTTCAAAACCCGAGATTTTAATTGCTTTCATAAAAATATAAAAATACAAAAAATAATCATCTTCCATCTCTAGAACTATTAATTAGGTTTTCTAATCCTAGCGACACTATTCCTAAGCTGAACGATCAATCCCCCGGTACTTGTCACTATACTATACTACAACGATCAGGTACACTGCCTGGTGGGGGTTGTAAGCCTCGCGAGATCCCTCGAGAGGTAAAGCAAGGTGCGATTCCCACGCATCATGTGTGTTTTTGAATATGATTGAGAGCAAAGAGTATTGTGAGTGTTTATTTTATATATATATATATATATATATATATATATATATATATATATATATATATATATATATATATATATATTTTTTTTTTTTTTTTTTTTTTTTTTTTTAAGAAAAAGAGTTTTATAAGAGCTAATGTTTAGGAAATAATATCAAGATTTATAGCTATTAGTAAATATGTCATTGACCAAGTATTGATCACAGTTCTCAATAATTACATTATTGGTTAATTTCTTTTATTTATTTATTTTATTATTATTATTATTATTATTATTATTGTTGTTATTATTATTATTATTATTAGGTTACACATTTTTTTCTCATTAAATTACATTATGGAAGTTACATTTTTTTTAAATAATTACGGGTTGCACGGTTTTTTTCTCATTAAATTTATGAGCTTTTACAGAATGTATGCTTACAACTTATAGATTTCCATCAACGACATCATCTAGTTCTTGAAAAAATATGCAATGTCAAAAATATCACCTCAATCCGACACCCTAGTAAAAAGTTACCGTAGTTTAAAGTTATCGTACTCGGTAAAGATTTGTTACACGGTAAGCAGCTATATCTGGTTAGTGAACTTTACCGTGTAACAAATCTTTACCGAGAAAGCAAAGAAAAAAAAGAGTTTTTTGGCGGGAAAATTTGAGTAAAATTTAATTTTTACAGGAGACTAAACGTTCAATTTTTACGCGAGGAATATGCGAAATGTTATCAAGCGCAAATAAAAACTGTCATACAAATAGCCGTTATTAAATTAATCCTTCAACGCGATCGGATAGATCACAACGCGATCGGATAGACCGCACTTTTATAGTATGTTTGTCACGTTTGTGGTTTTAAAAATTTTAATTTTTTTTTATAAAAAGTCTCAAATAATTTATTCTGTAGTTTATGGTCTAGTGGGTGGGGCTTAACTTGTTAAGCGAGCCACAAGTGGGAGTAGTACCGGATGGGTGACCATCCGGGAAGTCCTCACTTGTGGTCCACTTGTGGACCATATGTTCCGGAGATATCAGGCAATGAAGAGGAGAACCTGTAAGCCATTAGCTGCGCAGGTTCGAATCCAAGCCGGCCCCGGTTTTCATCCGGCCGTTTCTCCAGCGAGTAATCTCGTGTGAAAGCGGTACGGTTTCCGGGCGAAAGCCGTTTAAATCCCCACTGCGCCAGCGTGGGCCCAGTTCAGACAACATAGTCTGGGTATGTGGTGGATAAGGGCCTGCTATTTGGCAAGTGCGACTCTAAACCATATATGAAAAAAGTCACATTTCAAAAAAAGATATATTCAAACTATTTACTTTGCAGACAAAGTGAGATCAAATAATAAAACATTCTAAAAATAAATTTTTATGTTACAATTTTTTCACAACTCATTAAAACATGTTTCAACTATACCTGGATACCAAAAAGTTTATTTATTTATTTTTTCCGAACAAGATACGCTTATAAAAACGTGAAATTTTTATACTCGTTTGTGTTGCGCATATTTGCATAGTATTTTATTTTTAAGAAACCCCCTTAAATGTAATATGACAGGTTGTTGAACCTCCATATAAAATTCTCCCAAAGGAAAGAGTGTCCGTTGAGAATGGTGGAGAGATTCTTTTCCTCCTCCTCAAATTTAGTGTTGGCTGACGACAATTCAATGATGCTTCTCTCTGGCCCTCCTTCCTCGTAACTCCACAACACACACTCCCTCTTTTTTTAATAAACCTAAACCATTTATTAATTAAATTTATGTTGTTGCAGAGGGAAGACGTCGCTTTTATTTCAATTCGCGTTTAATTACATTCTCAATAACAACAATAACTTAGGAGGAGCTGAAGCTGATGTTGTTTTTATTTCCTCTCCTCAAAGATTGCATTCTAAACCCCCTTTTCTTTCAAAGGTACACCCAATTTTATTTTAGTACTAGTATATCCAAAGTTATACTTAATTTTGTGTTAGATGTAAGCTTTTTTTTAAGGGATTAGGTCGTAGAATAGCAATGTTCTTTTCTAAATGTATTGATTTGGTACGTGAACTTTAAAAAGGTTGTTGAAATGTAACGAACTTTCATAATTGTTCCAATTTGGTACGTGATGATGACGTGTGACATTATTAATGGTGCCCCGTGTCAGATTTTCAGGTATGACACACCATCATCATGTACCAAATTATAACACTTATGAAAGTTCGTTACATTTACACTAACTTTTTTAAAGTTCATGTACAAATCCGTACATTTAGAAAAGTACATTCCTATTCTTCGACCTAATCCTTTTTTTACTATTCAAAAGAGATAACGGGGTCAAAATTTTTCTAATGCTACTTCAATGATACATTTCAGGTAAAAAAAAAAATGACCGATACCATCTTTCGAAAAGTCAAAAAAACCTTATGGTGCACACAAAATTTAGTTCGGTACCTTAAATTGACAAATAAAAAAGATTGAACAACTTTAATTCAAATTTAGTAACATTTTGTGCAATTTGCCGTATTAGTATTGGTTGTTGGAATTTTATGAGTATATTTGTTTCTTCTGTAGGGTATTGACCCGTCTTCTCACTTCTTTGATCGAATTCATATCAAGTAACTAACCTTCTTCTCTTCCGCATATTTTTTTTACTATTTTCTTTCGGGGTCTTGGTATTTGGGATTGCTTATCAAATATCCCTGTTGAGTTTTGATTTTTGGACATAAGCAATATAATTAGTTTGGAGGGTGTTTGGGATTGTTCAATTTATAAGGACTTGCTTATGTAGGGCTACCGAATTAGCTTATGTTGGCGGTTTTGAGCTTAAATTAGGCCATAAGCTACCAAAATAAGCTAATTCACAAATCCAATTAAAGTGCTTATTTGTTTTATAATAAATATGTAGTTTCATCCAACACTTTTAACTGTTTATATAATTTTAAGAAACCTCGATAAGCTAATATATACTCTAATAATGAATCCCAAATAGCCCCTTGAATAATAGGAATTGTGGGAGCTGCTTAGTTAAACTGCTTATATAATTTTGGTGAATAATGAAGAATGAATAGAAAGTTTCATTTCAACTCAATTGATTATTCATTACATCAATGGTCCTATTTATACACTCTTACAAGCAAATAAGAAAAGGCGGGAAAAGTAGTTACACATGCTCTGTTGCGTTGACTAAGCTCACAAAGTAATAACTAGCTATATACAATTGCTTCTAAGCTATATACAAAAGATTAATGAGCTATTACATAGCTTCACAAGCCTGTAGACATTTCTTGTGATGTTGATATTGAGAAGATAATGTGACTGTGTTGATGGTATGTCCAATACCCCCCCCCCCCCCTGCAAGTTGGCAGTGTGTATGGATCACACACTCCAAACTTGGAGATACAAGCTTGATGGAGGGATCTGCTTAAACCTTTGGTTAGGACATCTGAAGGCTGATCTTTTGTAGGGATGAAGGTAGGACAGATAATGCCAGCTTTGATTTTGTCCCTTACAAAATGGCAATCAATCTCAATGTGCTTGGTTCTGGCATGTTGGACACGGTTTGAAGCCAAAGCAATTGTGGATTGATTGTCACAGAAGATGGTAACTGGTTTGGTGATAGGTATTTGGAGATCCATGAGTAAGCTCTGCAACCAAGTAACTTCATAGGTACAATCAGCTAATGCCCTGTATTCGCTTCGGTTGAACTTCTGGAGACTACCAGTTGTTTCTTGGATTGCCAGGAAATGAGACATGGACCAAGGAAGATGCAAAATCCAGTAATTGATCTCCTTGTGACAGGACAACTTGCCCAGTCACTATCACAGTAAGCCTTGAGTTCTAAAGAAGAATGTTGTGGGAAATGTAGGCCTTGACCAGGACATAGTTTGATGTATCTTAAGACCTTGATCAGAGCATCAAAGTGTGATGTTCTTGGAGCATGACTGAATTGACTTAAGTTGTGAGCAGCATAGGCAAGATCAGGTCTTGTTATTGTAAGATAAAGAAGCTTACCAACTAGGGTCCTGTATAATGTAGCATCTGGCAAGGGATCACCATCTTTGTCATTTAGTTTGATGAGAGGATCAACTCGAATGTGAGAAGGTTTGAGATCCAAAATGCCAGCTGTTTGAAGAAGCTCTAGTGCATATTTTCTCTGTGTCATAGTGATCCCTTTCTTGTTTCTGAGAAATTCAATACCAAGATAATAGGTGAGATTGCCCAAATCTTTGATACTGAAGACTGTATCCAATTGATGCTTGACTTCATTGATGAGAGTGGTGTTGTTGCCTGCTAGAAGAATGTCATCAACATAGATTACAAGAGCCAAGAAATCACCATCTTTGTTGTAGGTAAGTAGAGATGTATCCGCATAGCTTTGTTTGAAACCTATGGTGAGTAAGAAAGAGGTTAGTTTTGTGAACCATTGTCTTTTAGCTTGTTTCAATCCATATAATGACTTTTGTAGCTTGCACACTGGATTAGGGATTGAGGTGTTTGGTTTGTAACCAGGGGTAAGGACATATAAACTTCTTCATGCAAATCACCATGTAGGAAGGCATTGTTGATATCTAGTTGTGCAATGTGTCAATTGTGATGAACAGCAACAGCTAGAAAAGTCCTTACTGTAACCATCTTAGCAACAGGTGCAAATGTTTCATTGTAATCTATGCCCTCCTTCTGTGTGAACCCTTTGGCTACCAACCTTGCCTTGAACCTTTCAATGGATCCATCTGTACTTGATTTTGAAGACCAACTTGCAACCAATGGCTATCTTGTCTGTTGGCAGTGATGTGACAGTCCAGGTCTTGTTTGCTTCCAGTGCTTGCAATTCTTTAGACATAGCATCTATCCACCTATAATCTTTTACAGCTTGAGTATATGAATGTGGTTCCACAGTTATATTGATTGTGTTGATTAGATGTTTGTGTGTTGGTGAGGTGATGTTGTTATAATTTAAGTACTTAGTGAAATGATATTTGATGATTGAGTTGACTGTGTGTCTGGTCTTGGGTAGTTTGTAGTGAAAATCTTTGTACTTAAGAGGTATGGTGGTTGGTCTTGTTGATTGTCTAATTGGAGGAGGTGGTGGTGGATCAATGTGTGTTTGAGAGGATGTTGAGCTAGTGGGTGGTATTGGTGTGGATATGTTGATTGGTGGTTCTGAAGGAGTGTTTGGTTCAGCCTGTTCAGATGTGGGTGAGGTGTGTTCAGGTGTAGTTTCTGTTGTTAAAGGGTGTTGATGGTGTGATGTCAGGTGTGATGATTGGGGTAATGTTTGAATTATGGTAGAAATCAGATGGTGTGGAAGATATTGTGGGTGATGTTTTGGATGCTCTGTTGTGAAATGGGAAAACTGATTCATTGAAGTGAACATGTCTACTTACAAAGGTTTTGTGTGTCTGCATATCATACAAGAGGTAACCTTTCTGATTTGCTGGATATCCTAGGAGTACTGATGGTGATGACCTAGCAGCAAATTTATCTGGGGTGTGGTGATGAGCATATGCTTGGCAACCAATAACCTTAAGATGAGACAGATTTTTGATGGATGATACCCTGTTTGGTGAAAAACTCAGCTAATGATTGGTTTATGAACTCTGTCCCATTGTCACTCCTAATTGTTTTGATCTTAACCTTGAAATGATTTTCTACATAAGAGTGAAACATTTTGATAGTTGATACTGTGTGGTACTTATGAGGCATCAAGTAGGTCCATGTGGCTCTTGAGTGGTCATCAACTATTGTGAGAAAGTACTTGCAATTATTGACTGGTATGCTTATATGGACCCCATACATCAATATGAACCAAATCAAATAAAGCAGAAGTATAAGAATCACTTGTTTGAAATGCTGAAGCATGTTGCTTTGCTAAGGGACATATAGTACATGAGTTTGATGGTATATTACACTGAGAAGGTAATGAACGAGTCCTTATTTGTTGCAATACATTGTAAGATGAGTGACCTAATCTAGCATGCCATAGATGGAAGTTGTTGTTGCTGGTTGAAAGGGCTAAAGATTGAGGTGTTGGTTTCTCCTGTTTGATGATGTATAAACCATTACAAAGGGTACCATGAGCAATCCTCTTGTGTTGGTCCTGAAAGTAGCATGAGAATGGTGTGAATAGAACAGATAAAGGGAGGTTTGTGCCCAATTTGCTGACTGGTTATAAGCAAAGGATGGAATGTATAAAACATCATGTAGTGTTATGGATGCATTAATATAGACTCAACCAATGTGTCTTTACTTGTGTTTGTTGTCCATTAGGTAGTGTGACATATATTGGATACTTGCAAAGTCTAATGTTGTGCATTGAGGTCAAAGTGATACAGATATGGTCTGTGGCACCACTATCAACAACCCAAAGATGTATCTGATTAAGCATGATAGATCCTACTAGTCTTTAAGAACTGCAAGTAATGTGAGAGATCATAAGTTTAGGTATACCTGCTGAATTGAGTGTGTTCAAACCATTTGAGTCCTTTGTGTTCTGCTGCATGAGTAACATCATTTGATTTAGTAGTTGATCCATTCTAGCTCCCATTGCCAATTCATGTGCAGATACTGAATGAAGTTGATTATCTTGAGTTGTTGGAGCATTGGGGACCGTTTGAGCCAAATTGACAATTCTGAAAGTTGATTTCTGATCTCTTTGGTTTGGTGGTTTATATTTGCCATGAAGTGGGTGACCAATTGGGTAACCAACCAACTTATAACATTCTTCACCAATGTGTCCTTCCTTTCCACAGTTACCACATATCACTCCTTTCTTAAATGCACTTCTTTTGGCTGTGAATTCATTTTGACCCTGATTGTGTGTCCTGTTTGAAGATTCCCCCTGAGTGAAGGTTCTATTGTTCCTTGAGTTGTTGTAATATGTTGACCTTGTGTTGTTACTTGTTTGTGTGGGCTGATAAGGCTGCAGTGGTTGTGGATTGTGAATTGAAACCTTCTCTTTGTTTCTCTTCCTGTCTATGATACCATAAGCTTTAGCCACAGTTGGCATTGGTTGCATCAACAAGATCTGACCTCTAACATTTGCATAGCACTCATCTAATCCCATAAGAAATTGGATCAACCTTTTCCTCTGATCTCTCACCATTAACTCTGCCATTTTCACATGTACAGGTACAAACACACATGTATGGTGCCTCTAAAGCATCACATTCATCCCAGAGTCCTTTCAATTTGTGATAATAAGTTTCAATTGCACAATTATTTTGCTTCAATTGGACTAAATCATTTGTGATTTGATAAATTCTGTGTCCATCAAGTTGAGAATAATGTTCTTGCAACTCACTCCATAAACCAGCAGTATTCACAAAATTCAAAGAATTACTTATCTGTTCAGCAATGGTGTTCAGAATCCAAGAGATAACCATATCATTTGTTCTTTCCCATAATGCCCTCAATCTTGAATCAATGGCAGGTTCACCATACTCACCAGTAACAATCTTTAGTTTGTTCTTGGCATTCAAAGCAATCATCATAGACCTTTTCCATTGACCATAGTTATCTGAGCGTGTTAACTTCTTTGAAATGAGGATCAAGCCTGGATGATCATTCTGATGTAGAAATAATGGATGATTTGGTGAGTTTGGATCATTATCATTCAAGATTGTGTGTGTTGTTGTTGTTGTTGTCTGAAGTTTGGGAATTTGATGCCATTGTTGAATGTTGAATGATTGTGACTGAATTGTTATGACAGATAGAATTATGATGATAAGATGATCAGAAAACTGTTAATATGATTGAATTGGAAGAAGAAATGGTGGTTAATGATGGTTTGTTACGGCGGTGATAGTTTGTTATGATGGTTTGTTAGGGTGGTAGATGGTGGTTTGTTTGTGGTTGAGTTAGTTATGACTAACTGAATTGGGTTGTTGATGGTAGAGCTGGATCAATGCTCTGATACCATAATGAAGAATGAATAGAAAGTTTCATTTCAACTCAATTGATTATTCATTACATCAATGGTCCTATTTATACACTCTTACAAGCAAATAAGAAAAGGCGGGAAAAGTAGTTACACATGCTCTGTTGCGTTGACCCGCGTTGACTAAGCTCACAAAGTAATAACTAGCTATATACAATTGCTTCTAAGCTATATACAAAAGATTAATGAGCTATTACATAGCTTCACAAGCCTGTAGACATTTCTTGTGATGTTGATATTGAGAAGATAATGTGACTGTGTTGATGGTATGTCCAATAGTGAAATTACCTCTTGAATCCTCTAATAATAAATAAGTGCCAAACACTCAAATTAACTATTATCATCTTATCTGATTATTGTGTTCCAGCTGAAAGAAAATCTACCATGTAATGCGTTTTATGCAACTGATTATGTGCGCCTGGTTATTATAAAAAAGCATAAAGCGTTTTAATAAGCAATTCCAAACATCTCCGTATTGATTTACATTATAATGTGATTTGCTAGGTATGTGGAGGACGAGGAAGGGATCAACAAGTTCTTTGCTGCATTTCACATGCATGATACGTTTCCTGGTTTGGTTATAATTGACGATCTTGGGGACTTTTTTGATGAAAGGTAGTCTTGATATGTATATATCCTTTTCTAACAATGATTCGACGTTTGAATAAGATGGGCAACTATGAGCCAATCATGTGCAAATGGGTAAAAACCAGTAAAATCAGAATAGATCAGCTAAAATAAAGATGAATGAGTCATAATGGCTATATAGTCGATAGTTGCATTTCAAACATTCAACTTCTTACTCTTTTTTTTTTTCATCATAGGTACTCATGTGGATATTCAATAGTTTTTATTATGATTTTGTATGTTGTTAAAATTTCTAAAAATACTTTTATAGTTAAATTTATATTAGTTAGTTATAGAACTTAGAATGTTGATAAGTAAACCAACCCCTTTTGCTTTCTATTCGACATAAACTTTGCTCATCTGAATTGTTATGTGACCCATTGTTTGCCCAATTTACTGCCTATGATGTGAATCCATTACCATGTTTGCTGACTTTTTCTTTTTTATATTATTTAATGAAGAAATTGCCAACAGAGGTACCATAGTCCTCGTGGAAGAGAATTGGCTATAGTTCGAACATTATCTCTGTGTCGGAATGCAATTAGTCATGCAAAGTAAGTGAAAGATTCATGCTTGTCTCACTAAAAAGTGAAAAGCTTTTCTTGCAACTGGTTTTCACCTGCGTTTTTTACAGTGAAACAGGACCTTGTATGCTTTTGTTCTCTGATACTAACAATGGTGACACCCTGAAATTTCTTCACATTTACAAGAGATGGGTCAACTCTATTTACACTATCAAAGGTGGGTTTCGTCTAATTTTTGGACATTCCCGTTTTATGATACATATTTCCAGCATCGACATTTTATGGTGCACACTTCCATAGGGTTTATACTTTATACTTAACTAAACATAAATGACTGCTTTTGGAAGTTTGAATTTTAAAAGTATAATAAAATAGAGATTCGCTCAAAGTTATGGGTGAGGATCCTCTCCTATTACTTGACTCAAGTTGGGCATTTGTGAGTCATTGGATTTGATCTAATGGCTCAAATCAAAAGAACTTCTTTTGTTCAAACTTTGCAATGTGTTTGTGGTTGGCAGGTGATGGAATTGGGTCATTTATTCTCAAGAATAGCAGTTTAGGAGGTTCTTGTGGGTTAGAAATGGTGACAAGAAAGACTGCTAAATATTCCATTGCATTTCAGAACTTGATTTTGGAACAGATCTATGAGAATGACGGACAAAGATAGAGTTATATTTTGATGAACAAGAACTCGGTATTCTTTAACATCTTTCCATGCTGTTACTTTTATACCTGTTTATAGTAATAGGAATTGGGTCATTTATTCTCAAGAATAGCAGTTTAGGAGGTTCTTGTGGGTTAGAAATGGTGACAAGAAAGACTGCTAAATATTCCATTGCATTTCAGAACTTGATTTTGGAAGAGATCTATGAGAATGACGGACAAAGATAGAGTTATATTTTGATAAACAAGAACTCGGTATTCTTTAACATCTTTCCATGCTGTTACTTTTATACCTGTTTATAGTAATAGGAAGCTAGCTGATGCAATCATCATCCTCTATAGTAGATAAGTTGAACGGGTTGGGAAACATATCAATACAATGTATCGTCTTGTTTTTACATTCCTTACTAATTCATATAGGAGATATGATTACTAGGAAGTTATTGGTGCACCAATGTTGTAAATAGTTTCAGTTAACCAATTCAAGAGGTTGTACGCACTTGATTATGCCATGTGATGTTTTCTCGACTCATTTGACCCGTTTCCTTAGTTAAGAAATTGCAAACCCTTAGGGATACCGGATACATATTAGTCTTCAATTCCACCGATTCATCTCCATTTGATTTTTTTTTTTTCTAAGTTCAGTCTATGGGTTTTATAAGGATCAACAACACAAGTAGGAAGGTGTGCTTAAACCGGATACAATGGCTAATTGGACATCTTATTCTTATATATGAAATTTGTTTGCCTGTTCTATCCTAGCCTCTCGCTCTATCAAGTACGCATATGCCTTCAAATTTACAATTTCTACCTGTCTTTTTGACAATTCTAATAGCGCATATAACAACAACGATACCCAATCCCGCATAAGCGGGGTATGGGGAGGTAGAATCTATACAAATCTTACCCTACGCTTGGGTAAACCGAGGGTAAAAGACCTCCGGCAAAGTGAATGTATGAGTATGATAGTGATCAAAAAGTAAGTGAATATGATAACGCAAAGTTACGTGATAATACGAAGTTACATGGCTGATGAAGATAAGAAAGCATTTGAAACATGGCAAGAGAAGCTATAATAATAATAATAATAATAATAATAATAATAATAATACTTCCTCCGTTCCAAAATATAAGTCCAGTTTGACTTTTTTAATCAAACTTTGACCTTACATATTTTTGTTTGTATTATATAATACTTGATGCAAAATATATTAATGGCTAGTGTATTATATATATTTTCATTTAGTATAATTTTCTTCAAGTGATATATAATACAAACAAAAATATTTACGGTCAAAGTTCGATTCTAAAAGTCAAACTGGACTTATATTTTGGGACGGAGGTAGTAGTAGTAGTAATAATAATAATAATAATAATGATGATGATGATGATGATGATGATGATGATGATGTAACAAAAAGAAACAATATCATCAAAAAGAGTATGTAACAAAAAGACATATAGGCAACAATGCATGGAAACATATGAAATAAATATGCATATGGCCAAGAGCTCGTGGAAACACATAGAAAGCTCAAAGATGCGGCAAGAAGCATAAACGAAAAAGGCATATATATATAAGCAAAAAAAGCAAAGGAAGCATGGAGAACATACGAGCATAAGCACAAGCAAAGGGGGGGGGGGGGGGGGGGGGGGGGCGCCGACCTATGGGCGCAGACTAAGTTCAAAAAGGCATAAAGCAAAAGGGCACTCTACTTAAAGCGAAGGCAAAGGCAAAATATATATATATATATATATATATATATATATATATATATATATATATATATATATATATATATATATATATATATATATATATATATATATATATATATATACGAGGGGCTACTACGAGTCTAATAAAGCAAAAAGGGAACTAGCTAAACAACTCTATTCGTACAAGCAAACATCTAAATTTGATTTTAGCCCTCCACTTATTCCTATCATAGGTCATGTCATCGGATAAGAGAAGCTCGTTTGTTAATGGTGCATATAGATAACACAAAACCTAGGCATACACTTGTCTTGGATCGTGTACACCAAAGGTTAGTTGGTGGATCATATTTAGATATTGCTGTCAACTGATCCCTTATCAACGACTATAAAAGATGAGTATAGTATAAAATTATGAAACTTATCACTTGAAACTGTTAATACAAAGAGTTTGTAGCATAATAAATCAAAAGAAGCTACACACAGGTAGCCAAAACACTCAGAAGCATACCATAATATTGTTTTTTAGATAGTACAAACAACGAAAAGTTCAAATAAAATTCGGAAAATAACGAACAATCACTCTCTTGAAAGCACACCAGCCACTCCATGCACTTAAAACCTTCATAAATTACTCCAATCAATCTCCGGTTGTCTAGAAATAGAAGCCTAATCACATGAATAATAGGAAATCAGAAGTTCAAATTTCATTTATCTGACAAATCAAGGAAAAGTACAGTATAATATAAGAATGAGTGCTTAAAACACATGTGCTTAAAAACTTAAAACATGAGTAATGTTATAAGACTAAAATAACCTTTCTTATAAAAAACAATGCAATCTATTAAATTTAAATTATTTAATTTCAATTTAAACCACTAACTTTATTTACTCTTACAGTCTTACTTACTCTACATTCATATACACATAAAAAAAAATAATAACAATAAAAAAAAAAAAAAAAAAAAAAATTGCACACATAAATTAACGCTACTATGCACCACCATCGCTATGCGCGGGTAATCCTCTATATATGCATATACACACATGCATCCATAAAAATTCTTCCTTAAGGCTTAAGCATTTACTATACCAGCTATAAAGCATGATTGCAATCGCTTTCCCATGGTATGAATTGAGGCCATATGAGCACCTAGATCTGAATAAGTGATTGGGATGTGTATTTGTTTCAAAACAAACATATTATGTTGGTGTAAGTCGAAGCAGATGGATGAAATTGTCTATGCTCTATACGCAAATGTGAACGATCTAGCTAGTCATTCGAAAACTTAATGAAATATTTTCAATGTTTAGTACCATTTTTATGGCTTATTTACTAAATTTCTTTTCCTAAACTTGAGTGGAATGTATATGTGAGATAATAAGACTATATGTTGCAACTTGAACATCAGATAACCAGATATATCTTATGATTTTAACTTAAACATAAAGAATGCTAATATGTTTAATAAAGATCATACATAATCACACTGCAAACATGATTTAGCCATGACATAAGAACAATAATACGACGAGTTATTCATTAAAATTCAATATTGAAAAAACCGTTTTGATATTAAAGAAAAATACGTACATATCAGATTTGACGCGGGACCTTGGGGAGTGAATAGATCATAACCTGATTCAACGACTGAGATTACCATATCCTAGAACCAATCCATGAGGAGTCATGGATATTCCCATCTGACTAGAAGTGGGCACAATTGACATTGGGTTAGCCGCTTCTGCCAGATGCCTCTTCTTCTCCTCTTCGATGTTCTGTTTAAGCAGCCCCATTATTATATTCAACCGCTCAAGCTCTCCTAATCCTAAGCTTTCTATAGGAGCTTCCCACCAGTGATTATCTTGGCTTGCTTTCCTCATCTTGCTAAATTGCTCACCTTTAATCTTTTGATCCTCCAGTTGACTAATATCATAGGCGAGTTGCCTATTGAGATCATGGATATTGGCATTTCGATGCGCCTCCACATATTGAGAGGTGCTTGAATTTGGTGGAGGATTATGTGTGAAGAAACGATCAACAATCGTCTCTACGGATGGATGGCCAAAGGAAAATACCTTTTTACCGGGAGAGAAGACGACGATAGCTATTTCCGCCCCACACAAGATACAAAGCTCACTCGCTTTCTTAAAAAGGCCAGAACGGCGTTTTGAGAATGTAACCATTAAGTTGCTTTCTTTCTCCATTTTCATCATTTGGATCTTTTGACGACCCTTGCTCTTTTTAGGTGTCATTGGAGGTTGAGAAAAAAACTTTCGCTTAGAGAAACGAAAGTAATCTTGAGGTTTATTTGATTACTCTGATATGTTTGAGAACTTGAAGGATATATAAAGGGTTCATGTTGATTGTTGCCATTGAAATTGGTACCATGTGTTGGATTTACACTAATAATACAACAAAATGTATTCCCATTCAAGTATTTTCGATATTTCATATGTGGATTTACTTCTATATAGATCACAATTTAAAGTTTTTCCTAATGAACATCAAATTGTGTGTCTTCATGGTCAACATAGCTTTTTCCAGATCTCATTTTGATGACTGAGAAAAAACCATACACAGACCATATGGTAAAATATCAATTGGCTACAGATATGGTTCATGAACATTTTTTACGAGACATTAATTCAAAACTTTATAATTTTGGACATGACGTTATTTTGGAAAGAAGCAAGGAATAATGTCGTATTTGCACAAGCAACCTTTAAT
The DNA here is from genome assembly GCA_030686995.1 of Artemisia argyi. Lineage (NCBI taxonomy): Eukaryota > Viridiplantae > Streptophyta > Magnoliopsida > Asterales > Asteraceae > Artemisia > Artemisia argyi. Next base: position 114,306,648 of record CM060709.1, on the reverse strand, counting down.
ATATTACCACAAGGATATATAATTGGCTCACATAACAGCGTGCTATTATAATTATAAATATATTTAAAAGGCAGTTTTTTCGTGCATCAAAATATTGTACGAAACAGTTGGATGAACAGTGTTCCGGCTACAGTAACATTGGCTTCACCAAGTTGTACGCCACAGTTGTTCCAAACATTATAATTATATTATAATTATAAGTATATTAAAAACCCAGGATTTTTACTGTAGCAGTTGTGCTTCAAAGAGTTGTATCGCACAGTTGACTAAACAGTAACATGTGTGCTGTCCCATGTTGTACGTACTGTAGCAGATGTACTGTAGCACTTTTTTTTTTTTTTTTTTTTTTTTTTTTTTTTTTTTTTTGTGAAACTATGAATAATTTTCCTTAAATAAAAAAAATACAAAACTTGCACAAAAATTTTTTATTATGCGGTCATTCATTTTTGTTTAAAAAAAATAAATAACAAAAACAATACAAAACAAAAATACAACACCATAAAAAAAATAACAAATCCGCGGCAAAGCGCGGACTACCCCGCTTGTTATAATTATATTATAATTATAAATATATTTAAAAGGCAGTTTTTTCGTGCATCAAAAGATTGTACGAAACAGTTGGATGAACAGTGTTCAGGCTACAGTAACATTGGCTTCACCAAGTTGTACGCCACAGTTGTTCCAAACAAATACAGATACATATCATCACCTCCCTCTCCCATAAATTCTAGAACCCTCAATCATCTTCTCCCACATCCCATTCTCTTCTCCATCTATGCTCTCTCTGTTTCTTTCACATATTGAGAAACCTACAAACCACAAGATCCATTGAAAACATAAACCCTAAATTTAATTTACTAAAGCCAGTCCCATAAACAAATCTTATATTTACACAAAATCACAGTAACAATATCAAAAAAAAAAAAAAAAAAACATCTCCCACTCGGTTTTAATAAGCTGATTAAAAAAATTTATCGAGAATCGATTTTGTGTGTTGTGTGCTTCAGGAGTACGAGAGGATGGAAACAACGCCATTTGGAAAACTGGCTTAAAAGGTATTCTCCAACTTATTTATTAATTTGATATTTTCTTAATTTCGAATATTGATTAAATTGAAATTTGGGTAACGAGATTGGGGTTTAATTAAGTTGGAATTTGATGTGTTTGGGTTTGGTTGTGTTTAATTTTGTAGGTCAATCACAATCAGTATTCAGAATCATATAACCAGTCCTAGCAAAGAACTCTTTTGTATAAACATTTGTTTTTATTATGATGTAGGTTTGATTCGAAAGAAACAAAGAAGCTGAAGATCTTTGAGGCCATATTGTTCAAGTTAAAGATTGAAAAGAGGTGTTAATAAGGTAAGTTTATTTTGAAGATGGTGTACTAAGTTTTAGGTATGTTTCTTTTATGAAAATTTTATATGTTATTCATGTTTGGTTGACTGATTATTGATATATTCGGTTGTGAACATAACAATATTTTCTAATTCATCATGATATGAGAAATATGTTGATTCATAATGGGAAACATTATATGTTTCCGGCAAACAAAAAAAGTTATATTATAGTTTGGAGTCCACACATAAGAAAGGTTGAAATAACATATGAACAAGATGAAGATATTGTTCTTTGTAACCTTTCATACTTTATTTTCGCTAGGCGTATCAAAGTCAGACTTAATATTCAATTTACAAAGTCAATGCATTCAGAACTTATTGTCATCAATGTTAGTTTTTACTACATTTTAATACCATTTTTTTGGTGTATTTCTTGCTTATTAAGGTTATTCTAGCTGTTAAAAAGTATCGTATCGATGGACTTGAAGTTAAAAAAGTTGGGCTCTCTTATGGCGAAAAGGTTAAAACAACGTCTAGCTGCTCAACAGCGTAAATACCAAGAAGGGTGCATGTCAGGTACAGTGGGTATTTTTGTCTCACCATGGCCGGATTACTAGAAAACTACTTTCATGTTCTACAACTTATTATATGACCAAAAGTACCACCAGTAAGTATCTTCGGTTTTCTTAGCGATTCTACTTTCGACACATTTACCTATAAGCAGGTTGATCTAGGCTATTCTCTTTTGTTTTGACCTGCTTTGAATTTGTAGTTTAAATTTTTCTGAAAATTATGGCCGCCGAGTGTAATTGGTTTTAATTATTCAAGGTTACCTCATTTCTGCCGTTTAGTTGTCGGGAACTCGGTTGTGGCACTCCTTGCTGCATTTGCTCATTATACTCTATCGAGAAAAGGTCAGTTCTCTTTACACTGAACTTCATTTGTTTTTTTCAATTGAAAGATTGGGTATGTAAAGTTGTGCAGTACAATGTCTACGTTAAAATCTTCCAATGACCATACGAGTAGTCAAACTTTATTGAAAGTTTTCTATTGGTGTTTTGTACAGGTGCGTATGTGGTGGCAAGGAAACCACAGAATTCGCAGATATGGAAACCAACGCCTTCCCAAACGCTTGCAGCTTGGGTGAAAGAATTTCCTGTTGAACATGAGATTCAAGAAGACTAGCATAAGGTATAACAGCAGGTAAGGCCTCTTTCATCCAAATTAAAACTTTACCTACTAACGACATACTCAATCATTAGTGATGAATGTATTTGAAATACAATGGATTTTTATACAAGCAAACAACTCCTAAGTTGCAAGCCAAAATATGTGATTACTCACTGTTTGGAATTGCTAATTAACTTATCGGGTTTCGCAAGTAGTAGATACACAGCTATGTATGACTATTAGGTTTTGGAAAACAAAAAAAATAAGACATACGACTACTAGGTTGCATTTGGGTGTGTCACTGCAACCTCTATGGATAGATTATAATAGTAGATGAACAGTATAGATAGTCCAAAAATTGTGTACCTATTTTTTTTTAACACTATTGGTGTTAAAAGCCAGAGCGTACATACCTGTTAAAGAATATATGTTGGTAGGGAATTTCCTCACTCTAGATGTTGACCTTGCAAGTTTGAACCTCTCATGTTAGGTAGGGATGGATTGACGCTTAATGGACTTTAATGAAGGCCAACGGCAGTATAAAGTGCAAAGAAGAAGTGCACGGGAGGGAACTTTGTTACAGGAATCAACAGACGAATCGACGAAGTTGGCTACAAAGCTACATGTGGTAAGTAACCTTTACGACCGTACTTGCATTTTGAATTTATTTGTAGTAGTTATGAGCCATAACTTATGTGGTAGGGAATGAACATACAAAACAACAACACAAACATTTATACTATACCTTACTGAGACCGTAATGACGCGCGGCTGGGGCTGCTAAAACACTCTCTTTGAAAATTTTGTTTGGGTATTTTCAAGGGGTGTATGTGCTTGCTTCAATATCACAGTTGGATTGCATTTTATTTGGAACTTAACAAGGATACATACATCTGGAATAAATAGAATCCCGACGGTTCGTGCCTTTTTGATATAGAATATTAGAGGATAGTTTGGGTCAGCCTTTTATATGAATGTGTGCTTTAGGTACTAGGCTTCTCTTACATGCTTTATCATCATCCCAGTCATCCAAATATGCAATTATGTTGTGATTACGTGTAATTGTGTTCTGTTTTGAATAAAGTGAACAATTTCCAGTAGGATTTTACAAATATTGTGTATAAAGGAAAACTATATTAAACACTGATTAACGTAATTTTAGTGACAAACTATCATACACGTAACCAGTGTGAATAATTGCTAATAAACTAATAGAAAAAAGTTTAGCTGATGCTTCTCATTGTTGCTGGACTTCAGCTATCTTGCCGTTCATGTGGACCCGTATAGTCTTATCTTTCAGGTTCATTTGCTCAAAAGTTTCTTCTTTTGGATCCCATCTTTTTGTTTCATGCAGGCCATTACTCAAGATGTTGCTGGAGAAGAGCAACATATCTTAGCAAGTTGAACAGATTCCAGATACACCATTACGAGATAGCAGGGCCGATTTCCCGAATCATCTACGAATTTGAACAAGATTAGACATAGGTAAGTAAATCACAACCCCATATTTATGATAACTCCAATATTCTGTGTTCGTTTGTGTGATTATTTGACATTCTAGAATATTTTTGCAGCCCTTTTAACAATTGCCAAACACTTCGACTGTCTATTTTGTTAAAAAATAAGTAGCAAAGCACTTAATAAGCAAATTTGCTACTTAGGGACAATCCCCCATAAAACTCTTCCACATAGTGCGATTAGTGTGTGAGACCTTTCCTACAGAAGAACGTGCACTAGAACTCTAGGTGTTTGCATAAGTGTACTTATATTAGTAAGAAAAGATTGAAGAACTAAAGGTAATTCATCTTTGGGAGTTCTAAAACAAGAATGGTTTCATCATTAGCAGAGTTTAGGTTGGTTAACAGATAAAATTTGTTCCATGGGTAAGTTTAAGCATTAAGTTACCATGGAACTAACATTTCGTGTGATATTACCCGTTAGTCCATATGTCTAACATTCAAAGCTTAAAATTGCGAGTAAATGTAATCTAAGTTGCAATTTAGATATATATTACTTCTCCATTTTGGGGTATAAGACTATAGTATGTAGTTGAATAAACATTCGTTGATGTTGCAGTTTCCTTTTCTTAGGTTGATAGCTGCTTCATGTAGTTTTTAGTTCTGAAAACTTCGACTTAACAGTTAATTTTTCATTAATTGTTAGATTCCAAAGTATGTAAACTTCTGATGCTGATGCAAGCTTATCAAATAAAGAGGTTGATTAATCATGTTTGAAATGGATCTTCAGTTTACCAAAATAAAGCACCCTCCCCAATATGCATGCTTTAAACTTTTTGCAATTCCAGTTTTCATTTGATATTAAATTGATCTATAGAAGCTATTAACTTCTCATGCTGTAGATGAAATGCCGTTTTAGCTTATTAGTTGTTCTGCCTGATGCAGATGATGGTAAGAGAGACAAGTTAACTACAAATCTCAAGTTTTAAGGGGTGTTGTGGATAGACCAGCTGCTGCAGTGTTTACAGGTTTTCAAAAAGGATTAAAACCAAGCTCAGGTGTATCAAGCACTCCCGCAGCAACGCGCGGGCTACCCCGCTCGTATACTTTAAGAACCAAGGCTTATATCACAATCGAGGCATACTTTTCTCCATTTTGGATATGTAAGGACACTTTTACTAGTTGGTCCAAAGACTTCTTTATGTGACCCGGATATATTTTTCTTAATTGTTCATAATCATCAATATATTTCCTGAAATGCCCATATGCTGCATCACATTAAGCAATGTAATAGTAATTGCATAAAATGTGAATGTAGCTGAAAATTCATGAGCGAGCATACACATATATCTTGTGCTATTATCTGGTATGATTAATAGCGACTCTTAAATTCACATGACCACGTGTGTCGAACTTGGTATCAAAACCAGTAGTTTCTTACAGGTCGAGTCCTTATTAATTCATCTAAGTTAGCATATCTTTAAACGGATCAATAAACATATAATCAACACTAACTACTCTATAACAATTTGTACATTTTCTGACTGATAAAATCATTTGGACTTTTTCTATACTAGTAATTAATTATGATTCATGTATATTCTTCTGTCGTTAGATGTGTCTAAACATGGTTGTTTTCAAATTTTTGTGATTTCCCTTTGTGACATTGAAAGTTGGAACTTTTAAATAATCAGCTATCTCATATTTTTTTCTAAAGTATTACGGAGTACTATTTCTTAACATTTGTTCATACTTACTTTTCTGATCATATAACAAAGATGAGATTTGGAATCCTCTTTTTTTCTAAAGTATTTTCTCTCCTTTAAACAATGACCATATCATTTGACTGTAAATTTTAGTAACGTTTTTATCCAAACTAACTATCTCATAATATATTTGTACTACATATAAAGCATGAATTAAACATGGTTTACAACACTTTAAAGCACTCAATTTTCAGAATTACAACAAGGTAAGCATATTGTACAACAAAATAAAACGTGGTGTCATTTTAAGACCAAAATTCTACTAACATTAATGCTATTAAAAACACCCTATCACCAAAAATTACAATCATTTAAGCACAAACGGGCACGGGCAAGACCTCTTGATGTCATATTGTGTGTGTGTCGTTAGTTTTTTTTTATTATTTTTATTTATTATTTTTTTTGAAACGTAAAAACTGAAAAAATATCGGTTCTTTTAGTTTAAAACTTAAAGTCAATGGTCTTTTTTTTATTTTATTAAAAGTAGTACTATAAGAAAGTACAAAAGAGATCTTATTCCCCCTTTATTAGATATGTTGTTCTTTTTCAAGAAATTTTGTCACATGGGTCAGCCCAAATTCGAACATTCGCACATTTGCAATTCACACATTTGTTTATAAAAGTCAAACGACATGTGGGGTACAATTGGTAGTGAGGGGGCCTGCAAATGATTGGTATAGTCTTATTTGTCTGGACACGTGTCAAAAAACTAATGGAATCGCACATTCGCACGTTAGTACATGACCAAATTGAGAAAACATGTTGGTTTTGTATCTTTTTGAGAAATTGAATGAGAAAAAGTACAATTTTAAGAATTTACTCTACATATAAATCTATATCACATGTACCAAGCAGGTACGAGTTGGTTAATGAACATTCTCACATAATATAAGGGCCATAAAGCCTTTGATAACCACTTAGGTTGTGTTTGGCGCAGCAGATTATGAAAGATTATGAAGAGATTATGCTTATTTTTTCAAAAAAAAAAAACTACTTAAAAAATAATCTTTATTTAGCAGACATAACTTATAAGAGATTATAGAAAGAATAATCTTCCATAATCTCTGAAAATCAAAAGTTACTTCATGTAACTTATAAAAATAATCTCTTTTTATAATCTTTTTCACTACCAGCACAAGCACCAGCATCAGCAATAGCACCAGCACCATCTACATTTGCCAAACATACTATTATAGCATAATAACATGCCGGTCTAACTTTTGTTAAAGTTACAAAAAGCTAGTAACGGAGCAATCAATAGAACTTAATTCTTAACACGAAAATACGTTCATGAGACTAACATAACTATTTCAATCAGAAAACGATGTTTCATATTTCTCATGTTGGTATCGACATGATAGGTCATTTTGATCAATTGAGGGGGAAAAAAAAAAAAAAAAAAAAAAACATATTTGATTAAAGTTGATGGCCCACTTTTTTGCACTTTTGACAAGAAAGTTGTCGTTTAGCTGGTGAAAATTTTTCTTGTTTTCCTGTTTCTAAATTTCTTGATAATGGAATGGTTTTTCTTCTATATAAAAGAGTTAAAAATTTTGAAAACCCATTTAGTCAGAAGATGACACGAAAGATTAAGGTTAGAATGGTTCATGTGTTTTTGTTAAGATCCCATCTCTTTCTATTCAGAAAAAGATGAGAAGAAAAAGAGTGAAAATGATATAATGAAATTTTTAATTTCTTAGTTAAAATTTAGAAAATGAAATTTTTTTCTTTTAAATGTTAAAAAAAAATAGTGAATAAACGGATTTTCAATTTTTATTTTCATATGAAAAATTTCTTAAAAAAATACTCCTCCTGTCTTAAAATAATTGACAGGAGACAAAAATTACACCGTTTAATAAAAGTGGAGTCGCTTTAATTTTCAAAAAGTTCTCTAGTTTTTACTACGTAAAAGTGAACAATTATTTGAGATATCGCGAAATAAAAATATAGACTATTATTTTGAAACGGAGGGAGTAAGATATAAAATGAGAAGACTTGATATATGCAACTTAAACCTACGTAACTTAACCGGGATCCTCGTGACTATTTCCGACTCTTTCCCTGCCTCACTTGGCACCCAAAATACGTACCTAATAAAGTTCTCTAGTCTTACGTTGAGCTGTTTACTTTTGTAACACAAGCACAATAGAACCCTTCTCTAAAAAATGCTCATTTTAAAGCACAAATTTCCCCAAATATTATCCCATGCCACACTAATAAAAAACGGTTCAATTAACCACTTACATGTCACTAACTATTTATTAACTCTATACGTAAAATTCACCAACTTAAAATATGCACACCAACTATTCGATGAAATGCCTCATAGAGATGTCAAGTCATGGACTATACTCATTTCAGGATTTTCGCGAACGGGGTCGTATAAACTTGGGTTGGAACTATTTAGCCAGATGCAAAAACAAGGTGTTACAGCTAACCAGTTTACGTTTTCGAGTGTTTTAAAGTGTTGTGCAGGTGCTAATGAGGTTAATAAGGGTAAGGGGGTAATTGGGTGGATATTGCGAAATGGTGTTTGTTTAGATGTGACGTTGAATAATTCTGTGCTTGATTTTTATGTGAAATGTGAGGCGTTTGATTATGCGATGAAGTTTTTTGAGTTTATGGGTGATAAAGATATTGTGTCGTGGAATATAATGATTAGTGCGTATTTGAAGAATGGTGATATGGATAAAGCTGTGGGGTTGTTTTGGCGTTTGCCGGTTAAAAATGCAGCAAGTTGGAATACGGTTATTGATGGATTAACGCAAAATGGGTGTGAAGAAGACGCGTTGCAGCTTCTGTACCAGATGGTGGAAATGGGTTCAGATTTTACGGATGTTACATTCTCGATAGCATTAGTATTGGCGTCTTCTTTGAATCATGTGGAATTGGGAAAACAGATTCATGGTCGATTAATGAGGGTTGGTGTAGAAGATGCATATATCAAGAATTCACTTATCGACATGTACTGCAAATGTGGTGAAATGGAGAAGGCAATGATCATATTCAAAACATCAAAGCGATCTGTTAATGGTGAATCACTTGCCGACTCTATGTCTCTCAGTTCGATGGTTAATGGGTACATTCAAAATGATAGGATAGAGGATGCTCTGAGAATATTTAGCTTTATGGTAAGTGAGAATGATGAAGTGGACAAATTTACTCTCACTAGTGTACTTTCCGCTTGTGCTGATAACGGACTTTTGGATCTTGGTCAACTTTTACATACATATATATTGAAAACTGGACATGAACCTAATGCATTTGTAAGTTCATCGTTGATAGACATGTATGCCAAATGTGGAAGGCTAAAATGTGCTTGGTTGATTTTCAAAGAAGCTAAGATTCGAAATGTTGTATTGTGGACTGCTGCAATATCTAGTTATGCGTCACATGGTGAAGGGAGGGAAACAGTTCGTCTTTTTGAGCTGATGCAAAATGAGGGGATTATACCAAATGATGTCACTTTTGTAGCGGTTTTAACTGCATGTAGTCATGCAGGCTTGATTAATGAAGGCTGCAAGTACTTTATGTTGATGAAAGATGTTTATAATATACAGCCTAAAGTTGAGCACTATACTTGTATGGTAGATCTTTTGGGTCGCGCTGGTCGGCTGAATGAGATAGAGACTTTTATGTCTGAAAATAGAATCTCACATTTGAGTGCTGTTTGGAAAGCATTTCTCTCTTCTTGTCATCTACACAAAAATGTAGAGATGGTGAGATGGGTGTCTGAAAAGCTAAATGAACTAGAACCATCAGCAGCTAGTCCTTACATTTTGATGTCTAAAACTTGTGCCTCTGATAGCAGATGGGAAGAGGCTGCTAAGCTAAAGTCTATGATGCAAGAAAGGGGAATAAAAAAGAAACCAGGGCAATCTTGGATCCAATAAGAAGCAACTAACATTATTGTTAGAAGGGTGTGAGATCAGCTTTTGGGCTTGCGACGTCTCCAAAGCCTGAAGCAATGGACTGGCTTAATATCGTCGTGTTTCATTCAATAACATGTGACTTATTAGGGATCAAACATCTCATTGGGACGAGTGGTTACATAAACTCGTCTTGGAACACTAATTCGAATTATAACCGACCTCATTATCATTATGTCATAAGCAAAAGTTGTGATAATAGTGATGCTCATACGTGGCATGAACTTATATATGGGAACTGCTCAGGTCGAGATTATCGGTAAGGAGATGTGTTTGATTCATATGGAGTCTATTTATCACAAGTGACCTATTATGTGATGCATACTGATCACAATTTATAAGTGAGCTGTTATGTTATCTATATTAATGACTGTTCTTGAGTGATGGATAAGATAATACGAGGTGAAGCCAGGGATAGTCATGAGAAGATGTGGAGTCATGCGAAGAAGGATGGGCTACTCCTATACTATGTCGTAAGTTTGTCATTGTACTACTCTTATATCATTGTTATAGAATAACAGGTTTTCACAGCAGTTTTGTTACGGGAAATTGAGCTCATTGTGTTAATTCGATTGGTCTTTTTAAAGTCTTCATTGTTCTAACTCGGTTTCCATTGTGAATTTCAGATCTCATGCGAATTGGGACGATCAACCTGCGATTGCTGTAACTCCTATCAACTGTGACCCGTACTCAAGCCCGCCTCCAAATCATTTTGATTCTGATATGGCACAACATAATGATGTCAACTTCTCTCTAAAGAATCAGCCAGCTATGATCTTTCTGCCTCAAACCACTGAGAAAGAATTGCAAGACATTTTAGCAGTCGCCAAACATGGAGTAGCGGTATCCGGGAGTGCTGCAAAAACTATAGGACCGCTTATCGGGTCAATTGACATTTCGGAATCTGACAAGGGTTTTCTGTTTCGTGTTGCTCTAGCAGGTGTTAAGAAGGACGAGAGTAAGTACCACACTATATTCTACTTTTTCCTAATAAAATGAATAACCAGTTTTAGTGTTTAGATAAAAAGTGATTTTGGTTGTGAGTTTCGGAATATAGACAGCGAAAATATACTGCAAACTGATTTTTGAGATAACTGTAAAAGTCACAATTTTCAGTTTTTAGATGCACATCCATGTACCTACCCCTATATAAAATCTAAACTATTTTGAGTTATGACTACTTCATATATGACTACTTCATATATGACTACTTCAGAAAGGACGCCTGAGATTCACATTTAAACCCTTTAATCTTAAGTTTCTGGCCCGTATACTATAGTTTTTAGTCTTGTAATATTCACGGGGGTGTTTTGTTTTAGCTTATTTTTTAGACTTATTAGCTTTACCAAAGTAAGCTCATTTTAGTGTTTGGATAAGCTTAGGGGTCGCTCACCCATATCTGCCCAAAATAAGCATTAAAAGTAAAATCATATTTTGTCGAATACTCAAAACTGTGACTTTACATCATTTTCTACGAACTCGAAGTTCAAAATATATATCAATCGGCTCATAGATTTTTTTTTTTTTTTTTTTTTTTTTTTTTTTGTTTTTTTTTTTTTTTTTTTGTTTTTTTTTTTTTTATTATTATTATTTTTTGTGTACTGCAGCATTCAAATGTGATTAAAACAAGAACTGATTTTGAAACATGTAGTATTAATTAGTTTTGTTGCTCATGTAACAACCCTAGTGTCATTTGTTAATTCGTTTTGTTTGTTGTTGTTTTTTTTTTCTTCTCTCTCTCTCTCTCTCTCTCTCTCTCTCTCTCTCTCTCTAAAAAGATTATTGTTCTAAAAACCGAACTGTCTAGTTGAGCCTAAACCAGGACATGAACTGTTTTTTCATAAATGGGTGAATCAACTGATATCGCCTTATCAAACATGAATAAGTTGACTTTTCTCAAACTCCTTCCCATCCACCACATTTGACTTCAAACCACCAACACACCTACTAGTAGTACTCGCCCTATTACAACATTACCCTTACCATTACTACTACTCCACCTTTTCGACAACTCCTAAGCTTTCTGTTCATGAAATTTCAAAATTTAGGTTGTGTGTAATCTAGTGAAGACTATCCACAGATACTATGTGGATGATTGACCTTCACTTGACAATAAGTGTAATGTATTATTGATGCACTGATTTCATTTAAACCACATAAATTGATTTTCAACTTATTCTACAAGTTAATGAAATTTTGTTTTTTTAGTTTTACTCGGACTCTGGTCATTTTCAAGAGTAAATTCCGTTTCTATGTTTTTTCTCAAAATAAGAGTTGCTTGTTTTTTAGTTCTATTCTCAAAGTATGCTTTTGATATTAAAATAATGGGACTTCTCTCTACTTCTTCTTCGTCCTTTCTAGACAAATCTTTTTATGCTCATCTCTTTGGGTTCTTTATTCTAAAACAACTACATATACTAGCTATATTTCTCCTACAAATAAACATATATTGATTCAGTTGTTAAAGAACTGTTGTCTTGGTAATTCATATGATACAACTAACAAAGGGTAGAGACATGTAATGATTACATGATTTTTTTTAGTAGAATTCAGGAAATTAAAAGAAAAAAGATGATGATAGTTTTGTTACAAATTTAACATTTATGAACAAGTGTTAATGTTACAAGTAATTTTATATGAATCGCAACTTTTTTAAGAAGAAATGCATGTTATCGTATCAAAAGTACTAAAACTTCAATAATTATAAGATAATAGTAAGCTTTTGCTTATATACTTATTTGAGAATTATTTAAAGAAAAATTCGATTATGTTTTTCAAAAGCTAAAAGACAAAAATAGCGTAAATCATTGTTTTGTAAATGCTTCGTCGAGACATTGAGAAAGATATACAAGCTTAGAAAAGACAAAATTGAAAGCAAAAGAGAAATTTATATTCTCTTGACAAAATTTCACCGTTAGTCCCTAAAGTTGTCGTGTTTAGCGCATATCGTCCTTAAACTATTTTTTTGGCATTTTCGTCCCTGAACTCTTCATTTTTGGCGTGGTTGGTCCTTGCAACCCACTTTTGGCTGACGGACGTTGCTTTGCAGCGTTAGTTGACCAGTCAGCTGGGTTTTTCGTCATTTCACATTTTTGCAATGGCGCATTTGGTCCCTTCCCCCACTTTTTTCCCGCCTATCTTCTTGGTAAACGTTCAACAACTCATCAGCCTATTTATAACCTCGTTTGTATACCCTAGATGACACACCAACACATAAATCCCTTTGAAAAGAACCACACTTAAAAATGGCAGCCCCAAATGCAAATGGATGTTTTCCAAGTGAAGCTGACGAATACGAGTTTGTCTTAAACAACGCCTTGTTGTGGGACACTGTGTTCAATGAATTCGGGTATGATCCCGTATTGGAATTTGGTAATTACAGGCAGGTTAGCACCGCCATGAGGACACAGATACTGAGGTGGGTTCGTAGACAGGACTTTTACTGGGACGAGGTTTTGGGGTTGAATGAGGAAGAAGATATAGAGGAGGAGGAGGAAGAGGAGGTGGGGGGTGATCAAAATCAGGTGGAGCAGCAGCAGGGCGTGGTGGAGCAGTAGAATAATGTGGTGGATCAGCAACATAATGTGGTGGAGCAGCAGCATAATGCGGTGGAGCAGCAGCCAAACATGTTGGAGGATAGGTTGAATTTGGCAAGCAGGATTACGGCTCTTGAAATATTCTTTCAAGAATATAAAGAAAGGAAGGATAGGAGGGAAAGTGATGCAAGCAGGGCAGAGAGCTCTGGGTCGAACCGGTTGGGGTGAAAGCTTTGAATGATTATGGTGTTTGTATGGTTTTAGTATGTTTGTAATCTGGTTTTTATCTGATGTATGGAACGGTTGCTACTTTATAACTCTATCAATAAATAAATATGAAGTTTAATTACTAGTCATTGTTTATGGTTGATTGTGAATGTTTGATTGCCAACTCCATATCAAGGGTTGTTCAAGTCAACCACAAATTACTCTAATTGTATCTGATGTAAACCTTTATCATAAGGAAGCCATGATTTGCAGAATTTGTAAACTAGAAACATGAATAACATTAACCATTAAGTCATAAAACTAACCACCATAACTTAAGTCTACTACATTAGCACCATTCATAGTAAGTTAAGAAATATTTACAACCATCATCAAAAGTGAACAAGTTTTTCAAAAGCATAAGACATGATACATCATCTTCATGTTGCCTTGCCTTTCCCCTTGCCCTTGCCTTTCCCTTTGGGTTTATCTGTTGCCTTTGCCTTTTGCCTTTGCCTTGCCTTTGCCTTTGCCTTTGCCTTTGCCTTTGCTGCTTTGACCATGATCCTGGTCACATTTACGTTTCTTTGCTGGGATTGGTTCCTCATCAGGGACAGGTAGAGCTAGGACAGCAAGGTCAGCTGGGAGAGGCAGAGAATGTAGAATAACTTGGAGAGGTACAGCTTCTATTGGCGAATCAGAGCTTGTAGAATCAGCTATTGAAAACTCAGAGGTTGAACCAGACTTTGTTTCTTGCTCTTCAATTAACCAGTCAAGCAATCCGGGTGGGATTGAGTAACCACCAGAACTTAAACTAGAACTGCTGGAAGATGAGCTAATTGGTGTTGGGTCACATTAATATAATTGGTACTGTTAGTGTTCAAAGGTAGGCATCAAACTACATTATGGTCTTTCTAATCTTAGTAAACACATACAAGCAAACAAATGAAGGCGAGGAGTGAAAAGTTTGATCAAATGATAAATAAGCTCAGTATGGTCTTTCTAATCTTAGTGTTCAAATGTAGGCATCAAACTACATTATGGTCTTTCTAATCTTAGTAAACACATACAAGCAAACAAATGAAGGCGAGGAGTGAAAAGTTTGATCAAATGATAAAATAAGCTCAGTATGGTCTTTCTAATCTTAGTGTTCAAATGTAGGCGTCAAACTACATTATGGTCTTTCTAATCTTAGTAAACACATACAAGCAAACAAATGAAGGCGAGGAGTGAAAAGTTTGATCAAATGATAAAATAAGATCATTATGGTCTTTCAATTCTTAGTGTTCAAATGTAGGCATCATACTACATTATGGTCTTTCTAATCTTAGTAAACACATACAAGTAAACAAAACCCCCAAATGTTGTCACTAAAAACAAAGTCAAATATGTTAAACATGATAAACAACAATTAAATGGTGCAAAAGATGTATCAAATGATAAATAACAATTTATAGTTTAAATACCTGGACGGCTAGGGGAGCTCATTGTGTTGATTTCCTTTTTTTTTTTTTTTTTTTTTTTTTTTTTTTGAAATTTAGGGTTTGATCGGGTTTAGTTACTGTTTGAATGTTATGTGTTTAATGTAACCAAGTGTGTGCTCAATACTCTAATTTGCTTTTTATAGCAGGTAAGTTGTTTGACTTTAATTAGTCAAACAAATTGAATGACACATTCAATGCTTGTTCAACAGATGGTTGAAAGTCAAAGTAATTGCTAGATACACTTTGTATTTTTTTTAAAGGCACACAGAGATAACATATTACAAATGTGACACTGTAGTATTGATCCACTATATTCTTTTGTGCTGAGTACTTCTGCATTGATAGATTGTGTAGGTCATCTTGTTTGACCAAGTTGAGAAGCACTGACTTGTTTACTCTTTGAATGTAGCAGTACCTACTTTAATTCTACCAATATCATTTTGTTTCAGCAGTACCTTCTTTAATGTATGGTGACATTTAAGTTGAAGCTCATAACAGTTATTATACACAAATGAAGGAAATGATAAAATTGATTTCATTTCATTAAACTGAAACAGATTACACAAGATATTCAAACAAAACAAACATATAACCATTTTCTGTTTTTTTACACAAGCAAGCCCCAAAGCAGGTTATACTCCTCTTCTTCTTGTTGCCGCCTCTCTTGGTTAGACTTTGCAAAAGCTGCTTCTTCTTCTAATGCAAGGTTTAATGCTTCTTCATCTAAACTCTGCTGAATTTCATCATCAACAACATTTCCAACTACCTGCATCTCAAATTCTGTCTTTTCTTCTTCTTCCATCAGTTTCATTATTTCTTCTTCCTCTAAAATTCCACTACAACCAGAAAGCGTATCTTTTTTGAATACCTTAACTAAGTTTTTCCTGGTAATGTTAAGATAATGGCCTGATTTTGGTGAAAACACTGAAACATTACGAAGAATCAAAGCAGCTCCTACAGTAATATCATTTCCATTATCTCCCTCATTAATGATTTTATGATGTATTGTACCAGATATTTCACCTGAGAGATCTTTCACAGTAACTGTAAGATCTCCAAGCGCATTTGGGGTACACGACTTTATTATAGCAACAACTTGTTCAACTTTCCCTTTATTGATAAAGCTTCTGATATCACCTAAACATCCAATCACAACCCCCCCCCCCCCCCCCCCCGTTAGCATTCACATAGTCCACGGCGCTAAGCCATGACCCACGTGTAAAATCCTCATCCTCACCCACGTCTTCAACAACTTTCCTCATATACTCCTGTGTGGAAATTATAGGCACGTCTCCACCTAGCCGGGTTTCCTCTATTTTACGTAGCTTCGCCCTTTGATAGACACCCGCAGGACCCGGTATGATCCTAACAGGATGTTGGCCAGAAATTTCATCATTCTGGTGACCTGATGAAGCACGGGGTGAGTTACTCATGTTGTTGTCGTTTTCCGTGACAGCAAGAACCTTGTTGCCAATTTATACTGTCCTTTAAGTTGGTGTTTGTGAGGGCGTATAACGCGATTCTCTAAACGGGGACGATACGTGCAAAATGTTTTCCCAAATCAGGGACCTAAAACGAGATAAAAGGGTTCAAATAATGCTCATTTGCCGGGCTTTTTAATTTCCCCGCCAATTGTTACTACCTCACAGAGTGTGTGTTTAGTCCCTGAATTACTGACCTTGTTTTACCATTAGTCCTCGAAATACTCATTCTATGTTAGTCCTTTGGTCATTTTTCCCGCCAAACCACCATGCCAATGACAACTCTCAGTTGTACCTATAAAACATGGCTCATTGCCCTATCCATTTGCATCCAACAATTCCATATGGCTGAAAAGAAAAGCAGTCTGTTCATTGCAACCCACAACTCCCAAATGGAACAATCAAGAACAAAATGGGCATCAATGCTGGCATTTATCGAAGATGTTGTTGACCATCTCCCTGAATGGTCTGATGAGGGCAGTGACGATCCACTCAACTTCACTGAGCTATGGTTGAACAGGATTCATGAATGCCACAAGTTCAATAATCTGCTGAATGCCATAAAAAAAACTTAAGGGAAGAAGTTGACATGCTGGAAAACAAGGTTAGACATCAAAAGGTTTGTCCAATCAAGGCATGGGCAGATTGGAATGAAACCTTAGACAGCACACTTTTCAAACTAACTAATGGTGCAGTTAATGTGCCAAGAGTTAATCATGAAATTGTAGCTGATGAAGTTGTTACTCCTGAAGCTGTTGTTGGTGAACAGGTGGAATCCAATGGAAGGCCTCTGAAGAGGAAAAGGGTGTATGCTGGTGACAAGAAGGATTTGGTAACCGATGGGTGTTTTTATGTTTAGTATTAGGTTTTTATGCCTTGGGTGTGGTTGTTATGGGTTGCTTCAGTTAATGTCTTTTGTACTCACCTATTATGCTTAATGAAAATAAGTTATTCTGTATCTGTTGACTCATTGTATGTTCTACATAATGAACCATGAAATGATATACCCAATATTGGTCATGGCTTTAATTGACTTTCAAAAGTCAATTTAATTGTGAAACCCATTGGAGCAATATATAATATTACAAAAGAAAAAATACTTAACAATTTCCACAAACATAATTCATACCATTTAAAATGAAAGCTAACAAGACACAAATATGTTACTTTCATACTGTTTAAACATTTACAAACATAACTTTGATATTGTTTGATCATTTCCAAACATAACTTTCAGACTGTATGAAGATTTTCCTAAGCAGGTCTTTTGCCATCTGAGTATCTTCTTCGACAGTCAACTTTACAGATAACATCACACTGAGAGCATGTGTTGGCAATGGGTATTCTTTCTCCACCAGCATATATATGTCAATTCCAGCTTTTGTAGACACATGGTGAACTCCACATGTATCATACAATATCCATTTCAATGATGCTTCAACTGCATTAAACTTCCACAATTTGTCATCTTTATCTGGTTCAAAAAGCCTATTCAATTCAACCGATAGCATTTTTTTCCTTGTCATCAGCTATCTCTGTTAACTTGAACCTTTCAGTGACTAAACTCCATAGCTTGACCAAATCTTCCCTGTCAAATTCTTTCATCATATCTTGAAAGTGTTTGTATACCTCAGAACGATTTCCACATCTTATTATCTTCCAGTATTTTCCAAATTCATCAGTGTAGATCTCCCAATCAATGATTGGATATTTGGCTTGTAAAGCTTCTGCATTCATACCGTCATATGGAACAATTTGCATCATATGCTGAATCTGATCTTCACTCAAATCTTGTTTCTCTTGGCCTGCAACAAATGTTTTTTGCTTCTTAGAAGACTTTGATTCTATGTGTGAACCACCTCTCTTAAATCTTGTACTTTCTTCTTCTAAATGCATTGGAATAAACTTGTCAATCTTCCTTTTGGCATATCTGTGTAGCTTTACAATTTCGTCAAAGGATTTGCCTTTCAGTTTACTTGCAGTCCTATGATCCTGATTGATGAGATATCTCTTCATACAGCTCATCATTTGTGCTTGAGTTTGTGGTTTATTCTTTTTTGCTTCTGCTTTCTTTACAATCTCTTTGTTTTTAATATTCTCGAGTAGATCTTTAATAGGATTGTCTTTGATATGAATTAATGTGTGTGCCGCTGTTTCATAGATCCGCCACCAGTACCAATATGTTTAACAGTATCTGCACCATGACTCTCTGCACACTCTTCAAACTTCATCGGTTTTGAAAGATCCTCCAAATCAAATTCCTCCAAATCTTCTGAACTATCACAATCCACAATGGTTGATTTCCTCTTACCTTTACTGTCCTTCAGTTTTTGGCGCAACTTCTTTACTTTTTGAATCAACTTGGTATAAGCACGAGCATAAAGTTGTTTTGTATTCTTCAAGTTTTCCTCCAACCCAGTAACTCTGTCTGACAATTTTGTACAAATATCCATCAACTCTTTGTACTTCAGACTACCTACATCACTTCCATCTGTTTTCAGTTTTGGGACAGGGGAACCATGAGGCATATCCCCCATTGTATCATGCGGCATGGGGTTTGCATCACCTGAAGCACCATTATGAGAACTTGAATCATTAGATGTTTCCATGGGTTGGGTCTTATCATTATTACCACTGGCCTGCCCAGCTTTTAAGCCTGTGAGTGTAGTGGTAGCCCGCAGCATTGTCTCACAGATAGGCTCATCTGCTACATTTGGTTGAGTTGGAGATATGGGCTAAGGTACCACATATTCATTTCTGATTCTTCTCGTAAATGTCTGTGTAACTTGAGGTTTTGATGATGATGGACCACTAATGGGTGTGTCATGAGACTCAACTTGGGTTGCAGATCCTTGACCCTCGAGTGGTGGAACAATCATTGATAAAAACAGTGGTGCTTCTCTCCCATTATAACCCACACAAAGCATCCTCATATTACTAAAAACCTTTTGACTAAGGGTAGGAGTTTTAAGAATGGTTTTGTGAGGTTGAAGCCGTTTCTTGTGTTTGTTCAAAATAATTTGAATAAATCTTGGATACATTAATAATTTGTATTTGCTTTTCACATTTTTCACCATACCATCAAAAATCAATTTTGAAAAGTTAAATTTCCTTTTTGTGGCCAAGCAAACAATAGCAGTTGCTATGTTGCTACTAATTGTTCCCAACAAGTTTTCTTTGGACTTAAACAATGTACTATAGTATGAATGAGAAATCTCCATTGAGGGGGGAATTGTGGTTTTTGAAAAGTTAAGTTATCAAAAGTTAACCCATAACCCATATAGTAAAGATTTTTAAATATTTCATCATTTGGCAATGAACTAATACCCCCATTGTCTGATAGTTTCAGATGCCTCCTAACAGATGACTCAATAATAGCCATGAATATGCCATCAACTGTAGCATTTATCTCTTTTTCTCCATTAGCAAGTGTTTTGACTTTGGCAGTTTGCCAAAACTGATTGATTTGGGAAACATAAATAGTAGGATTCTGTGTAATAGCATACCTTATGTAACTTCTATTGAGAAAATCCACAATCTGGTGGAACACTTCACTTCCCTCTGGTTTCTGTAAGTAGGCTACCATGTTATGTGTCTTACAATTTTCCAAAATCGCCATTAAGGTTGTTAAAATTTTGATTAGGGTTCTAGGTTATGGTCGTTTAGAAGAGTATGTGTGTTTGGTAAACCCAATTGAGATGATATGGATGTCACTTAGGGTTTTGGGGAAAATCAAGTGAATTAAACTTTTCTTTCTATTGTGAATTAAAGAAAGATTGTGAATTATCGAATGTGGTGAAACCTATATGCGAACCAATAGACAAAAAATATCTCAACGGTTATTAATGAATAACGGGTATTCCTAAATAGTACCAACGGTTACCCAACCGTATTAAATTTTATCCTACCAGTACTAAATATACCCATGGCTTTATTTGACTTTTATAAGTCAACTTACAATCAGCACGCAAATTACAAAGTCTTATATAACTAGACTTATTATAGCTCCTAATTCCATCTAACAAAAGCCAAATGATGTAAAGAACACAAAATAGCCTTGTTCATTCAACATAAAATAAATTTTTTATTCAACAAAAAATAAACATTACATGATACAATTAACAATTAAACCTGGGAGATTTTTCGGGATCAAATGACAAATGAAAGTTGTCATAATCCAAATGCTCATCATCTGATGAGTCTTCCTCTTCCTCAGACGCAATATTTTTGCGTTTTCTGTATGCCCACATCTTCTTCCAAGTGTATTTACTTTTTCGACTTGGTTTTTCTCTAGCAGCTTGTTCTTGTTTTTCAAATTTTATCAATTTTTTTGCTGTACTTGAAACTTTTCTTTAAAATACCAATCAATAGTTTCTTCAAAGGTCGGTTCTAGTACTTCCTCACTTTCTTCTTCAGCCTCTTCTAGTTGTTGAAGTATTGAAGCTTTTTCTTCAATGTCATTTGTTTGCATATGTTGCATTCCTGGTTTCTCTTGCATGTTAACCTCTGCTTCATTCTCTTGGACGTTAATTGTTGATGTTGATGTCATTTTTTTGATATTGTATAGATGTAAGTTGTTTTGAATGAGTTTGTTGTTTACAAATGTTCCAATTTATAACCATTGCGTAAGGCAACTGAACGGTTTTTTTGCTTTGGAAAAGACACACGTCTTAGTAATTTATTGTTGAACGTTGTATACTACTAGTTTTGATAATGAAAATGGAACGTAGGTTGAACAGACATTTATTACACATTTGATATCCTACCAGTACTAAATACATCCACCAGTACC
This sequence comes from Artemisia argyi, assembly GCA_030686995.1. NCBI lineage: Eukaryota > Viridiplantae > Streptophyta > Magnoliopsida > Asterales > Asteraceae > Artemisia > Artemisia argyi. Next base: position 114,285,487 of record CM060709.1, on the reverse strand, counting down.
AATTTTTTTCTCAGCAGTATTAACCCAAATTGTTTGAGACAATGTGTTTTGAACTTTTTCTTGTTATGCTTACTTGAAATCACATATTTTCTATGTGTTGACTAATTCAATTTCATTTCCAAACTAAGTTGTTTGAATGTGTAATTTTATAACATCAAAAGGTACTGCCCATGCCTTTAACTGACTTTTACAAGTCAACTTACAATCAACACTCAAATAACAAAATCTTATATAACTAGACTTATAATCCTTAACACGACCAACAAACAAAAGTCAAATGATTAAAAAATAGAAAACCTGCATATTTACTAATACTAGATGAGTATGTTACTTTTTACAACCAAACAATTGGAGCATTTCCAAATATAACTGAATGTCAACAAAGTTGGAGCATATCCAACTATAATTGAATGTACAATATAGCAGCAAAAGTAATTGTTTATAAACATATAATTAGAACAACCCATACATCAAGTCAACTTCAAAACCATAAAACAGCCGGAGCATCTCGAGCTCTTAAACCAATTACGACTCCAGTCATAGGTGGTGGCCTCTTGCCTATTGGAGCTAAAGTTGATGGAGGAGCTTGTGATGGAGCTTTTTTCTTTTGCCCACCTGTTTTTGAAGAACAAGGAGGTCTGCCTCTAGGTCTTTTGGGAGCTGGTGCAGCAGCTGAAGTGGAAGCTTTGCCTCTTGGACCTGAAGTTGATGGAGCTTTTTTCTTTTGACCACCTGTTTTTGAAGAAGAAGGAGGTCTGGCTCTGGGTCTTTTGGGAGCTGGTACAGCAGCTGAAGTGGAAGGTTTGCCTCTTGGACCTGAAGTTGATGGAGCTTTTTTCTTTTGACCACCTATTTTTGAAGATGAAGGTGGTCTGCCTCTGGGTCTTTTGGGAGCAGGTGCAGCAGTTGAAATGGAAGCTCTGCCTCTTTTGTGAGTATTGGAAGGTCTGAATATCTTTGGAACATCTTCAGCAATTGAAGCTGAAGCAGCTTCACCTTTCAGAGCTGTGGATCTCTTTGAAGTGGAAGGCCTGGATATTATTGGAGTAGGTTCATCCTCTTCAGTTGACACACTAATCACCTCATTTGCAACATCCTTTGCAGTACAAAATTCCTCTTCACTGGATACTTCCTCTTCACTTGGAACACCCTTCATTGCCTTCGAGTAGCACTGATACCCAAGGTTTAGCATCCTCTTTTCAAGCCATTGTTGCTTCCTTTCAAGGTGTTCAATCCTCTTGTCACCGGAAGCCACTTCTTGAGTGGATTTTTCACTCCCAAATCCGTAATCTCTTCGGTAAAAGTACACCTCCTCAATTGGTTCCATCCTTTTCTCAAGGATGGAAATCTTCTTCTCAAGGTTTTGAAGCCTAATGTCATAAACCTTATCCTGATGCTCATCTGAAACATAATAAGTTAACACAGGTTAGATTTAATACATATATCCAACCAATATGCTAACTCTGTTTTTTAGACATTCAAACACCCCTAAAGGGCTACACTAGACAATGGGCACTCATTAGGTCAAATACAAAGCCCCTTAATTGCTAAAGTGAAACACCATTTGCACTTTGAGTAATGCAGTTTGACTTGCTAAAGTCAATCTGGATAAACACTTAGGTAAATCATAAACTTAATGGTGATGTATGAATATAAAACATATATGAAACAAATAGACGCAGCGGAAAAACATCACCAACAACGGATCCATATAGCCATATGATCAATCTAATAATAAACAACAACATGTTATACCTTTGTAGCGTGATCGGTAGAATCATATGGAGACCATCACCAACACCATGAACCACCTATGAAACCAAGTGACCAAAATAGATCACCTCTATGATGGAAACACACTACACATCATAGATCACCACCCGATGCTAGTCTTGACCCCGTAACACGCGATCTAGCCTTGAACTACACTAGAATAAGGTTAGATGAGATCAAAAACACCAAACCCTAATATGGGTGTGTGTTATTTCGTGGATCTAGGGTAGAGGAAGGAGGAGAAACATATGGTAAGTTGTTATTATGATTAGTAAAAATCAAAGACCAAATCAAGGTTGATCTTTTCATAATCATAGTTACACTTAGCACCTCGATCTTTCTCCCTTGTTCCTTTATCACTTAGGCTTGCCATGGGGGCCCTAAATGGGCTTGCCCATTTGTTGGTCCAATCCAATAAACTAAGTACTAGCTTAGTTATTAGTAGCCCATTATTGATCCCGAGTTACGTAGTCGTATATATAGTGTAAATACGATAAATATGATATATATAATGGTGTCTCTGTGTATAAGTGTGTGACCTCATAGGCTCACATATGTCTAGCCATATAATTATTTATTATGACACGAGCATACTCCAACAGCTCCCACTTGCGATGTCATAATAATCAAGTAATTATACAAGCAAAGGTTAGCGTCTAGCAACACGCCAATGCCCCTAGAAATATGTGAGGGAAGTTTCTAAAACGTCTCATTTAAATGGTTTATATGCCATCCTTCCTTTTGTTACAGATACTATATTGAACACTAGACATGGATCAAAGTCATTCCAATTGTTCAACTATTATGTTTCTCGATCTAGATATTGAACAAGATTACCAAGTGAATTAAGATTCATCTTAATCTCATTTGGGTACGGCCATACAAACATCCGTTCAATCCATCGAGGGGCCCAATAGTATCTCACTCCATGACATGTGGAGGAACAAATCCTATTTTGACTACACGTGTCATTCATGTGTTTCAAATAACTCCTGAAAATGGTTTTTATAACTACCTTATTCAGGACAGCGTTTAACCATATCAAAGAATAAAATTCCACACATGCAAGACCTACTTGCATCTCAAGTCTAAGGATAAGAGACATAACTATTTACGAGATTCACTATTGACGCCGATCCATGCAGTAAAATCTCGAAGGTTGGGTCAGTCCAATGTTCATCACAATGAACAACATATGAGTTTGGCAAATAAATCACCAACACGCTCACATTTTCCTTAATTCGATGATACTCCCGTATCGTCAACTGGCAATGGACAATTTTAGAATAAATAAATTATTCATGGATTAAACATGCAAATATAGAACACAGTAGTATAAATGAAGACGATAATACCCGATATATCAATTCATTTTATAATACGACTGCTTACAGTTCCATTATCCAAATACTAAAACAGATATGCACAAGACTACAGATAGATCGGAATCCGATGTTTCCACCATGATCAATTTTGTTGTACAAGACAACAAGTAGTCATCTGAGTAAACTTTGAGAATACTTATTTCAAAATTCAAAAATGTTTTGAATGATGATTGTCCTTTTGTATGTATGCGTACAATACGAGTATTGAAACAATACATTCCATGGTGTGTTTGAAGTTGGCAAAACACCTACTTTAGACAGTCATAATAACAGTTTCCCAAACTGTAAAGTATTCTTATTCTTTTAATGTATAATGCATTAATGCTCTCGATCGAGCACATCTAGTTAGAGGTATCATCATTCATGATGTCATCCTACTACGACTAGGGTTGAGCATCATCTCAGTTATATAAGCATCAATGAATGAAAACATAACTAAGATCCTCAAATATCCGTAAACATTTTAACAAATCTTTGGTCCTTTGCAGGTCCATTAGGTTGTTCGTTTAACAATTATCTAATGACTTTCACTTAGATATTCGTTGTTATCAACTCATCTTTGCATTCATGCAAATGATATAAATAATCCAATACATAATACGACTTACATAATGAATCCTTTAGTTAAACTTAAGGTTTCCATTCATGCATTCAATCTCATCATATAAGATTGATCATTGAGACTCCCCTAAATGACATGTCATATTATGTTTAGATTATTAACCGCTTATGTTTATCCTAATAAACACACGCAACAAGGTTTTATGTTTTATTTCCTAAATTCCTTAAGTGAAACTTCATTCCAGGCTAAGGATTAAAGTCTAGCTTAGATGGAATATTGTTTCTTATATGTTAACAACATATGAAATATAAGGAAATAAATGCAATACTCCTACTTGCTCTCAGAGTACTCAGGAGTAATCATATTTAATCAAAATCAAATTAATGCTTTCGTAATTAACTTAAGATCTCTGCTCCTAGATGCATGATTTAATCCACACTTGGATTCTTATATCTTGTATACATAAATAAAGATTATATAGATTCATAAAACCTTTTGATTACTCATCGTCCTCGCAAAATTAATCAAAAGTGTTTTGAAATCCTATTGTCATATTTCATTTACATGAAAACAAGTATGACAATTAATCATCTTTATACATTTAATGTTTGTAGGTAGGAAGATTTAATCATAATCAATTTCTTGAGTACGAGTAAACTCCTTCTACTACGCATGTATTAAATGTGTGTACAAGTTTGTCCTTTTGAGTATTCTCATCAATAAACTCATTTTAAACCTCACAGTCTAACTGATTTGGTAAGATATCAATCAAGCTCCATGAGTGATTGTCTTTCAAGGACTGCATCTTATCATTCATAGTTTTAAGCTATTCATCAGATTCAAGATCTGATAATGCATCTCTTTAGTTAGCAGGTTCACTATGATCCTCCAACTTATGTCCCTTAACATTGATATAAAATATATCATTCAGGTGTTAGGGGTATCCTTGCGGATTTATGAATGAGAGATATCAATCTATGGTTTAACATATGTATGTTCAGCCTTAGAATGACATTAGCAAGTGTACTCAGAAGGTTGTGTATTTAGCTCTTGAATGACTTCAAGATCTAAAGGTGCTCCCACTTGCTTTTGTAAGTGGAGACTAATCTCTAAGTACTCAGCATCTTGATAACAATAAATTGTTTTCAAGTGGGACATCCAAAATACATCGTTAGTTCTTGATTCTAGTTTTTTAATTACTTACTCTTAGCTATTTAACAAATTCAGAACTTCAATCAAAACATAATGGGATTCATCCCATTCCATAATACAATGGTGTCTTAAATTCCTTCTGGGTTGGAACCATATTGGGTGTACGTATGGCACATCCAATTTTCTAACCTTGATTGCTTTTGAGGTAAAAGAGTTTAAGTCATCAAAGATCAAACAATATCCATGATGGACATACCATAAAGTTGTGGTATTCCACGTGGATAGATGTTGTGAGACTATCACACAACTCATTAGATGAACTTATACTCTTTGGCTTACGTATCTGCCAACCAAGTCATACCAGATGGCATCAATAGTATTTTTAGCTTACTGCATACTTTATATTTAAAGTCTTTGACCAAGTCAATGACTTCATGCATATGTTTTAACTAAAAACATAAACATTAAATATTTTATTATACGTCGTAAGTGTACATGTCTTTAACAAGAAGACATAACAAATTAACGTCTTTACTTTACGTTATAAGTCTTTCAACAATTAACGGAATTGATGTTTATGTCTTTAAAAGAGACCTAAACATATTCAACTAAAGTAATTATGAGTGCCGACAATTGGCCTCAATAGTAATTTCAAGTTAATTACATACTTCATGATTATGAATTTACAAGAAGACATAATCATATTTACTAAACAATTCAGCAAATATGTTGAAGTAGCTTTTCATGTTATCTTGACATTTTTTCTAATTAGGGCAACATACATTTTATGTGTATAAGTCCTAGTAGAACCTTATTTTTCTTACCTTGCAGTCAAGAAAAAACATTAGTCATATTGTTATATGTTGTACCTTGCACACAATTAAGATTTCTCCCACTTGTGCATGGCACAACATTATGCAAGCAAATATGACAATGTCACAGATAACATATGATTTTAGTCAAAATGAAAATATAGATGTGTAGAACTTTATCGCTTTTATAAAGAATCATGCATAACCATTTTATTGATAACATTTCAGGAAGCAACATCAGGAATGCGACAAGTTATCTAATAAAATTCATGGAATGGTTCTCATAAAAACTATGATGCTTCATATGTGGAAAGTAATGTATTATTTCAAGACAATATAGAAATAAGATGGGCAACTTGTAAGTTAATAGAGCTTACAACTCCCACTGGATTAGAGAACATTACATGTGTTTCGTCACCAGTAATTCAATCACGTAGCTCCCACTGGATTAGACAACATTAAAAGTGTTACATCACCAGTGGAGAGTGAGTGATGATTGGATACTTTCCTGCTTTCTTTGAATATCTACACATTATTGCTAATGTGAGTCATTATGACTAGTAAACATGTACTTAGGTATTCAAGGAAGTGCATCAAGTTCTACTATATAGATGATGGGCTAGCCATCATTTTAAACTTGAAAATAGGCATGCAGATCCTCCATGTTTATTGGGTTAAGAAACATTGCTAGGTAATCATGCTAGTAATTGCCTTTTCCACATTGCGGTTTATTGATATTTCCGTTTTCTAATTATTTAAACTCATTTTAGTTTGGTAGCTATAGAAAACGTGTTCTCTAGTTATCCAAATATCTTATATTTCTTCAAGGTTTCAAAACCGGAACTAGGGTTATAAAACAAACTTGATGGAATAAGATGTGCAACCATACTTAACCGTTTTGACTTTACAAGACATCACGATTTCTAGAGTATGTGTGCTTTGAGTTTTATTAGAATTAGGACAATTCAAATATTCCTATTATGGCTTTTCCTCATAAGGAAAAGGATAGGAACAAGTCTCTTTCTTACAAGGAAAGGAAGACTTAGTTTGATTCTTTTAACAAGAAAAGAACAAACTTTTGTTTACGTTTTGTGTTGCATTAATTCATTAATTGAATTCTCAAAGTTCATATTTAGTATTTTCGATAATTATCCTTTTATAAATTAATTACCCCATGTTTACAATTTAAAACAATTAACTTATGTAAAAGGCTAAGATCCACATTGTGCTTCTACTATCACATCAGTTGATCTGCTAGCAATAGTAGATTCAATTGGTAGGCGACGATCACCAATTGCATTACAAGTGCAACTCTTAGATCCTTATGGGACTCATGGCATCTAATGTCAAACAACTAGTGTCATGTAGGCATGTTTAGTCCCATCTTTGCCTCGGGTCAAGGTCTAACCGCTTAACTCGATTAAGTCATCTAATTTGAGAACGTGCGAGAATATATCTAGGTCTCACGCATAGAGAATAGTCACCTTGGGTTACAATTCAACCTAGGTCCCACGCATAGGCAAAAAGTAATTGCAAGTGTTCTCAAAATTGGACGGCATGAATTAAATTTTGACGGGTAAAAGTTTTGATGTGAATCAAAAGGTGTACGAAAGGAGCATGCATTCATCCTTCGTAGCACAAGTTAAAAACATTTCTTAGCTTAAGTCTAATCATTGTTTTAATTTATGTGTGTCAAGTTGTCTATTTTCATGACTAATATTAATCCTACATGGATAATAAAGTTTGGACAATACATAAATAAAGTAATATACATAACAAGTTTAGGTGTTATTTTAAAAAACAATGATTTTAAGTTTCAAAAACTTAGTAAAACTAAATCATAAGACTTAGTTTTGAAAATGGTTTGTGTTTTGTTTTAAGTTTATAGAAAACTATTTGCAATTTTACATACGATAACAAGATATATAAATAGCAAAATCACAAACACATAACCACAATATGCAAAGCCTCAACCGATGAAAAAACCTATGCTTGGTCTCGTGAGCTATCACGAGAACCAAGTGTCAACTAGGGACAACCACACAACCACACGGACGACTCCCACTTGCTCCAATACAATCAAGAGCAAGTTGGAAGCCCATAATGCACATGAAAAGTAGTTGCTGTCCTTCCAGAATTTCTGTGTTCAGGGGCCCAAAAGTCCATGAAGGAGGCTTCCCCGGGCTTAGCTCAAAACTAGAAACTTGTAGGCCCATGTCTTGATTACATGCAAAAAAAAAAATTCAGCCAAAAGTACCTTAGCAATCACCGGGAAACTCCGTTTTGCCAACTGGTGTTCCAGCAGTCATTTTTCGGAAAAAATGTCTTTAACTCTTTCGCCTTTCACCACCAAGCCACGATTACATGATATTGAAAGTAAAATACAACTAATCTACTTTTAACCTACTGTAAAAGTGCCCAAACAATGGCTACAACCAAAAGAATATTATTACATAAATGCCAAAACAATGGCAAAAACCCCAAAACATGAAATTAAACAACATTCACAACAATTTAATGCACAAGTGGTCTAGGTTTTTATCGGCTTTGCATATAAACATAATAATACTATAATATTATGATTAAAACATGGTGTTGGCTAACTCCATGGACAAACATGCATGTATTTGCCATGGAAACAAATTAAATAAAAATAAATAAATTGTTAGCCAACGAAAATGAAGAAATAATTGACAAGAATTAAAACCCCGTTAGGTACGTGTTTCCTATGACTTAAGGGTCAAAACCCATTGATATTAGGACCTTCCAAATACCATTTAACCACAGAAAATATGGCCTTAGGGGCTGAATTAAAACCGTTTCAAAAAACGATCAAAAACACGCGTTTTAGGCCATTTTTCACGTACCCGACAAGTAACCAATTAGCGTATGCATAACAAATGGCCATGGGACCAAAAAGTGCAGATCATAAGACCCCTAAAGGGTCGTCCTATGAGGAAAAAATTGGAGCCCTAGGGCTGTTTTAACCATGACTTCAAAAATCATCAAAAAACACCCGTTTTAGCCATTTTTATGCATACCCGATAATCATATGGCACATATGATGGCTCGTGATGCCACTAATGGTGATGTATGAATATAAAACATATATGAAAAAAATAGACGCAGCGGAAAAACATCACCAACAACGGATCCATATAGCCATATGATCAAACTAATAATAAACAACAACATGTTATACCTTTGTAGCGTGATCGGTAGAATCATATGGAGACCATCACCAACACCATGAACCACCTATGAAACCAAGTGACCAAAATAGATCACCTCTATGATGGAAACACATTACACGTCATAGATCACCACCCGATGTTAGTCTTGACCCCGTAACACGCGATCTAGCCTTGAACTACACTAGAATATGGTTAGATGAGATCAAAAACACCAAACCCTAATATGGGTGTGTGTTATTTCATGGATCTAGGATAGAGGAAGGAGGAGAAACATATGGTAAGTTGTTATTATGATTAGTAAAAATCAAAGACCAAATCAAGGTTGATCTTTTCATAATCATAGTTACACTTAGCACCTCGATCTTTCTCCCTTGTTCCTTTATCACTTAGGCTTGTCATGGGGGCCCTAAATGGGCTTGCCCATTTGTTGGTCCAATCCAATAAACTAAGTACTAGCTTAGTTATTAGTAGCCCGTTATTGATCCCGAGTTACGTAGTCGTATATATAGTGTAAATACGATAAATATGATATATATAATGGTGTCTCTGTGTATAAGTGTGTGACCCCATAGGCTCACATATGTCTAGCCATATAATTATTTATTATGACACGAGCATACTCCAACAAAACTTACCTAAAAAGCATTCATTAGAGCCACAACAAAAGGGCAAATGAACATCAAAATGGTGTAAACACATTCTCAAGGTTTGCCATTTTAAATAAATACCAAAATGCATACCTTTCTTCTCCTCTGCTAGCTTTCCCTCCATGGGTTTTGAGGTCTGACCCAACACAGCTTGAATGGTAGGAAATTCCTTACTTGGTCCTTTTTTGAGAACTGTCAAAATAAGATGGAGCAGATGATCAAAAAAAGGTCAACTCAAATCATTTACTCTAAATTTAACTATAAACAATAACAATGCAACAATGTGCTAACCTTCCACCATAGCATAGTTCCATAAGGTGTCCAACATTTCATCAGACACCTCATCTCCTGGCTTCCAGCTATCCTTATAGGTTTCATAAAGATAATCTTTCATGTCTTCAGTCAACGTAACTTTGCTCCAATCTTTGTCGGCCATTGCTAGAATCAGGCAGTGTATGAGATTGTTTGTGTGTGACAATGATAGGGTTGCGAAGTAAGAGGAGGAAGATGATCGGGTTTGTACAGTAACAAGTGAAACAATAGGGTTGTAATAGCCGTTTTATATTCAGGGACCAAGCCTTCGTTTAGGCTATTAGAAAAATGTGAAATGACGATAAAACCCAGTTGACTGGTCAACTAACGCTGTAAAGCAACGTCCGTCAGCCAAAAGTGGGTTGCAGGGACCAACCACGCCAAAAATGAGGAGTTCAGGGACGAAAATGCAAAAAAAATAGTTTAAGGACGATTCGCGCGAAACTTGACAACTTTAGGGACTAACGGTGAAATTTTGTCTATTCTCTTTATTTTAATGTAAAAGCATACATGTGGAATGATTTCTCAAAACTATCATATATGTGTCATTCAATTAGAAAAGAAGCACAGAGTTGGCATATTATATTTCATTTTCTATTGTAACAAAATTATCTCCGGCATATGATGTTATTCATTTGTTCACAAAACTATCCTACTATCCGACTTGTGTCCGCATAAATTAGTTTGTAAATTGTTACAAAAAAGCAACCCGTCCCTCGTAAAAATTTGAACCCATTCGTTAAGCGAAACAGAAAGCAACCTGTTACTCGTAAAAATTTGAGTTTAAATTGAACTCCTGCGTATCTAGCAGGCTAGCATTATTGTAAATTAAAAAACGAGCAAGTGTTATTCTCTTTGTGATCAACCAAACATGAGTGCTTTTTCATTTTCTCATTTTTCTTCTTTCCACTTGTGCATACTTTTTGTTGTGGTCTTGTTTCATTCATGCTTATCTATTCAAAACTTTGATGATGTATTATGCATCAAAGAAGAGACGCAAACACTTCTCCAATTCAAACATTGTCTTATTGAAGAAGACGACCGACTTTCTTCTTGGGTTGATGAGAAGAATGATTGCTACAAATGGGCGGGGATTGTTTATGATAACATGACTGGTCATGTTCATCAGATTCATCTTCCTAGGCTTAATGGTCATTGTCATGCCTTTTACGACACAAACAAAGTTCTCAAAGAAGCCTCAAAGCAACAATTGAAAGGGGAATTAAGTTCACCTGTTGGACATAAAGCAGCTCAAGCATTTGGATTTGAGCGCAGTGATTTTGGTTGGATCCAAGTTCCTGAATTCATTGGTTCTCTTGGAAACTTGAGGTTTCTTAACCTCTCGAGTTCCAATTTGGTGGAATTATCCCTCCTCAGCTCAGTTGGGAAATTTTTCGGACTTGCATTCCCTTAATCTAGGAATTGAATTTTTCAATATGAAGTAGGGATGTAACCGATTCAAGCCAAGCTCGAACTTGACATGGCTTGAGCTCTGCTTGAAAATTATAAGGTAGGCTTGAGCTGGGCTTGAGTAAGGTTTGATCGCTCGGGTCGATAAGCTTGAATTTGTATATAAATATTAAATTCGATAGCTAAACTCATCAAAAAATTCAAAAAAATAGTGATGAACTTAAGAGCAAAGCACTTTTACAAAACATTCGGAGAATTAATGTATTTAATCATTATAGCAATATGTACGTTAGCCTTTAGGTTGTTTCTATAGATATGTATAGTAAAAATATATATGTTCTTGGAGGCTCGAAAAGCTTGATAAAAGCTTGAGCTTGAGCTACTAAAAGCTTGAGCTTGGCTCGTTAATTGTTTCTGGGCCGGTATATTTTGCTTGGGTTTGGGCTTGGGCTTGGGCTTGAGCTTGATAAAAGCTTGACTCGATCGAGTCAAGCTCAAACTCAAGCTAGAGTTGCTTGATAAAAGCTTGGCTTGTTTGCGGCCCTAATTGAATGAATTGAGGACGTTAATATGAGGGATGTAGAGGACATCAACAGGTTATTTGTGATAAATGGTGTTCGAGAACCCAAAAGGACCAAGCTTTCCACATTTGTGAAATAAACTTGCTTTTCTTAGCAAAAATTTGTCAACATAGTCTATCGCTTATTGGTTTCTTGTCAGAACGATGAAACTACTTGTCGTAAGTTAATTCGAAATTTCTAGTAAACTATCTAGTCTTAGTCCTTTGATATAAACGCTAGAGCATCTCTTATTTGACATGTTGCAATTACTTTTAAATAGAAAACCAATGATCATGGATTGCTGTTGAAACACTCTTGGGTGGTTGTTATAGACTCCACTTCAAATTTGTGCTTACTTTTCAATGAAAAAACAATACATAAAAACTCCATCAAAAAAGAAAAATGCAAAAACACAACATATTTTAATGTTGCTTTCTTTACAAGAGTTTTATGTGTTCATTTTGTAACTTTCACTTTCATCTTTAATCGGAGGCTTTAAGTTCCATAATATTTTTGTGGTCTTGTACTCTTCTTATTTAATGTATTACCATTATGTATTTAACAATACACAACTTTTATGTCAAAAATTTTAAATTTACATAGATAACTTAAACACTCAATTAAACTATCCATTTTGACACATTTTTATGTCAAGAAACAAAAAATTCAAGCCAATCTAATTATACAGTACATTTCTTATAATTGTGCATTGTGATCATAATAACTTTGGAATAACATACATAATTTGTTTTAGATATACTACTTGAGAGTTAATAGGGGCCCTCTAATTAATCTGTCTACCAAACTCAAATCTGGACGAATAAAGGTGATGGAATGTTCATTACATGTAGAATCATTGTATCTTCATTAGAAAGCATATTCAGCATTATACCTCTATAACTAACTCTACGTTATTCTAACCAATTTCATTGCAATCTTTCGTAACCACCACCATCTCCTCCTCCTAGCTTGTTTCTGTCTCAATGATGAAAGATCGAATGGAACGTCTTGTAGCTTTCCCATTTGCTAATAGTTGTGTCTCTGCATCTAGTGTTGCGGTTTGTGTACAACATGGTAGAAGATCGAAGGAAGATCATGACTCGTCGTCTCGCATGGGTCTCTCTCTCTCTCTCAATATACTTTGAATATTACTATTTTCATAACCTATTTTTAGAACTTTGTGCTGATATATTTCATATAATTTGACTTGTTCTATACTTATCATGTTTTACAATTTTGTAGTGTATAGATCATATGACATGCCGAAGTATCAGAAAGATGAAGACGGACGAACAACATCAATTGACAACATAATGAAGAACTCATTCCGGTTCTTAGCACCTTCGAAGCCTAATGTATCCGTTAGGCTTCAACGGCTCACTAAGAGCATCAAATTTTTGTCTCAGTCACTTGGTACGCTAACCTCACTTTGTTACGAGGAATGATTGACATCAAGTGATTCATTGACTCTAAATTTTGATCCATTTATATATAGGATGTTTTAGTCATGCGAAAATTGCATGAAAAGGTGTATTACACACTAATATATGTTTTTTGACACTATATTTCTGTTTCAGCGTTCAAGGAGGATATGGATGACGGGCAAATGGAAATGGAAATCGGGCTTCCGACTGATGTAAAGCATGTGGCACATGTTGGATTTGACGGATCAGTAACCTCGGAAGCCATTTCACATGGCAATCAAACCACCTCTGATTTTCTTGGTTTTTGTCCTATCTCATTTTCTCAGCTTGAGGAGCGTCTTTCCAAGTGTGTGCCATTGGATGCATCCCAAGAGTTGGAAAATATGCTCAACGATGCTATACAGGCTAGAAACAAAACCGATGCTATACGAGCATGAATAATTGATCTTGGGTATAAGTTTACCATCATATCTATTGTACAAGTGATAATTGTACGCGTGTTTTGTGTTCTTGTTTAAAATCCTACATTAATTAATTGGTGGTTCTTTGGCTAAACATTTAGAATATAGTGATGAAAAATGCTTGCATGTATTTAATGATCCAAATCAAGATCGATTATCAAAACATTTCAAGGTTCATTCGTATGAAGTGTTCCTTAAACTAGCATTAGTTAGCATTAGTATGGTACATTTACACTGTGTTCTTTTGGGAAGGAAAAGGGAGGAAAGGAAGTGAAAGTGATTTAGTTGTGTTGTTAATAATTGTACCATTTGTGTCCCCACTTGTACTTTTAGGCTTGGCTCATTCTCACCTAAACCAGTGATAACAGTATATTTTGAAGTTACTGTTATAGGCAAAAGCATATTAAGAATAACACATTTGAGATCTAAAAGACAGTATGCATCACTAGAGATAAAGTCATTGGATAAAAATCTACCATATTCAAATATAATGCAGATAAAGAACTAAATTGTTTGTGTTCCATTCCTAGAATGATTAACAAATCACCTTTTATCAATGTTACAACAAAATAGCCTGATACACCAACAAATAACATAAATCATATTGACTAATCAGACACGGGTATTGCCAAACAGTACACCCTCTATTCGTCTCAACTCATTAGAAAGTTCAACACTAGACCATTATCTCAGTTTCCCATAATTGCAGATAATAAGATGGATAGTAGCAGTCTATAAATCAGTTTTAGTCTCTTAGTGCTTGTTAACTACTCACTTCTTTCCTCAATATTAAATCACATAATCAACAGCTAGCCATGGTAACAAATCTTTCAAGGTCCTCTGAAAGAATTTTAATACCGAATGCAGTCATTGTAGAAATCAAGAGAATACTGAAAAACTATATTGATCAGATTCAACTAAACAACTAAGATTACAAATGATTAAATACAAAATACAAAGACAAAACCCTAAATAACGGGCCTAAACAAGTGGGCGGGCCAATAGGCCTTATTAGCTAAACACCTCCTCTCGAACTCACAATGCTACATTGAGAGTTTGACAAGGAAACTCCGAAATCAGACGGACATTGCAAACATATAAAAATTCAGCGGCAGAGAGATCCGAACAGAGGTAGACGAAGAGAAGATTCATGCAATAGACAGATTCAGACAGCAACAGATTCAGATAAATTAGGCGGAACCAAAAGCAGAACCGCGTGTGTAACCAAATGCAAATTGTTGATGTCGAGATGCTATACATAACTACTCAAAACGTAGTCGGATTAGTTAAGACTATAACATCACCACCACCAAGACAAAACCACTCACCAAAACCAACCATATTATCTAACGATACCAACTCCAATACGAAACCAATATCAAACCGAACCAAATGCACTACCAAGCAAAATCACACCAAAAATACCAACCCATAAGTAAAGCCAATTGTGAATATGGCAAAAGTTCTTTATAGATCCAACTTTTACCATAGAACCCATCAAACAATCTTAGCTACTCATTTTTTTTTTATCAAAATAAAAAAAAATAAACTTCTACCCTTTTATTAAAACTTAAATATCTCACAAACCGTAAATCGTCAAGCAACAAAAAAAAAAAATACCATCGCGACGAGAATTAAATTATCTTTCTATAGACATGCATTGTTATATACTTTCGACGAACTTTTTTTTTTTGATAACTTGTTTTTTTTTTTTTTTTTTTTTTTTTTTTTTTTTTTTTTTTTTTTTTTTTCAAATTTTCCGCCCAGAAAAATCATATATATATTATTTGTAAAAGTTATATATGATTTGTAAAAATTATATATGATTCGCTAAAATCAAATCATATATGATTCTTACGAATCATGTATGATTTTTAAAATCATATAGGATTCGTAAGAATCATATATGATTTGATTTTAACGAATCATATATGATTTTTACAAATCATATATGATTTTTCTGGGCGGAATTTAAAAAAAAAAAAAAAATCGTCGAAAAAAAAGTTTGTCAAAAGTATATAACAATGCATATCTATAGAAAGATGATTTAATTCTCGTCGCGATGGTATTTTTTTTTGTAGCTTGACGATTTACCGTTTGCAAGATATTTTGTTTTACAAAAAGTGGAAAATAAAAATGGGTGGCTATGATTGGTTCATTAATTCTATAGCAAATATGAGATCTATATTGATCTCATCTCTTGTGAATATCAAACAGCCCCTTTAGGGGGTAAAAGGTTTACGCGAATTAGCGACGATGGAATAAAATTTAGTAAACTCGACAGATTTTTGGTTTCGGAGGAGTTTCAAAGAGTGTGGAGGAACATTGGATCAGTCGCGTTAGACAGGAAACTGGCTGATCATTGTCCAATTGTTTTACTTGACAAGGGTTTAGATTTTGGTGCGAAACCTTTCAGATTCTTTGACGTCTGGATGGAAGAAACCGATTTTCAAGAGCTTGTCCGTAATGCGTGGATGGCATCAGTTTCTACAACTAATTCTGATTGTATTCTTAACTAAAAAATGTGAAAATGGCGTTAAAGACATGGAGTAAAGAGAAGTACAGGGGGTTGGATGCTGAAATTGAAACGGCTAGAAAGGAAGCGGATTTATGAGAAAAGGAAGCTGAAAACAGAACCATAGAGGATTATGAGCTTGAATTGTGGCAGAAGGTCCGGGCAGATTGGATTGAAAAAGATGGTATTAAAGCAAAAATGCTAAAACAGAAAGCAAGAATTCAGTGGTACGAAGAAGGGGATGAAAATTCAAAGTACTTTCACGCAAAGGTAAGGAAACGTTATAGAAATAACGGTTTTAGGGGTCTTATGGTCGATGGCATGTGGTGCGAAAATCCTGAAACAATCAAACAAACCGTGTACGAGTACTTCAAGGGAGTGTACTCGGAATCGGATACAGGTTGTCCAAAGTTTATTAGTAATAGATTCAAGCGATTGTCAGAAATTGAAGCTAATCTTCTAGAGGCAGAATTTGAGGAAAAGGAGGTGTGGGAGGCAAAGAAGTCGTGTGGAAGCTCAAAGGCACCGGGGCCTGACGGGTTTAACTTTAAGTTTTTGAAGAAGTGTTGGGAAATCATAAAGTATGATATTTTGAAGGCAGTGAGGTGGTTCTGGGAGAATGAAAGGATTACCAGAGGCTGTAACCCGTCCTTTGTAGCTCTAATTCCAAAAATTGTAGATCCAATTAGTCTTGGTGATTTTCGGCCGATAAGTCTTATTGGGTGCTATTATAAAATTGTAGCTAAGATTTTGGCGGAAAGACTAAAGAAAGTGTTAGGAAAGTTAATTGGAGAAGTTCAAAGTGCTTTTATTAAAGATAGGTTCATCCTTGACGGAGTCCTATTGGTTAACGAGGTGGTGGATTTTATAAAAAAAATCAAAAAATAGTTGTCTTATTTTTAAGGTAGATTTTGAAAAGGCATATGATTGCATCAACTGGAAATTCTTATACGAAGTGATGCATCAAATGGGGTTCGGGAGGAAGTAGTGCAGTTGGATTTGTGCATGTCTTGAGACAACTACTTCTTCTATCCTTGTTAATGGTGCTCCAACTAAGGAGTTTGTATTACAACGAGGAATCAGACAAGGGGATCCCTTATCCCCATTTCTATTTCTCTTAGTAGCTGAAGGTTTGAATATTATGATGCAAGAAGTATTGAATAGCGGTCTGTTTGAAGGCATTAAAGTAGGAAGCGATGAGGTATGTCTAACACATCTTCAATACGCAGATGACACAATTTTTATTGGCAAATGGAATAGAAGTAACATTGTCAATTTGATGAAACTTCTCAAATGTTTCCAACTAGTCTCGAGATTGAAAGTTAACTTGAACAAAAGTAAATTGTACAGTATTGGCATTGAGATGGAGGAAATAAAAGATTACGCTAGGAGTTTGGAATGTATTGTTGGGAAGCTTCCTTTCTTTAATTTAGGGATGTCGGTCGGTAACTGTATGGGAAGAATTGAAAACTGGAACATACTGGTCGATAAATTCAAAAGTAAGTTGGCAGATTGGAAAGCAAAAATGATTTTTTTTGTGGGAGATTGACTCTTGTTAAATCGGTTCTTGGTAGCTTATCGTTGTACTTTTTCTCTTTGTTTCGAGCCCCGATGAGTGTTCTTCATTCACTTGAGAGCGTTAGGAGAGATTTTTTTTGGGGAGGTGGGGTTGGGGACTCAAAACATATGGTCTGGGTTAAATGGGAAAAGGCATTGTCTAGTTATGGGGTGGGGGTTTAAATATCGGAAGTCTTAAAGCCATGAATTGGGCACTTCTTAGCAAGTGGTGGTGGAGATTTCGGGTTGAGAATGAGGCGTTGTGGGTCAAGGTGATTAAGAGTCTGTACGGGGGAGGGGGAGGGTTGGTAGAAGAAAATGTAAGTTTTTCCAGGAATAGTGTGTGGGGAAATATTGTGAAAGTAGGCAAGGATTTGGATAAGATCGGGATTAATCTAGCTTCTACAATCAAATGGGAGGTGGGGGATGGAAAATGGATATTGTTTTGGGACGACGTGTGGGTAGGGGTTGAAGGTTACGGGAGCAGTTTCCTAGGTTATACCATTTAGAGGTGTGCAAAGAGGTTAGGGTAGGTAATAAAGGGGCTTGGAGGGGGGATGCGTGGACGTGGGAGTGGTGTTGGAGGAATTCTCCGAGAGGAAGAGTTATGAGAGATATTACAGAGTTATGCAACTTGGTACAATCTGTTCAACTAAAAAAAACATGTGATGGACAAATGCATATGGGAGTTAAGTGAAAATGGCAAGTTCTCAGTCAAAGACCTTAGAGATTTGATAGATGAAAAGACTCTCGGGTCGACCGGGAGACAATTCGTTACTCCATGGTGCAGAATCATTCCCAAAAAGGTATGTGTTTTTATATGGCGGTTGTATCATGGGAGGTTTCCAGTTCGCACTATTCTTGATGACATTGGTATAGATCTTCATACTCTCTTGTGTCCCTGTTGTAATGACGTCATTGAATCTTTGGACCACTCTTTTGTTTTATGCCCAAAGATTCAGTTAGTTTGGAAGCATGTATTTAGATGGTGAGGCTTAGAAAATATTGATGTGTTCTCGGTCCAGGATGTTCTTAATTTACCCGGTATTAATTCATTTAGCGATATCTATAGAGGGAGATGGAAAGATGTGATTTGGTGCACGCTATACATTATATGGAGCAATAGGAACTAGATGATATTTAGAAGGAATGGATCCATGATTCCCGATTTGTTTAAAGAAATTCAGTTGCGATCTTTCGAATGGATTTCAGCCCGGTCGAAGAAGGATGAGGTGAAGCGAGAAGAATGGTTCGGTGGTCCGATCCATCGTGTTTAATTGGCTGGTGGAGCTGTTCTGTTTCTGTACTTTTGTTTGTTGTTTCTTGCTTAGGGTTCGCTTATTATTTAGTTAGCCCTCGTGATACTTTTTTGGTTGTGTTTGCATGCTCGTGAGACTGCTCACTGATTTGGTGGTTTGTCTCCGGCCCTTGTATCTATATTGTGGAAAACTAGAAGGGGGGTTGAATAGTTTACCGTTTAAAAACTTTAAACTTGTTTAATTATCTTTTGAAACTTTCCGTTTAATCAAAGATATGAACACAAACACAATATATAACATGCAAGTATAAAGAAAGAAATGATCAAACCACAACACGAGTATTTATCGTGGTTCGGCTACAAGGACTCTTTTTCCTTGCCCTACGTCCACGCCCCGAGTATGCAACTCGAGAGTTTCTTTCACTAGTCAACAAGCTCCTTTCACCGGCGGAGAAAACCTTACACGTCGCTTATACACGTTTACCGACACTAAGCTAGATGCCGAGTTCTTTTATAAGGGTACAACCACTCCCGTTAGTTCTTTTACAATGGTACAACAACTCCCATCACACTTTGTATTTTGAGGACTAAAATACTAACCGATCACTACTGAAAATACACAATCAAATGAAGTGTAAACTACACAAAGTCTACACGATGCTAAGCTAACAAGTCTTGCAACGTTGTGTTGAATACTTGTAACTTTATATGAACTTGTGAACTTCTTTGCTACAAAAGAAACTTCACATAGAAATGAGATGTTAAAGGGTTAGATGAAAGAATGAATGTATGTGTGTGAAAATCTAATGTAGAGTGATAAAACCAAAATTCAAACATATGGCTTGGTATTTATAGCAAGACCTTCTGCAGGTCTGGCGGATACGGCGGAACCCTCAGATGGGTTCCACCCGTGTACCCCCAGGGTTCCGCCAGGCTTGCAGTTGATTTTGCAATAAATCATTCAAACCAACCAAGGTCACATCAAATTAAAAACTAGTCAAACACAAACTTGTGTAAGAAGACTTATGGTTAGTCAAAGACACAATCTTTCCTTAAATGTATATTGACAAACTTACCATAAATGTGATGTGACATTTTTATTTTAAGAAATAAAAAGTGTTGTGTTTTATGTGAAATGTAAAATGTAGCAAATGTCTAATTATGCAAGTCTTTAAACTAAAATTAAGTTTTACTTAGAAACTAAAGTTTACATTTTGTCGTTAACAAAACTTAGCAAAGATCGTAAAATATAAATAACGTTTTTAGGCGATATTTGTATTAACAATCTCCCCCTTTTTGTTGATGACAAAACATAAACTTTGTTTTTAAGTAACTCACAAAATTTTAGTGTTTAAGACTTAAAAAAAATTATATTAAACTTGTTTTACTTAAGTGATGAAAATCATTTTAAGTTTAAAGGTTAATATATGTTTCTCCCCCATTTTGTCGAAACAAAAAGTAGAGTAGCGAAGCGGAACTATGCACGTGCTCCCCCTTGGTCGATACTCCCCCTAAAAGGAGTGCCAAGACGGGAAACATGGATTTTGAACCTACAAAAAAATGGTTAGTTGGTGATAATAACATATAATCAAGCTTGTAGTCACCACACAATATGCAACCACAATAACAACTCATATATGATCAACCAACAATGCAAGTAAGAAAGTAGTAAAAGATGTCATTTCAAGTAAAATGTGACTTTTGCAAAAGTCAAAGACAAGAAATGAAAACTATCTTCCTACTTCTAAAAACAAAAAGAAAGTTAAAAATAACCAAGAAATAAAAGAAAAATAAAATCCTACTTCTATAAGTAGAAGACATTAAACATATCCTAAATGGGGCAAAAGGCCTCCAAATGTGGTCTAGGATTTGTTTGTGTGGGAAAGAGCATCCAAACGTTCTATGACATGTTGGATTGCAAAGCGGGTTTCATCTTGAAATTGGTGAAGCAACAACTTGATGCTTTCACCTTGTTTGAGCATTTGCTCACAATGTGAGCAAACATGGTGATGAGTGGGTGGAAACGGGTCGTTTGATGATGGTGGTGGTGGTGGGTTGTTTTTGGTTTCTTGGTAGGAGGATGGGTTTGGTATGGAGTCAAGCAAGGTGATTTGAAATTCCATTGCTTGATGAAGGTGATTTTCAACCATGCTTTGGATTTCCTCATACGAAGGAAAGAAAGACTCAAAGGTTTGGGATTGGGAATGTGGTGGAGTTGGGTGATCATGGTTTTCAAAGTTAGGTTCTCCATAAAGAGGACCATGGATGTCATTGTAGAGAGGGTGAAACAACAATGGTTTTGGTTGATGGTACTCTTGTTGTGGTGGTTGGTTGTGGTTGAAAGGTTCATTTTGGTCAAGCAATGACCTTGGTGTTTCATTTGTGAAAGGTGGTGGTTTTGTTGATCTTAGTGGAAGATCATTGAGGTCTTGAACAAACGGATGTGGTGATGTTGGAGGAGACCCAAATAACTCCATTGGTTCAAGTTTAGGTAATGGCGATGGTGATGGAGTTTTGGATGGTTGGGTTGGAGCACTTGGTGGAGTTGGGTCAATGGGTGATTTTGTTGGTGGTGGAGTTGTGAGCTCATTAGGTTCATTGGGTGATGGAGATGGAGATGCAAGGTTTAGAAAATGTTCATTTTTGATTGGTGAGGTGAATTCATCCGAGGATGAAGAGGTTAAGTTGATTGTGTGGTTGGACCAAAGTGGTTTGACACTTATGCGTGCGGTTCTCCGAACGGGTCGTGATGGTTGAGAGGTTATTGTTGACTTTGTCATTGTCAAAATGGTTTAGTAGAGGTTTAGAATCAGAGATTGTGATGGTGATGGTGTGATTTGAGAGTGTTCTAAGATGGTTTAATTTATAGTGGTGAAGAAGTATGGGAAGGAGTGTTTGGATTTGATGTTTAGCCATACAAAAATGGAGGTTCCTAATGATTTGGAAGACTAATGAGGGTTGTCAAATCATGGAAGTCAATCCAATGAAAATGGTGAAGTGAGAAGACAAAGATTTTCACTAAATGCTTAGTGGTTTTGGCAAATTGGTTGAAGGTATATGTTCCACGGATTGCAAGGAACCTTTGGAAGGGTTCCTTCCTTTATAGGTGAAGGTTCCTTGAGGTTGCTATGGCTAAGTTTGAAATTTGGCGGTAAATAGGTTTCTATGAGTTCTAGAGGATGAGAAAGACCCTAATGTGCTTAGCAAATAGTAGGGAATGGGTTTTTATCTAAAAGGATGGTTTGTTGTTGAGTGGATGTTGCAATGTCGAAAAATAAAATAAAAAATTTTGCAGAAACACTGGCGGAACCCTCAGACTACTCAGGCAGAACCCATGTGAGGGTTCCGTCTGGTCCGTTGGGCCATTTTTCTGGGTTGCCCAGAAAATACACTGGCGGAACCCATTCTAGGGTGCCGCCAGATCCGCCAGGCCTGAAAAAGTAGGCAGTCCGCGTTTTTGACCCGCGAGACGATTTTCAAATTTTTCGAAAACTCCTAATACCAAAAATATAATTCATATCTAGTTAGGAAATGCAAAAATTGGACATGTAAACAAACATACTATTGGACTTTGATCGGGTGCGAGCGAATTTCACTATACTTAGTGAAAATTTCATAATCATGAAAATTTGACAACATGCCAAATGTTGTCATCCTGCATCATAGTTAGTTCAAACATGTTCCAAATTGTATCAAATATCCTACCAACACACAAATTCATGACAAACATTGTTTAAACGACCAAATTGTTTCAAATAGCACCTTGTGCCAAACACTCCTACACACCCGCTCTCATTGACGGTCGACCTTCTCCTTGAGCTTTCCAAGGAATCTCCCAAGATTCTTGAACATCCCCTTTGTTTGCTTGAACTCCGCCGACTCATTTGGAATATCCGGAAGTTGGGAAATGTATTCTAGAGGTGGGAGCCTAGAGTTGGGTAAAGTGCCATCTTCACTCATTGAGGATGATGATGAGGAGGTAGGAGGATGAGGACGTTTTCCTTGGACTTTGTAAACTCTCTTATCACTTAGTGGGACAAAGGTGTGTGGAATGAGAGAGTAGTCAAGGCGAAGACCGTTAGGAGTTGGTGGAATGGGAGAGATGAACCTAAAGAGATTGGTCAAGAGCATTCCATACGGCATAGTCGTTGTGCCATGCACGGGAATGTCGGCCATTCTCTTGGCCATGTAGTAGGCAAGGTTAAAGGGTTGCCTAACGGACAAGGAGTAGAGCATGTAGCAAAGGCAAAGATTTATATGATCTCGGTTTCCTATGGTGCTAATGACATTGGCTCTAAGGACTTCCTCCCATTTCTTGAATTGGGGCTTGAGTTCATTAAGTTCCATTCCATATGGGTCCTTATCGACCTCATTTCCCGAACGGGTTCTCCTAGTGTTGGTTGTCCTAATGAAAAGGTGGTCACGAAGTTCATCTTTGGACACAAGAGGGGTGTCATAGGGATGGATGCGGTCAAAGAGTGTGTCAAGAGTTGAGAGGGAGTGCAAGTCGGAGTAGATGCAAGTACCACGGATTGGGACACCTAGGATTTGAGCAAATTCCTCGAGAGTGAAGGAGTATTGATGACTACTAGCCCTAAAGATAATAGACATGCGGCCATACTCATCCGTGGAGAGGGTGACGGATGCATAGAATTCTAAAATGAACCTAGGACAAATAGGCTCGTCGATTTCTAAGAGACACTCAAAGTTGATTGTGGCAAGTTCCGTGTAGAGGTTTGTGCCTTCTAGGATGGATGGGTCAATGGTTCTACCCTCATGGACATAACATTTTTCTAAGGCTTTAAAAATGTCGATTTGAGTTGGAGTAAGACCTTTGGTTTTGTGGTGTTTGGGTAGGTACTTAATGGTGTCCTTGTGGTCGTAGTGGGTTAGAGGAGGCATGATGATTCCTAGAAAAACAAAATTTCACATTTTAGTCTAAGTAAACGACTATTGTAATGTGGGTGTTCTAGTGTGTGCCTATATGAAAACAATGTGGAGGTGCGGTTATCTTGACTCATTTTGATGCTTCAAAAACGTTTTATATTGCAAGTTTTGTTATAAAACAAAAGATAACCCAAGCGCTCCTAGTTCAATGTAGCTTCGTTTGAATGTACCCGAAAATACATATTGGTTATGTATTCCCTTTAGCATTCAAGAGACATTATGCAAGTGATGTTTTAAACATAACGTTTTGATTTTGTATTCACAATGTGAGACGAAAAAATATTTGTCCTATTTGTAAGAAATTTTTGCAAAAATTTGACATGGGGTGTTTTAGCAAATATGTTTACAATTAGTAAGAATGCAATTCCTAACTATGGGGAACATGATTAGTTTTGTTAAACACCTAATTTCATGCATGAGTTTCTCAAGTTGATGCATAACCCCAAATTTTTGTTTTTGTGCAAAAATAGAATTCCTAGACCCAGATCAGGAGTGTAATCATGTTTAGCATACTTACAATGATGATTGATGAGCAATGTGAATGAAGGGAAGACCAAGTTATCGTGATTGTGGATGAATGGTAAAGTGAATAGTAGCAGTTTGGAAGTGGTGGTATGAGATAATGGGTGTTTGGTTTAATATAAACAAAGAAAATGGTTCTGCAGGTCGGCGGATATGACGGAACCTAAAAATGGGTTCCGTCCGTTGTGGTTGAGGGTTCCGCCGACCCTGCTGAGAAAAAGAGTTATTGATTTGTTTTGATTTTTGTGATTTTTGTCTAATGTCTAGAACTACAATGTAGGTTCCATGAGTCCTAAGCCTAGCCTAAGAAGGTTAAAAGGTTCTTGTTTAAGAGGTTTTGTGAGAATGTCGGCTATGTTTTCTTCGGAAGAAACTTTCTCAATTGAGATATTCCCTTTTTGAACGTTATCACGAAGGAAATGATGACGGATTTCGATATGTTTGGTACGAGCATGTTGAACTGGATTTTTGCTAAGATCAATGGCTCCTTTGTTGTCACAAAGAATGGTGATGTCGTTAAGTTGAATTCCGTAGTCGACAAGAGCTTGCTTCATCCAAAGAGCTTGTTGACATGCCTTTTCGGCCGAAACATACTCGGCTTCCGTTGTTTAGATAGCAAGAGCCGTTTGCTTCTTAGAGAACCATGAGGTGAGACGATGTCCAACAAAAGTACAAATACCACTTGTGCTTTTTCTATCAACATAGTCACCGGCATGATCCGAGTCGGCATACACTATGGTGTTTATTCCCGTTCCTTTGGGATACCATAAACCTAAATGTGTAGTGCCCTTAATATATCTAAAAATTCTTTTAACGGCTTCGAGATGAGTTGTCTTAGGATCTTCTTGAAAACGAGCACATAGACAAACACTAAACATAATGTCAGGTCTACTAGCCGTTAGGTAAAGTAGACTTCCAATCATACCTCTATATTTAGTGCTATCTACGGATTCACTTTCCTCATCCTTGGTGAGTTTTGTTTCCGTGGACATGGGCATTTTGATTGGTTTCGAATCTTCTAATTCAAATTTCTTAAGCATGTCCTTAATATATTTAGATTGGTTAAAGAAGATACCATCTTCTAGTTGTTTAATTTAGAGTCCTAGGAAAAAGTTGAGTTCTCCCATCATACTCATTTCAAACTCGTCATACATGATTTTTGAGAAATCCACGCATAATTCTTGACAAGTTGATCCGAATATAATGTCATCAACATAGATTTGGACTATGATAATATGTGAATCTTTCTTCTTAGTGAAGAGAGTATTATCAACTAAGCCCATGGTATACTTATGGTCAACTAGGAAGGTTTTAAGTCGATCATATCATGCTTTTGGAGCTTGCTTAAGTCCGTAAAGAGCCTTTTTAAGTTTGTAAACATGATTGGGTTTTTCAAAATTGATGAAGCCCGGTGGTTGAGCAACATACACTTCTTCATTAATGACTCCGTTTAGAAATGCACTTTTGACGTCCATTTGAAAGAGTTTAAAATTGTGTGCACATGCATATGCAAGTAAGATTCTAATTGACTCGAGCCTAGCAACCGGAGCAAAAGTTTCATCGTAGTCAATGCCTTCTTGTTGATTATATCCTTGTGCTACTAGCCTAGCTTTGTTTCTAGACACAATTCCATTTTCATCCATTTTATTACAAAAGACCCATTTTGTTCCAATTATTGTTTGACTGTTTGGTTGAGGAACTGTTAGGTCACCATTTTGTAAACAAAAGTATGATTTAGAAAGAAATAAGATGAGAAAAGAGATTGGTTGATTATGAGACAATATGAAAGGTGAAAGTGCAAGAGTTTCCTTAAGATAATCAAATAACCAACAAACTAAATGTTTACATAAGCTCTCTATTTATAAGGAAGGAGTTAGGGCAACACTCCCTTCCTTCCTTATCTCTTAATTCGTGGGCTTTAAGGCCCATAGGGCTTTAACACATAAGCCTTGTAACATAAACTAAATGAAATAAATACTAAAGCAGCCTATTACAAAATGTAATGACCGAGACTTGACTAAATACAAAAGTATGATCCCAACAATCTCCCCCTAAGGGTCGGTCATCATGGTTGCTTGACGTCTTCATCTTTGTCGTTGACTTGTGACATGTAAAACTCTAGACGTCTTCAAAATGGTTGAATGATAATGAATATACTTTGCTCTTTGTCTTTGTTCTTTGGTGATGATGTAGTGATTGTGTTATGAAGTAATCTGTCGTTCGTCACTCCTGCGTCTGTGGTGGTTGTCCGCCATTCCAACATACTCATACATCTATGGACTTAGACTTTCACGTGCAAGAAGTTCCTTTTGATACATTGAGATCTTTGTCTTTATACTTTGTAGATTCTTCTTATTGTCGTAGAATCTTTCTTGGAACTTTGTGTTGTTAAGATCTTTGGGGGAGCTATCTTTTGCTTCAAGATGTATGTATGAGCATGTTGGAATCTACCATCATGGAAGTGAGGTACCTGCGAGTAAACAGTTAGCAATAAAACAACCGGTACTTACAGATAAGGAATTAGAGCTCATCAACAGCATAGTGTGAAGACTCCTTCTAATCCTTATCCAGGCCGTTCCCATATCAGATACTCCCGAAGGAGCTTACGAGACCTACTAAGTAGCTCAATGACTGGGTGAGTCGCTGGGGATCACTCCACGACTGTAGATCGCTATGAAACCACCGCAAACACTAAGCGTAACCCTTGTGAGGTTACCGAAGTGACCTGCTGTCAGGGCTGTTTGATGATGACCCTGGCAGGATTTCCGTTCAATCATTGAGAAATACATAAGTAATCCTCTCATAAACGTTCTCGGCAGATTGCTAAGATCTGCGAAGGACTCGATAATTTACAGCTGGTGTCCATTGATGTAGAACACCAGTTGTAGAAATACTAAGTGTTCCTAAGAGATCTTTGATGTATCTCGAGGCTCTAGACTCTATAAGTGTACACTTAGGTTTCCTATGCGGAGACTAGGGAGGGGTCTCCTTCTTCAATATCAACCGTCTCTAAGAGATAGGTCGATAGATTACACAGGTTCCCCGTGAGAATGAAACAAGCTCCTTTAAGAGAACTTGAGTGGTTAAGAAGGTTTAGTGCACTGCGTCACTGGGTCCATGACGACTTAATCTTCAATACCGGTGTTGTCTATTGCAACAGCCAGTAGCATACGTATTGAACCCGGTGTCTGCCCTAAGGTTGAATCATATGGAGGGCTATTTCTTTTCACCCTTTTCTTTACTTTTCTTTTTAATTCTTCAACTCCTTCTTTCCCTTTCATTCTTTTCTCCTTTTTTTCGTATCATACCTAAGGACTTCTAATTCTAACTATGGGAGATGTCCTTGGGTAGATCCCTCCGGCTCTGGCGGATCATAGGACGGATATTCCTATCTTATTCACCTTATAACTCCGACAGTAGCCAAGAAACCTTTGATTGAAAAATCTCTCAAAGTGTTTGTGATAATCAAATATTTTGGTTAACACTTTGAGAGTTTTGTGTACACTTTTGAAGGGCTCCCCCTGCACATGTGCTCATAAGTGTTTAATAAATTTGCACATGCGGGAGGAGCAAGTACTTTGAATTGATCCACTTTCCGTGAACAAGACCGATTCGAGACACGCTTACATCACTAGTTAGACTAGCTTGAAGTTATTACCCGGCCTGGTCAAGTCC
Organism: Artemisia argyi; assembly: GCA_030686995.1. Lineage (NCBI taxonomy): Eukaryota > Viridiplantae > Streptophyta > Magnoliopsida > Asterales > Asteraceae > Artemisia > Artemisia argyi. The sequence goes on along the minus strand of CM060709.1, from coordinate 114,257,321 downwards.
ACAGAAAGTTTCTCGAGACGGTACATTTCTACTAAGACTAATCCTTTTCGAGGCACGCTTACGTGGTTAGTTAAAGAGATACATTGTCAGCTTTTAGGTGACAACTAGCTCTAGTAACTAACTTGATGTTATTACCCGTCGAGGATAAGTCCTTTCGATTTTACTAACTTTTTATTGTCTCGTCAATTCCTGGGTGAATCTGAGTCTAGCTCGTACAAGATACAACTTTCAGCTTTTACTTTGTATATTTTAATCACTTTTTCATTTTCTCCCCCTCAAAAATAGCATATGAGATGTTGTTTTTGTTAAACTTTTGATTAAAATATGCTTTTTGAGTCTTATGGGGAGATTCACCAAGAACTTTTGATTTTGAACAAAGTATTTTGTTTTGACAAGTGCTCCCCCTCAACAAGTGATTAGGTCTTATTGAGGTGAAATACTTGTCCTTTTGAGCAGAATTATGAAAAATCATAAAAGTTTGATTAATTCTACTCAAAAGTAAGAAGCCTTCGCTCCTTATATTTAGGATTGAGGCACTGATGCGTACCTCAGGGTCCTTTCTTTACAAGTTTGGGTTGTGCACTGGAATGCGTACACAAACCATTATGAAGTAAATTATTGACAAATCAAATCAAATTCTTACAATTTTACTACCAATTAGGTCTCTGAAATGTCAACACCGGAAACTTCTGTCTGCCTCCCACATAACTTTCCAACCTTCGAAACTGATCCCTGCGCTTCAATCTGTTCTCAATCCTTAAGATGAATCTGCGAGCATCCCTGGCTTCATTGGTGTTCCACCTTTTGGATTTCCCCAGTTCTATGTCATTGATTCTGCCTTTGATCCCATCTCTGACGAACTTCAGGGTTTCATCACAAAACTTATGAATTTCTTCATAACCCATAAAGCAGTTGCGACCGTTAATACTGCGGTAGGTGAACCCAAATGGACGTCTGATCAGGGAGTATTGAGGTAGATGTTGAAGGTCGGGGATGTCAAACAGGTTTGGTTTGGTGAGATTGAGCTTCTTCTGATAACTTTCTACTCCCAATTAAAGATCTTCAACTCTTTCTCTTATGACAATCTGCCTGATGAAGATTAGAAGAGCTTGGATAAAGGCAAGCTGCATCTCTTTAGGCAAGCCACAGAGTTTTCCTTGAACTTTGAGTAGGTACATGTCTTCGATGTCGTTGAGACGTAGTCGTGGAAAGTCAGACTCGGAAATATCGTACTCCTTTTCATCAAGTCTTTTAAGTGTGATTTTGTTGAGGAAGGGGTACCCAAAGAAAGTGACAGTCGAGATGAATTGAATGGAGACTATCTTCAGATCACTTGCTACATCACCCATCGTCTGATTAAGTCTGCTGCTTCGATAGTACTGTGCCCGGTTGTTTGGCCAATGATGTATGCTGTAAAGAGCATTCCGGTCATATTCAACAATTTTGTCAACGAATAATGCTGAAGCTTCTTCTTCGATGGCATTGTTGAGATATCGAGCTGCAGGGAGAAAGGCGAGTGAGGTAACATACTTCTTCTCAATCTTGCTGCCAAGTTTCAGAAATTCCAAGTCTGTGTTGTAGAAGAACTTGTATGGGATCTTTGGTTCCTTAGGCTTCCCAATCATCGGTAGTGGTTTGGACCAGTCAGTAATGTAAGGTGCGGTTTTCTTTGTGACCGGATCGACATATGATTCAGGATTGAACTAGTCAATATTGCTTGACATAGCTCGAGCAATATTTTCCAGATGGTATTCAAGCTCGATTGAGTTAGCAGACCTATCTTTCAGAAGATTGAAAGCATCATTCTTGATTCTTCGCAGCTCTTTCTTATTCATCTTTTTCATCTTAAACCTTTGCTGAATCATTTGAGCATATTCCACCGTTCGACCATCTTGAGGTTCATGATTGTCTTCCAGTGGTGGTTGCGAATTGATCATCTTCTCAAACCAGGAGTATTCAGCACTATTGTCTTGATCTAGCCAGCTAAGGACTGTTTTAGGTTTCTTTGGTTCGGTGCCTTTAAATGAGGTGTCCGGTTTGTGTTGATGATGCTTTCCTTTCTTATCTTTCTTCTTCTTCTTAGGAGACGGTTCTGGAACTTCATCGGGTTGAGGTATGTCGTCACCACCAGTGTATTCGAAGTGGTCGTGTGCCTTGGGAGCAGAACCTGATGCCTTCGGTTGTTGTGAGGAAGTTGTTGTGGTTGGGGGGATGACCGGTGTATGAGATGAGGGTCCTTCGGCTTGTTTTTGTTTCTTTGCCTGAGAATTCGGATCCCTGTCTTCATCATCTCTTTGACGTTTCAGCTTATCGGCCTCTGTGCTGCAAGTCTCTTTGTTCATCTTGTCTTTCAGTGCTTCCAGGACTTTTGCTTCGGCAAGAGTCAAGGTGAACTTGTTTGCCAGCTTTTCTAAGAGTTGAGCTTCCAAATCATCCAGAGATAGCCCTGGTAGAGGAGCAGTAGACTTGTCGGCACGAAGAGTAAAGGTTGTTGATCGGATTACTTTCTTGACTGCTTGCTCTGCGAACTTGGTGAGTTCATCTCTCATGGGTGCCAGCAGATCTTTCAACTCAGCAACTAAGTGTTGTGCCATGTATTCTTGTGCTTGAGCTGCTAGAGTGGCTTCCAAGTTCTCTTGAACGTCTTTAGCTAAGAAAGTATCAACTTTGTCTTGTAGCTCTTGGACGTTCGAGTTCAGCTTCGTCAGTTCAGCAACTTGGGTTACAAGTGTTGCAACCTTATCTTCCAGTTTATTTCTCTTCTTCTCATGTACTCTCTTAAAAGCTGACTTGAGTAACTTTGCTGCAGCAGAGGCTTTGGTGCTCGGTTTCTTGATTGATTTGTCATGTGTTGATTCAGATGCAGGAGGAGATGACTGTGATGATTCAATGATGGTGGTAGAGTCTTTGTCATCTCCTTTCTTAGGTTCGGGTTGTTCAACTTTCTTATCTTTGGCTGCTGCTTCTTCTATCACCCTTTGTTCTTCAGCCCGTTTCTCAGCTTCGGCCTTAAGCCTTAGTTCTTCAGCAAGCCTGGCTTCTTCTTCCTTCTTTAACTTTTCTTCAGCCAGCTTGGCTGCCTCTTCTGCTTTCCTGCTCTCTTCCATTCGGATAGTTTCTTCAAGTTTAGCTTGGGCAATCTCTTCAAGCCTAGCCTCTTCAGCTTCCTGTGTCTTCTTCAACTCCTCTTCCTGAGCTCTTTCTCTGAGCTCCATTTCTTCTACAGTCATTAATCGTGGAGCATCAGTGTCCATGGGATCTTCCTCTTCTCCCTCTCCCATTGTCATTTCAATGTCGGTGGGAGATACTGAGGGATTGTCATAAGCAACTAAGTCTGTGGTGATCCCTGTGGTAGGCTCAGGAATGCTGCTTGATCCGCCAGCTTCGGTGGTCTGAGAGAACACTGGAGGTGGAGGTAAATCAGCATTGAATGCATCAATACGGCTGTGGAGGAGACCCAGATTGAGAGCCCTTTCATTTTCTTCTTCGACTGAAGGGCCTCCAGTCTCATGTTCAGTAGTCACTTGTTCTTTCATCTTCTTTCTCCTGATCATTTCTTCTTCCAAAATAGTCTGAGCTTTGGTGAATGGTCTTTGAGTGAGGTATGATGGATATACGGCATTGTCAGCAAACTCATCAATGTCATTATTCCAATCATCGAAGGTCAAGTCTTTGTCATCTATGTCATCAAGGTTGACATCCTTGTCGATGTTAGCAAAGGCTTCCCTGTATACTGGACCTTCGTCGGATTCGGTTTGCTCAGAGTCAGATGGTTTAGGAGAGGATTGTGGTGAGGGAAACCACCCAGGTTCTGTAGTAAATGCAGGCTTCTCGGTGGGAATCCTTCTCTTAAGAGTACCCTTTTTCTTCTTAGACTGAGTGGAACTGCCGGAGCTTCCAGTCTTAGGGCCTTTCTTACCCTTCTTTTGCATGAAGGAGGGTAGAACAACTTCGTCAAAGAATCCAACTTTTTCAGCTTCAAGAGCTTGCTCATAATACTTGTAGTTCTTGCAAGCCTTGACTTTGGCTTTCAGGAGACAATCGGGAAGTTTCTTTCCCTGCTTGCGTGTGCTGGTGTCCATTCTCTTGATGACTCTGAGAGTATGTTCATTTCTGAACGTGTTCTTTTCTTGGTCATCGAGTCTCTGTGGGATATCATCGTACTGACGAAGGAAGCTTTCGATGAGCAGTTTTGTGAATCGGACAAACGGAATGAAGGTTGTCTTGTGTTGAATGTGCCATACTATGTCTTCCCAAATGATGCTGGCATAATCAACTTTCTTCACATTAGCCACAGCCCAGAAGAGCTTGAGGTGTTGGAGCTTTGGGTGTTCGTGTCACAACCCACAATTTCAGGTCATTTTTCCAAACTTCGACATTCTACTATTCACAAATTACTATTCATCGATCACTATTCATCATTTTACTATTCATCGTTTTTGAGGTCAATTTGACATTCCGAGACACGTTCAAAAATTTTACTATTCACTTGACACTATTCATTTCCGAGAGAAAACCACTATTCACGTGCATTATTCATGTCATCGTAAATTTAGTTTACGAGTATTCAAATTCGCGTAACCGTATTGGTTCAGGAGCGAATGCATGCATTATTATCAGGGACATTTCATACGGACTAGAAATAGTCGACATATCATCATTAGGGCACTTGCATACTATTCCACTCGTAGGATAAATAAATTAATACTTTTGGTACAATTAACGATTTACGTATGTTTATTTTAAATAAACACTAATACGCGAACTATAAATGTGACTAACATGTCCAACACTCCCGACTATGATCCCAATATATTTCTATATTTATTTTTATAATATAAAAATTATAATATTAATTTACCCGGTATTTTGGATATATTTATTTTAATTATTAACTTAAGTTTACTAAAACTTCGACGGTTTTCGTAGAAATTAAACTATAATTATCTAAACACCCAATAATTTTACCCAACCTATTTTTATAATTTTTATAACTTTATTTTATCCCGGTTAACTCCGTTAAAATTTATTTTTAGTTAACCCGGTACCCGGTACAATTTAAAACTACCAAACAACACAATAATACACAAGTTACAAAAATCTTACATACATCCCCCCCCCCTCCCCTTGACTTTGCCCCCCCCCCCCCCCCCCTTGCCATTTTTCTTACAAAGCTACTTACACACTCATTTCTCATTAATGCCTTATACTAACCAAATAAAATAATAATAATACAAATAATACTTATAAACCTTACTAGTTTTCTTATCTCATTTTCACAACTAGCAAAACTTTTCTTTCTCTCTTTTGCTCTCTTGATCCCACGGCCACAAGGAAGAAGGAAGGCAAGACCAAAGTTTTTTTCAAAGATCTAAGTTTAATCTTGTTAATATAGTAGTCCTTGTTAGAGTTTTGAGATATAAACTCAAGGATTGTTAGGTTTTTATCATCTAATCACACCATATCCCAAAGTAAGTTTACAAAACTCATTTCATAATTTTTACAAAGTTATTACCATGATTATATATTTTTCTTGCAAGATCTCATGCATATATTAACTTATACCACTCCATTTTGTATATATTTAACTTTCAAGCCCTAGAAGTGATTTTTGGTTAGATCCTTGTTAGATCTACTTGGTTGTGATGTTTAGGAACCCATGACACCCTAAGAAGGTGTATGGTAGGATTAGATTAGTTTTGTGGTGATTGAAAGTGGTTTGAATGAAGATGGAACTAGATTAGAACCCTAGAAACGATTTTTGAAACATTTGAAATACCTACTGTCCCTATTTTGATTTCGTGGGAAAATCAGTGGTTGATGGCTAATTTTTGACCAAAGATTTAGAAAATACTTTCAAAAACGAAACTTTAGGCGAAAGAACGGATTAAAACGAGCTTATAACGAAGAAGTTATGATTTTTGCAAATTTAACGACGAAAACTATTTTTGTAAAAACTGCTTGCTGTTTGGCAGATTTCGACGGGTAAATAGAGGCATTAAACGTAACCTAGAGGAGACGAGCTATCAAAAATATACTAGTATATACAAAAACGAATCCGTGGACATAAAGAACAAGGAAAACGAACCTAAAACGACCGAGTTATACCCGTTTTAACATCGTCAAAACTATATATATATATTTGGTCACAAATAAAAATAATAACGTACGTACTAAATGGTATATTTTCTAGAAACGTTACTAATGACTATATTCTTAACAAATGAATACGTACGACCCAAGAGTATATTTATACGACTTAAAAACGTTATTTTAAGGTTTCCGATACAAGGATTATAACGCTAACATTTTCGTACGAGTTAATATGACAAGTTATATACTTCTCTAAATGGACCTATTTTTCCTAAGTATGGAAACTATTTTACCATGACGATAACTAGTATTTCCAAATTACGAGTGGTATGAGTATCACGTGCATGTGCATTCATTTCATTACGGCTTGATCTAAGTTAGATCACGATTATTCATTTAGGTTGCGGCTAGTACTCGCGCCTCATTGTCCCGGCTACTTTTACCTCATTGCACCATCTTTGTACCATCACTTCGAGGTGAGTTCTCATAGCCCCGTTTTAATTACTTATTTGATTTTAAATCCCACGGGGGAGAATACATTGCACAATTATTTTTGTACATGCCCAAGTATTACAAATTCCATACATTGCTTAAGTTGCCTTATTACCACGTCTTGACAAGTCCCCTTTATTATCATGGACCGTTAATTTCTAGTACTAAGCGGGAGTGAGTGGATAGATCTATCGAGGGTGACGCCTCCATTCGCGTTGGGTTGCTCCAACGGGACGAATGCATTTCATGTCTTAACGAATTGAGTGTCTGGTAAACACTCTGGTGGGGCATTACAAGTCTAGCTTCGGGGTCATGAGCTTAAGAGACAATGTAGCTTTTTGACATTCTTGTCGTTTTACTTATTACTTGTGGCTTATGTACTTACGATTTACTTACAAACCTATGATTATTCACCAACTTTATGTTGACCGTTTTTCGCAATGTATTTCTCAGGTAACTAAGGCATATTCTCATGGCATGCATGGAGTCATTTTGTGTAACAAGGATGATATGGCTCATTCGGACTTTCTTGCACTTATGTTTAAACGTCGTTTGATTGTACTAAACTTGTTTCCGTAAACTTTTCCAACTTTTGGGACCTATGTCTTTATAACTCTGAATATTTGAATGAATCAAACGACTTATTTTTAAAACAACACTTTAGGTCGTTCAATATATCCTTGCTTGTGTGCTATGATCCGTTACACCCTCAGGTATTCAATTCCGCTGCCATTCAGGTATTTTGGGGGTGTGACAGATTGGTACCAGAGCTAAGGTTATAGCGAACTAGGTTACATCATGGACCCTAGACTATAACCACACCATCATAGCATATCATCATTTCATCATAAGTGCATATTTACTTATTTTAGGTGATGCCATTATGCGAGTTATTTATTTTATTTCACCTTGATTATCACAGAGACATGTCTTCGAATCCAAACACTGTCGTACTTTACACTATATCCGACTCTGGTGATGAGGGCTCTATGTCCTCTACTGCTGTTTCACCACTTGTTTCTCCTACACCTGAGTTGCCACTTTTGGCATCAGATGATGACACCGAGCCTTTCGAGGAGGAGGATACGGCTCCTACTTCTCATGTCCATCCTACTGTACCCACTGACATGCCATCATCTCCTACTACTACTATCCATTCAGAGCCGAGACTTATGTTTCCTAGGGATAAGACTATCCAGACTGCTAGGAAGAGTGTTCGTTATGCTACATCTACTTATAGGAGTCTCCCTAGTCCTACTGTGCCTACACCACCACCACCAGCCATACCCACTACCACTCCTATACCTACCTCACTCTTGCCGCTCAGGAAGCGTGCAAGGCTTACCACTCCAGATTCACCCACTACCGAGACTGCTGACCTTTCACCACCACCAGTATACCACATAGGTGAGAGTTCGAGAGCGGCTGCAGCTAGGGATCCTACAGCCGTTACACTAGAGGATCAGTTTGATGCTCAGCAGGAGCAAGTCGATAGTTTGGGGTATAGAGTTGACGAGATTATTACCACTCGACTTGAGGTTGTAGAGGAGCAGGTTGAGGATTTGATTCAGGGTAGAGTTGGTATTGATGTGTCTTACCATGGACTCGAGGCACGACAGTTGAGGCACCAGGAGGAGATTGAGCTACTTAGGGATGAGTTACCTGAGATTCGAGATAGAGCTCAGGCGACACAGGAGACCCAGTGGGAGCAGGTAGATCAGTTGGCATTGCTTCGAGAGAGGTTGGTCATTTTGGAGCGCAGGGATGCTTCTTTTCAGTTACGAGTCCAGCATCTTGAGGAGATCGTAGTTGCGATGGATCGTGAGATTCGCCGCTTGAGGGGAGAGCCTGGACCATCTAGAGCACCTGGAGGAGCCTAGACGTAGACTGGTATTATATTAGCTTTTATTATTTTCCTAGTCCCGGGATGTGGGACATAGTTCAAGAACTTGTAGTCTTTTGGTTGTTGTACAAACAAATATATCAAGTGCGACTCTACTATGTTGGAAATGTTGTGCTATATATTATATCCGTCCATGTAGGCCGAAATTTTCATGTATTATATTCATGTGTTGTGATTATATTTATGATGTTTCGTGGTTGCTCTTTATTATTATCGCATTGTACAGGTTGTGGTTGTATCTATACATGTCGTGGTTGTATTGATACAGGTTGTGGTTGTATATATACATGTCGTGGTTGTATTTATACAGGTTGTGATTATATTTATACGTGTCATGGTTGTTGTGGTTGTATATATATATACATGTTGTGGGTGTACATCTTTGGTTCGATGACTATTTCTATTATGATTTTTCTCATGGTTATTTCCATTGTGATTTATCAGAAATATGGCACCAAGGAAGAGTAAGACTGCACCAGAAACACCCGTTATGACTCAAGCCGCTATCCGCAAGTTGGTCAGGGATAGTGTTGCAGAAGCTCTGGAGATTGAGAGAGCTGAGGTTGCTGCTAGGGCTGCTGAGACTGCTTCTAATACAGGGACGGTTGAACCACCCACTAATAAGAGGGAATGTACATGGAAAGATTTCAAGATTAGTGATCCTATCAAATTTAAGGGCACTGAAGGAGCGGTTGCTTTAATCCGCTGGTTTGAAAAGACTGAGAATGTATTTCTCATGTGCGGATGCCCGGACGTCAGCAAGGTAAAATTTGCTACAGGTATGCTTCTTGATGAAGCTATGTCTTGGTGGAATTCGTATGCTCAGCCGATTGGTATGGAAAATGCTTACAAGCTTACTTGGGAGGAATTCAAGAAATTGATGACAAAGAAGTTTTGCCCTCGTACCGAGGTGCAAAAGATGGAAACAGAATTTTATGAGCTTGTGACTAAAGGTGATGACATTGAGACTTATTTCAGGAGGTTTCAGGAGTTGGCTGCACTATGTCCAACTATGGTTCCCGATGATGAGAAAAAGATGGAAAACTTTGTTGGTGGATTGCCTGAAAGTGTTCGAGGAGATGTGATTTCTTTTGACCCTCAATCAATGGAAGAGGCTATTCGTATAACTCAGAAACTCATGGTCCAAGTGATAAAAGGGAAAGCTGCTGTCAACAACAATAACCGTTCAAACAACACCAACTACAACAACACTCGGAACAACAGCAACTATAACAACAATCGGAACCACAACTATCCCAATAACCGAAACAACAATTCAAACAATAACAACAACAACAAGAGAAGGTTTGATTACAACCAAGGTGGAAACGCTGTTCAGCCGCCACCTAAGAGGCAAGAAGTGGCAAGGGCCTATGCTGCAGGGCCGACTGAAAGGAAAGGATATGAGGGTAATTTACCCAAGTGTGAGAGGTGTCAGAAGCATCATAACCCAGGACGTTGCCCGGATCTATGTGGCAACTGCACGAAGGTTGGTCATCACATCAAAGATTGCAAGAGTCCAAACTTAGGTGGCAATCAGAAACCACCGGTAACATGTTTTGGCTGTGGAGAACTTAGACACTTTAAGAATGAGTGCCCAAAGAAGAAGAATCAAGGAACTGGAAACCAAAATGGAATGGCTCGAGGAAGAGCTTATGTTATGGGAGGAGACGATGTCAAAGAAGACCCGAATGTTGTTGCGGGTACGTTTCTCGTTAATAATCGTTATGCATCCATTTTATTTGATTCAGGAGCGGATAGAAGTTTTGTTTCTATTGCATTTGCACCTTTACTTAATATAGAACCGACCCCATTAGACATTTCCTATATCGTTGAATTAGCCGATGGGTCTTTAGTTAACACCAACACCATTGTCCGTGGTTGCACCATAAATTTCCTAAACCATCCATTCAATATAGACCTTATGCCCGTAGAACTTGGAAGTTTCGACGTTGTGATCGGTATGGATTGGTTATCTCGGCATCGAGCGAGAATTATTTGTGATGAGAAAGTTGTTCACCTTCCTTATGACGGTGAAACTTTGGTTGTTCGTGGAGAGCGAAGTGGAACTAGACTCAGTATTATATCATGCATTAAAACCGAGAAGTACATAAAGAAGGGTTGTTATGCATTCTTGGCTCACATCACGGAGAAGAAGTCGGATGAGAAACGACTTGAAGATGTGCCAATTGTTAAGGAATTTCCAGAAGTTTTTCCGGAAGAATTGCCAGGACTTCCGCCTACACGCCAAGTTGAGTTTCAAATTGAATTAGTGCCAGGAGCTGCACCAATTGCACGAGCACCGTATAGACTTGCACCTTCGGAAATGCAAGAATTGTCGAATCAACTACAAGAACTTTTGGACAAAGGATTCATTAGACCGAGTTCATCGCCTTGGGGAGCGCCGGTTTTGTTTGTGAAGAAGAAGGACGGAACTTTCAGAATGTGCATCGACTATCGTGAGCTGAACAAGGTAACGGTGAAGAACCGTTATCCACTCCCCAGAATTGACGACTTGTTCGACCAGTTACAAGGTTCTAGTTTTTATTCCAAGATTGATTTAAGATCCGGTTACCATCAACTTAAAGTTCGGGAAGAGGATATCCCGAAGACGGCATTTAGAACATGCTATGGTCATTATGAATTTCAAGTGATGCCTTTTGGATTAACCAACGCACCTGCGGTATCTATGGATCTCATGAATAGGGTGTGCAAACCGTATCTTGATAAGTTTGTGATCGTATTCATTGACGATATCTTGATTTATTCCAAGAGTAAGGAAGATCACGAAGAACACCTCAGAACAATCCTGGAACTACTCAGGAAGGAGCAATTGTATGCCAAATTTTCTAAGTGTGATTTTTGGATACGCAGAGTTCAATTTCTTGGCCATGTTATTGATAGCCAAGGTTTACAAGTCGACCCGGCAAAGATCGAGGCAGTTAAGGATTGGGCTACGCCCAAGTCTCCTACGGAAATTCGTCAATTCCTAGGACTTGCCGGATATTACAGAAGGTTTATTGAAGGGTTTTCTAAGATAGCGAAGTCGTTGACAAAGCTGACACAAAAGAATGAAAAGTACGAGTGGGGAGAAAAACAAGAGTCCGCATTTCAATTATTGAAACAAAAGCTTTGTAGCGCACCGATTTTGTCACTACCTGAAGGTATTGAAAACTTTGTGGTATATTGCGATGCTTCGCATCAAGGACTTGGAGCTGTGCTAATGCAAAACGAGAAGGTGATAGCTTATGCATCTAGACAGCTTAAGATACACGAGAAGAATTACACTACGCACGACTTGGAGTTGGGTGCGGTAATTTTTGCACTCAAGATTTGGAGACACTACCTTTATGGTACCAAGTGCGTAATTTTTACCGACCACAAGAGCTTACAGCATATACTCGATCAGAAGGAACTTAATATGAGACAACGTCGTTGGCTAGAATTGTTGAGTGATTACGATTGTGAAATCCGATATCACCCAGGAAAAGCAAATGTTGTAGCAGATGCACTTAGCCGAAAAGAACGACTCAAACCTTTGAGAGTTAGGTCATTGGGAATGACTATCATTTCGCCATTACCATCGAAGATCTTAGAAGCTCAGATTGAGGCTCTCAAAGAAGAAAACCGACCACATGAGAAACTTTATGGTATGCCAGAAAGCGAAAATGGCTTTGTAAAGAGATCAGACGGAGTGTTATGCTTCAAGGACCGAAGTTGGATACCACTCTATGGTGGAGTGCGAGAATTGATTATGCATGAATCACACAAGTCGAAGTACTCTATTCATCCAGGTTCTGATAAGATGTATCAGGATCTCAAAAAGCTTTATTGGTGGCCGAACATGAAAGCAGAAATTGCTACGTATGTCAGCAAATGTCTTACTTGTGCTAAAGAGAAAGCCGAGTACCAGAAACCGTCAGGGTTACTTCAACAACCAGAGATTCCACAATGGAAGTGGGAACGTATTGCTATGGACTTTGTCACTAAACTTCCTAAGACGTCAGGAGGTTTCGATGCTATTTGGGTAATTGTTGATCGTCTTACCAAATCAGCTCATTTCATACCCATTAGAGAGACTTATTCAATGGAACAACTTGCTAGACTTTATGTCAAGGAAATAGTCTCAAGACACGGTGCACCAGTTTCCATCATTTCTGACAGAGATAGTCGTTTTACTTCAAACTTTTGGCGGTCATTACAAGATTCTTTTGGATCCAAGTTAGACATGAGCACTGCTTACCATCCTCAGACCGATGGTCAGAGCGAGAGAACTATTCAGACACTTGAAGACATGCTTAGAGCATGTGTGATTGACTTTGGAAATGGTTGGGCTAACCATTTGCCGTTGATCGAGTTTTCCTATAACAACAGTTACCATTCAAGCATTAAGGCTGCACATTCGAGGCACTTTATGGTCGTAAGTGTCGATCTCCAGTTTGTTGGGCCGAAGTCGGTGAAGTACAATGTACTGGCCCGGAGATGGTACAAGAAACAACAGAAAAGATAATTCAGATTCGAGAGAGACTTGAAACTGCTAGAAGTCGACAGAAAAGCTACGCAGATGTTCGACGCAAACCATTGGAATTTCAGGTCGGAGACAAAGTCATGTTGAAAGTCTCGCCTTGGAAGGGCGTGATACGATTTGGAAAACGCGGGAAGTTGAACCCGAGATACATTGGGCCATTCAAGATCCTGGAGAGGATCGGTCCGGTTGCTTACAAGCTTGAACTTCCATCAGAACTTAGCAACGTACACAACACGTTTCATGTTTCAAACCTCAAGAAATGTCTTTCGGACGACTCTGCCATAATACCATTAGAAGAAATACAACTTGATGACAAGCTTAACTTTGTGGAAGAACCAGTTGAAATAATGGATCGCGAGATCAAACAGTTGAAACAAAGTCGAATTTCGATCGTGAAGGTTCGCTGGAATTCTCGAAGAGGACCCGAGTTTACTTGGGAACGAGAAGACCAAATGCGACGCAAGTATCCACAACTTTTCACCGAGCCTATTACCGAGACCAACACTAACTGAATTCAGGGACTGAATTCCTTTTTGGATGGGCGACTGTCACAACCCACAATTTCAGGTCATTTTTCCAAACTTCGACATTCTACTATTCACAAATTACTATTCATCGATCACTATTCATCGTTTTACTATTCATCGTTTTTTAGGTCAATTTGACATTCTGAGACACGTTAAAAAATTTTACTATTCACTTGACACTATTCATTTCTGAGAGAAAACCACTATTCACGTGCATTATTCATGTCATCGTAAATTTAGTTTACGAGTATTCAAATTCGCGTAACCGTATTGGTTCAGGAGCGAATGCATGCATTATTATCAGGGACATTTCATACGGACTAGAAATAGTCGACATATCATCATTAGGGCACTTGCATACTATTCCACTCGTAGGATAAATAAATTAATACTTTTGGTACAATTAACGATTTACGTATGTTTATTTTAAATAAACACTAATACGCGAACTATAAATGTGACTAACATGTCCAACACTCCCGACTATGATCCCAATATATTTCTATATTCATTTTTATAATATAAAAATTATAATATTAATTTACCGGTATTTTGGATATTTATTTTAATTATTAACTTAAGTTTACTAAAACTTCGACGGTTTTCGTAGAAATTAAACTATAATTATCTAAACACCCAATAATTTTACCCAACCTATTTTTATAATTTTTATAACTTTATTTTATCCCGGTTAACTCCGTTAAAATTTATTTTTAGTTAACCCGGTACCCGGTACAATTTAAAACTACCAAACAACACAATAATACACAAGTTACAAAAATCTTACATACATCCCCCCCCCCCCTTGACTTTGCCCCCCCCCCCCCCCCTTGCCATTTTTCTTACAAAGCTACTTACACACTCATTTCTCATTAATGCCTTATACTAAACAAATAAAATAATAATAATACAAATAATACTTATAAACCTTACTAGTTTTCTTATCTCATTTTCACAACTAGCAAAACTTTTCTTTCTCTCTTTTGCTCTCTTGATCCCACGGCCACAAGGAAGAAGGAAGGCAAGACCAAAGTTTTTTTCAAAGATCTAAGTTTAATCTTGTTAATATGGTAGTCCTTGTTAGAGTTTTGAGATATAAACTCAAGGATTGTTAGGTTTTTATCATCTAATCACACCATATCCCTGTCACACCCCCAAGATCGGGTCCAGCGGAAGCGTACGTGTAGCTGGGGTGTAACTCAATCGGTAACACAACACAAGTACAAAAATGGTTTTCACTTTAATTATTTAGAATAAAATCGTTTAATAAAAAATGATAAATTTACATTGTTAAAAGTAATGCGGAAGTAGGCCCTTAAAAGTAGTTTAAAACGGTCCCCAAATGAATAATCAGAGTCTTCTATGACCATGCCATGCCCTGCCAAAACCTCCTGTAGCGTGCCATTGGTTAATACCTGAAAATACATGCTAAAGTGTCAACACAATGGTTGGTGAGTTCATAGAGTCTTGTGAAAAAGAATGTAATGCATTGAAATGAAGATTCCCCAGCAAAGGCATCGTAAATCCACTCAGTTCCAAGTCCCGCCATAAGAGACTTGTAACCTGTGTGTTTACAACCCACTGCCAAATGTAATAAGTTTGATACAAAAGCATTGTAATTCAGTAATAAGGCTGATGCAAAGGCATCGTATTTCAGTAATATGACTTGATGCAAAAGCATCGTATTTCAGTAATAAGGCTTGATGCAAAAGTATCAGGAATTTATCAGTAATTTTGTATGTACAATAGCCCAAGTATAAAGTAAAGTACTAAGATTTCAATAATGAAACCCACATTGTCTCTTAAGCTCATGGCCCCGAAGCTAGACTTTGTAATGCCCCAACAGAGTGTTTACCAGACACTCACTTGATAAGACATGAAATGCATTCGTCCCGTTGGAGCAACCCAACGCGAATGGAGGCGTCACCCTCAATAGATCTATCCACTCACTCTCGCTTAGTACTTGAAATTAACGGTCCATGAAATAAAGGGGACTTGTCGTGACGTGGTAATAAGACTACTTAAGCAATGTAAGAAACTTTATACTTTGGCATTGTACAAAAATAGTTGCTGCAATGTATTCTCCCCCATGGGATTTGAAATCGCATAAAAGTATAACACGAGTATTTAAGCATGTATCTCCCCCAAAGAGTTTGTAAAGTAATTAAACCAGTAAAAGTGGGGCTATGACTCACCTGATATGATGGTACCATGAACATGTAATGAGCTGAAAAACAAGGCGCGCACACTAGCCGCAACCTAATATGAATGATGAACGATCTACTTTAGATCATGAAATGATGTTATGAATGTCCATGCACATGTTTCTATACCACTCTACCCTTTGGAAAAACACTTGTTGTTATCAAAAGTATATAATCCAAGTATTTGGAAAATATTGCTATTAGAAAATATAAATAGCTAGTTATAATATATATATACTTATATATATATATATATATAACGTAAGTTTCCATGTTAGTGTTGAAATACTCGGGTTGTAATCCTTGAAATGATGAAAACATACTCGTAATAACTAATACTACGTTAGTTATAAAGCTCGGTATTTAATATTATGTCTAGCTTAAAAATGTACTTCGTAGTTTTTGCGCCAAATTTAATAAAAGCTGTCAATTATAAAATGGTTTTAGCCGATATTCAAACGAGTATATCTTTGTCGTTACTTGTCCGTTTTACTTGTTCTTTATGTCCACGGTTACGTCTTAGTATATAGTAATATATTTTGGAAAGCTCGGCTCCTCCGGATTACGTCTAAAGCCTCTTTTTGACCGACGAAAAACGTCCAACAGCAACAAATTTCCAGAAAATACATTTCGTCAACAATCTTGCAAAAATCATAACTTCTTCGTTATAAGCTCTTTTTAATCCGTTCTTTCGCCTACGGATTCGTTTTTGAAAGTATTTTCTAAAAATTTTGCCAAAGTTCCCTTGGTGTTTACTGATTTTCCAGATTTTTACAAAACGGAACAGCATGTCTAAAATAGGTTCCAAATCAAGTTTCCAAGGTTAAAAACTAATTTCTACCATCACCAAACCTCTTGTAATCACCACATGGCTAATCTAATCTTACCATACACCTTCTTAGGGTGCCATGGACTCCTAACCAAGTTATTAGAGCAAGGGGATTCATAACTAAAAAGTTAGGGTTTGTATGTTTCTTTTTAGCCAAAATAAAGTGTGGTATAGCTACTTGTACATGGTTTTTAGCATGATACTTATGTAATACATGTAAAAATAGGATGATCCATGAAAAAATAAAGATGAAAACTTACTTGATAAAATGAGATGATTATAGGATGATTATGCTTGATGTTCTTGTGTTTTTGTTGCTTGATTCTTGATTAGGCTTGTAAAATGAACAACTTTGGTGTTTTACTTTATGGAAAATGATCACTTGATCATGGAGATCAATAATAAGTCGTGGGTTTGGAGAGGAAATGGAAGAGAAAGATGATTTTTGTTCTTACTAAAAAGGTATGTTATGATTTTGTAAATTTGGTAAAGTAAGTTATTAAGTGTTTATTAGTATAAAATGGCTACATTAATGCACATGGTTAAAGGGTGTGGTCTTGGGCTGGTTTTTGGGTGTGAAAAGGAGTAGCCAAAACGGTTTTGATCACTTAGAAAATATAGTGTAGCGTTAAGTGTTATTACGCGTTATTCGTTAAAATCGGGTACCGGGTTTAATAGCAATAAACGTTCACGAAGTTAACCGGAATGAAATAAAGTCATGATAATGATAAAAACATATTAAAAATATGTTGGGTACATTTACTGAGTGATCGGGTGATTATTGTTTAGTTTTCACGAAAACCGTCGTTATATTCATACGCGTACGTTATAAATAAAATAAATTTCCAAAATACTGGGTAACTGAATGTTATAACTTTTATGATGTTAAAATGGATATAAAAATATGTCGGGACCATTGTGGGAATATTTAGATATATTCGTCGTGTATAAAACGGGTGTTAACGTTTATTATAATTACTTATACGTAAAAACGTTAAATGTACCAAATATATAAATTTGAAAATCCTGAGAGTGGTATAACATGAAAATGATGTTATGATGATATGCAGACTATCCCCAGTCCGTATGCAGTGTACTTAACACTAATGAAATGAATTCGCACCTAAACCAATCCGGTTACGCGAATTTGAATACCCGTAAACTAAATTTACGATGAAATGAGTAATGCAAGTGAATAGTGAAAACTTTTCCGGAAATGAATAGTGTTCGGTGAATAGTAAATTTCCCAAAAGTTTCTCAGAATATCAAACTGACCTCGAAAATGATGAATAGTGTTTTGATGAATAGTGATTTATGAATAGTAAAAAGTCGAAGTTTCGGAAAATGACCTGAAATGGTAAATGACGCGAAATGGTGAGTTGTGACATTCTTCCCCTCTAAAAGGAACTTCGTCCCGAAGTTCAGTTTATGTTGGTCTCTGAAAACATATTGGTGAAAAGGTGATGATAGTGATGGTGAGAAGGGAAGAGACTGTGACGACTGCGACAAAATGATATTGTGATACAAGAAAATACTGTGATGTAAGTGTATTATGCATAAATGTGAATGTTCATGAAATAAAATGATCAATTTACATGCTTCCAAGCGGCGGTTCATGAGGTGATGAAAAGTATGAATGTTCTGACAATGAGGGTATACACACATGCATGAAACATTTGGAAAATGAGTAAAGGATTCAATCCAGACAGAATTTTATTATAACCATTCTCAGTGTTGCAAAATTCATTTCTGAGTCAGACATAGGTAGTCAGCCTATGTCCCACTATCCCGGGTTGAATATAGGTGACTAGTCTATATTCCACCGAGGTTCCATGAATTTTGAAATACTCAGCTCAGTTATACTAATACTATGTCCTTCACAAATACCAAGACGTTCAGAAAGACTAAGGCAGGTGACCAAACTCGAGGTCAAATGATGAAACTATGCAAGGAAAAAAATAATGCGGTGACATATATGATACGTGAGCATGCTTATATGAAAGACAATTATAGTAATCAACTATAATAAACGAATATAATATATCAGATAATGAGACACAAATCTCATCACCTATGTCAACAACTAACCACAAACGAGGCTTCAGCTTGGCAGGCAGGCACGTGACGGTTATAGGGTTAAGTTTTCTTGAAAGTAGCTATAGTCTAGGTTTTAAAAACACTTAGTTCGCTATAGCCAAAGCTCTGATGCCAATCTGTCACACCCCCAAGATCGGGTCCAGCGGAAGCGTACGTGTAGCTGGGGTGTAACTCAATCGGTAACACAACACAAGTACAAAAATGGTTTTCACTTTAATTATTTAGAATAAAATCGTTTAATAAAAAATGATAAATTTACATTGTTAAAAGTAATGCGGAAGTAGGCCCTTAAAAGTAGTTTAAAACGGTCCCCAAATGAATAATCAGAGTCTTCTATGACCATGCCATGCCCTGCCAAAACCTCCTGTAGCGTGCCATTGGTTAATACCTGAAAATACATGCTAAAGTGTCAACACAATGGTTGGTGAGTTCATAGAGTCTTGTGAAAAAGAATGTAATGCATTGAAATGAAGATTCCCCAGCAAAGGCATCGTAAATCCACTCAGTTCCAAGTCCCGCCATAAGAGACTTGTAACCTGTGTGTTTACAACCCACTGCCAAAAGTAATAAGTTTGATACAAAAGCATTGTAATTCAGTAATAAGGCTGATGCAAAGGCATCGTATTTCAGTAATATGACTTGATGCAAAAGCATCGTATTTCAGTAATAAGGCTTGATGCAAAAGTATCAGGAATTTATCAGTAATTTTGTATGTACAATAGCCCAAGTATAAAGTAAAGTACTAAGATTTCAATAATGAAACCCACATTGTCTCTTAAGCTCATGGCCCCGAAGCTAGACTTTGTAATGCCCCAACAGAGTGTTTACCAGACACTCACTTGATAAGACATGAAATGCATTCGTCCCGTTGGAGCAACCCAACGCGAATGGAGGCGTCACCCTCAATAGATCTATCCACTCACTCTCGCTTAGTACTTGAAATTAACGGTCCATGAAATAAAGGGGACTTGTCGTGACGTGGTAATAAGACTACTTAAGCAATGTAAGAAACTTTATACTTTGGCATTGTACAAAAATAGTTGCTGCAATGTATTCTCCCCCATGGGATTTGAAATCGCATAAAAGTATAACACGAGTATTTAAGCATGTATCTCCCCCAAAGAGTTTGTAAAGTAATTAAACCAGTAAAAGTGGGGCTATGACTCACCTGATATGATGGTACCATGAACATGTAATGAGCTGAAAAACAAGGCGCGCACACTAGCCGCAACCTAATATGAATGATGAACGATCTACTTTAGATCATGAAATGATGTTATGAATGTCCATGCACATGTTTCTATACCACTCTACCCTTTGGAAAAACACTTGTTGTTATCAAAAGTATATAATCCAAGTATTTGGAAAATATTGCTATTAGAAAATATAAATAGCTAGTTATAATATATATATACTTATATATATA
Source organism: Artemisia argyi (assembly GCA_030686995.1). NCBI lineage: Eukaryota > Viridiplantae > Streptophyta > Magnoliopsida > Asterales > Asteraceae > Artemisia > Artemisia argyi. The sequence continues at coordinate 114,237,222 of CM060709.1, read as the reverse complement.
TATATATATATATATATATATAACGTAAGTTTCCATGTTAGTGTTGAAATACTCGGGTTGTAATCCTTGAAATGATGAAAACATACTCGTAATAACTAATACTACGTTAGTTATAAAGCTCGGTATTTAATATTATGTCTAGCTTAAAAATGTACTTCGTAGTTTTTGCGCCAAATTTAATAAAAGCTGTCAATTATAAAATGGTTTTAGCCGATATTCAAACGAGTATATCTTTGTCGTTACTTGTCCGTTTTACTTGTTCTTTATGTCCACGGTTACGTCTTAGTATATAGTAATATATTTTGGAAAGCTCGGCTCCTCCGGATTACGTCTAAAGCCTCTTTTTGACCGACGAAAAACGTCCAACAGCAACAAATTTCCAGAAAATACATTTCGTCAACAATCTTGCAAAAATCATAACTTCTTCGTTATAAGCTCTTTTTAATCCGTTCTTTCGCCTACGGATTCGTTTTTGAAAGTATTTTCTAAAAATTTTGCCAAAGTTCCCTTGGTGTTTACTGATTTTCCAGATTTTTACAAAACGGAACAGCATGTCTAAAATAGGTTCCAAATCAAGTTTCCAAGGTTAAAAACTAATTTCTACCATCACCAAACCTCTTGTAATCACCACATGGCTAATCTAATCTTACCATACACCTTCTTAGGGTGCCATGGACTCCTAACCAAGTTATTAGAGCAAGGGGATTCATAACTAAAAAGTTAGGGTTTGTATGTTTCTTTTTAGCCAAAATAAAGTGTGGTATAGCTACTTGTACATGGTTTTTAGCATGATACTTATGTAATACATGTAAAAATAGGATGATCCATGAAAAAATAAAGATGAAAACTTACTTGATAAAATGAGATGATTATAGGATGATTATGCTTGATGTTCTTGTGTTTTTGTTGCTTGATTCTTGATTAGGCTTGTAAAATGAACAACTTTGGTGTTTTACTTTATGGAAAATGATCACTTGATCATGGAGATCAATAATAAGTCGTGGGTTTGGAGAGGAAATGGAAGAGAAAGATGATTTTTGTTCTTACTAAAAAGGTATGTTATGATTTTGTAAATTTGGTAAAGTAAGTTATTAAGTGTTTATTAGTATAAAATGGCTACATTAATGCACATGGTTAAAGGGTGTGGTCTTGGGCTGGTTTTTGGGTGTGAAAAGGAGTAGCCAAAACGGTTTTGATCACTTAGAAAATATAGTGTAGCGTTAAGTGTTATTACGCGTTATTCGTTAAAATCGGGTACCGGGTTTAATAGCAATAAACGTTCACGAAGTTAACCGGAATGAAATAAAGTCATGATAATGATAAAAACATATTAAAAATATGTTGGGTACATTTACTGAGTGATCGGGTGATTATTGTTTAGTTTTCACGAAAACCGTCGTTATATTCATACGCGTACGTTATAAATAAAATAAATTTCCAAAATACTGGGTAACTGAATGTTATAACTTTTATGATGTTAAAATGGATATAAAAATATGTCGGGACCATTGTGGGAATATTTAGATATATTCGTCGTGTATAAAACGGGTGTTAACGTTTATTATAATTACTTATACGTAAAAACGTTAAATGTACCAAATATATAAATTTGAAAATCCTGAGAGTGGTATAACATGAAAATGATGTTATGATGATATGCAGACTATCCCCAGTCCGTATGCAGTGTACTTAACACTAATGAAATGAATTCGCACCTAAACCAATCCGGTTACGCGAATTTGAATACCCGTAAACTAAATTTACGATGAAATGAGTAATGCAAGTGAATAGTGAAAACTTTTCCGGAAATGAATAGTGTTCGGTGAATAGTAAATTTCCCAAAAGTTTCTCAGAATATCAAACTGACCTCGAAAATGATGAATAGTGTTTTGATGAATAGTGATTTATGAATAGTAAAAAGTCGAAGTTTCGGAAAATGACCTGAAATGGTAAATGACGCGAAATGGTGAGTTGTGACAATCCCAAAGTAAGTTTACAAAACTCATTTCATAATTTTTACAAAGTTATTACCATGATTATATATTTTTCTTGCAAGATCTCATGCATATATTAACTTATACCACTCCATTTTGTATATATTTAACTTTCAAGCCCTAGAAGTGATTTTTGGTTAGATCCTTGTTAGATCTACTTGGTTGTGATGTTTAGGAACCCATGACACCCTAAGAAGGTGTATGGTAGGATTAGATTAGTTTTGTGGTGATTGAAAGTGGTTTGAATGAAGATGGAACTAGATTAGAACCCTAGAAACGATTTTTGAAACATTTGAAATACCTACTGTCCCTATTTTGATTTCGTGGGAAAATCAGTAGTTGATGGCTAATTTTTGATCAAATATTTAGAAAATACTTTCAAAAACAAAACTTTAGGCGAAAGAACGGATTAAAACGAGCTTATAACGAAGAAGTTATGATTTTTGCAAATTTAACGACGAAAACTATTTTTGTAAAAACTGCTTGCTGTTTGGCAGATTTCGACGGGTAAATAGAGGCATTAAACGTAACCTAGAGGAGCCGAGTTATCAAAAATATACTAGTATATACAAAAACGAATCCGTGGACATAAAGAACAAGGAAAACGAACCTAAAACGACCGAGTTATACCCGTTTTAACATCGTCAAAACTATATATATATATTTGGTCACAAATAAAAATAATAACGTAGGTACTAAATGGTATATTTTCTAGAAACGTTACTAATGACTATATTCTTAACAAATGAATACGTACGACCCAAGAGTATATTTATACGACTTAAAAACGTTATTTTAAGGTTTCCGATACAAGGATTATAACGCTAACATTTTCGTACGAGTTAATATGACAAGTTATATACTTCTCTAAATGGACCTATTTTTCCTAAGTATGGAAACTATTTTACCATGACGATAACTAGTATTTCCAAATTACGAGTGGTATGAGTATCATGTGCATGTGCATTCATTTCATTACGGCTTGATCTAAGTTAGATCACGATTATTCATTTAGGTTGCGGCTAGTACTCGCGCCTCATTGTCCCGACTACTTTTACCTCATTGCACCATCTTTGTACCATCACTTCGAGGTGAGTTCTCATAGCCCCGTTTTAATTACTTATTTGATTTTAAATCCCACGGGGGAGAATACATTGCACAATTATTTTTGTACATGCCCAAGTATTACAAATTCCATACATTGCTTAAGTTGCCTTATTACCACGTCTTGACAAATCCCCTTTATTATCATGGACCGTTAATTTCTAGTACTAAGCGGGTGTGAGTGGATAGATCTATCGAGGGTGACGCCTCCATTCGCGTTGGGTTGCTCCAACGGGACGAATGCATTTCATGTCTTAACGAATTGAGTGTCTGGTAAACACTCTGGTGGGGCATTACAAGTCTAGCTTTGGGGTCATGAGCTTAAGAGACAATGTAGCTTTTTGACATTCTTGTCGGTTTACTTATTACTTGTGGCTTATGTACTTACGATTTACTTACAAACCTATGATTATTCACCAACTTTATGTTGACCGTTTTTCGCAATGTATTTCTCAGGTAACTAAGGCATATTCTCATGGCATGCATGGAGTCATTTTGTGTAACAAGGATGATATGGCTCATTCGGACTTTCTTGCACTTATTTTTAAACGTCGTTTGATTGTACTAAACTTGTTTCCGTAAACTTTTCCAACTTTTGGGACCTATGTCTTTATAACTCTGAATATTTGAATGAATCAAACGACTTATTTTTAAAACGACACTTTAGGTCGTTCAATATATCCTTGCTTGTGTGCTATGATCCGTTACACCCTCAGGTATTCAATTCCGCTGCCATTCAGGTATTTTGGGGGTGTGACTGTTCGTGGCCTGTATCTCTGCCAGATAAGGACTTGGCAATCAGAATGTATAGGGTTCTCCATGGTTGTGTAAGATATCTAATGTTGACCCTAGAATGTCTGGTGATAACCTCTTCTGATTCGTCATACCCAATATCCCTTAACCACATTATCAACTCTTCTTCAGTGGGGACTGGAACATACTCTTCATTAGGGCCGAGTTCTGGTAACCCAAGTACATTCCTGAGCACATCAATGTCCACAGAGACTTGACGGTTATGAAGTGTGCAGGTGAAAGAAGCCTCCCCAAGATCTAGCTGTAGTGTGTGCCAGAATTGGTGGATGTAGAAGCAGGAAACCGAGGCAGACTTGGTGAACAATAGCTTATTCGGGTGGTAAAGAAGAGCATCTATAGCCACAGTACAAGAGGACTCGTTGCAGGTCATCTTGTTGAAGTTGATACGGAGGTTGTTCTTTCCAATCTTCTTGTTGTAGTCTTCTGGGAATGTCTCTTCCCAAGAAAGCTTAGGTTCGGGTTCTGGTCCGTATGGAACGTCATTGGGTTCTGCCATCTGAATTAACATAAACAAATACAAACATGGCAATTGTTGACTTGGTTAGCAAAAGACATTCAAGTATGATGAATACTTATAGATTTGCATGTTATACATTGATCAGTGGGGGTTTGTGTGTTGTGAAAACTTTTGTTATATGACAAACTTGAGTTATATTTCTTGGTAGAAACTTAAAACAATTCAGTTACAACATAAGTTTATCATTACAAGAAGTTACACTTTGGAAAATTTCCCAACACTTAGAAAAAATTTGGATTTTGACAAGTTTACGCGTAAGTGGGTAACTTTACGCGTAACCTGACTTAGGCATAAGAGAAGAAGTTATGCGTAAGTGCAAAAGCTACGCGTAAGTTAGACTATTATGCGTAAGGTGAATCTTATGCGTAAGATCAATTTTATGCGTAAGATAAATCTTAGGCGTAGAAATTGAAGTTACGCGTAGGATTACCCTTAAGCGTAAAGTGTAACTTATGCGTAGGTAATGACTTATGCGTAAGTTCAGAACTTATGCGTAAGGTCAGAACTTATGCGTAAGAGTTACATTAATGCGTAAACTATGTCTTATCCAAGACACAGTTTGTCCACGTGTCGAATCTTACGCGTAAGATTCAATCTTACGCGTAGGATGAACAATTAACGCGTAGGATGAACTATTAACGCGTAAAGTCTTTTCCAGAAAATTCACCTTTCGTAACAAGATTGTTTTGATTCCTGAAAGTTTAACACACAATACCACTGATCAATATCCATATTAACGCACTTAACTACCCATTATTACGCGTAAACATGCATGATACTAAGATACGCGTAAACCCGTATGAACATTCAATCACAATCACAATCAAACATGAATCTGGGTATGTCTAAGTATGGGGCAAATGTTTCTAACAACATAAGGATCATATGGTTCAATTATTAACACAAATCATCCACAGAATCTCAAGATTAAATCTGCTAGTGTCATACGAACCCTAAACCTTTGATTCAAGAACTAAACATGATTAAGATGCAATTAAACCATATACAAATGATCCTAGGCATACAAGAACACTATCCCCATCACTAATTTCAATCCTAATGCTCAAACTCAAGAACCCCCAATAGACTCGTATGAACCCTAATATCATATCAATTGATTACGTGTTTCTGGGTGCAATTTGAGTGTGAAAACATGTTACTAATCAACCATAGACCATTTCCCAACAATCAAATCAATCATAACATAACAAATTTTTGGGTTTAAAATCTACGCACAATCCTAAGACTAAATAATCGATTATGATAATTTTAACCGTTGGATTGTTAAGAAAATTAAAACCCTTGTTTAAAAACATGATCAACAACGTTTGACACTTACAGATTCGAAGATTGATGCACGGATTAGATGAATGATTGAGGATCGTTGATATTGGTTGGTGGAAAAAGTTATTACTTTTGCAGTTAGAGTAAATGCATGGTCAAGGTGTGTTTTGACCGAGTGTAAAACAAGTTACAAGTAAGGACACAATTGGTCCCTTAACCTAATAAAACATTTACTACTAATGCCTAAACACATTATCACATATAACACTCGTTAATTTCACCAAGACATGATAAGAACAACTTTTGCTACTCCCACTTGACCTCAGATCATAGTAAAATACTGAAAAATTAATTATGTAGGTCAAGGAGAGTAACCCGAAACACTTATTGAATCAACACATATGATAAAAAACGTATTAATTTTTTTTTTTGGTAAAATGCAAGTATAAAAGATAAAATATTTTTGAAAAATTTGAAAAACGTTACTTTTCCTCCCCCTCAACACTTGTTTTGAATGATTGAAGACATTTATAAAATAATGTTGAAAGAGGTGGTTTATACTTGCATTTTTTTTTTTAAAATGAAAAATCTTTTTGAGTTTTTGATTGGTTTTATATTTTTGTATTTTGTTTTTGAAGAAAATATTTACAAAGATAGTTTTGATGTTTGACGATCAATTGTATTTTAAAAACTTTTCCAGATCCTCTGGAGTCAAACATCGCATACCAATTTGGTGAACTAGACTAGCAAACCTTGATGGTGCTAAGGATTTGGTAAGTAAGTCCGCCAATTGGTACTCAGTCCCAACAAAATAAAGTTCAACGGTACCCTTTTCCACATGCTCTTTGATGAAGTGATATCGGAGATCGATGTGTTTGGATTTGCAATGATGTACGGTGTTGCAGGAGATAGCAATTGCACTTTTGGAATCACAGTAGATGGGAATCTTGTTGAATAGGTAGCCATAATCCTTAAGTTGTGATCTCATCCAAATGACTTGAGCACAACAGGCGGACATGGCTACATATTCAGATTCTGTTGACGACAGTGATGTGCAGTCCTGCTTCTTTGATTGCCATGACACAAGTTTGTCTCCGAGAAATTGTAATCCACCAGATGTACTTTTGCGTGTGTCTAAACATCCTGCATGGTCAGCATCTGAAAAAGCAATTAGTTCAAAGCCAGAATCCTTCGGATACCAGATTCCCAAGTTAATGGTTCCCTTTATGTATCGAAGGATTCTCTTGACCTCACTGAGGTGTTTTTCAGTTGGTTTGGACTGATAACGAGAGCACATGTAGACAGCAAATACTATATCAGGTCTACTAGCTGTGAGATACATGAGGGACCCAATCATACTTCGGTATTTGGTAGGGTCAACGGGAGTCCCATGTAAGTCAGCATCTAGTTTTGTGGTATAGCCCATCGGTGTATTATAAGTATCACAACTCATCATCCCATGTTTCTTTAAAATTTCAAGAGCATATTTGGACTGATTTATAAAAATTCCACGGGGTGATTGATGAACTTGTAGTCCTAGAAAGAACGAAAGTTCACCCATCATGGACATTTCAAAATTATCTTTCATTAATTTTGCAAAATCATTAGAGTAATTTCTTTTTGTTAAGGCAAAAATAATGTCATCGACATATATTTGAACAACAAGTAAGTCCTCCCTGTAGGTTTTTGTAAATAGTGTAGGATCCATTGATCCTTTAGAAAATTTATTGGCCAGCAAGAAAGTGGACAGTTTGTCATACCACGCCCGTGGGGCTTGCTTGAGTCCGTAGAGTGCCTTTTTGAGTCGGTAAACGTGGTTAGGACGCTCAGGATCAACGAAGCCTTCAGGTTGACTAACATAAACTTCTTCACGGAGTTCTCCATTAAGAAATGCGGTTTTCACATCCATTTGGTAAACAACCATGTTCCTGTGTGCAACATAGGCCAAAAAGATCCGAACCGCTTCATGTCTAGCCACTGGAGCAAAGGATTCAGCAAAATCAAGTCCTTCCAGTTGAGAGTATCCTTTCGCTACCAGGCGTGATTTGTTACGTATGACAGTTCCTTCAGCATCAAGCTTATTCTTCCAAATCCATTTTAACCCGATGACAAAGACTCTGTCAGGTCTTTCAACTAATTCCCAGACTTCCAATCTTATGAATTGCTGAAATTCCTCTTGCATAGATTCAATCCAGTAGTCATAAGTCATTGCATCTTTAATGTTCTTAGGTTCTTCGTGACAAACTGTGAGTGCATAGATACAAGTTTCTCCATCCGTGTGAAGTCGTTGTCTTGTCATAACAGGTGCATCTGGATGGCCAATAATATGAACTAGTGGATGGTCTCGAGTCCATTTGTGTGTGGAAGGGTGTAGTTGATAGGTATCTCGCATGTTAGCAGGATCCAAATTGCGTGTTGACAACTCAGCTATGTCAGGAACAATAGGAGCCGGTGCAAACGGATTAAAGAACGCATCAGGATCTTGCTCTGCTGGTTGGGGAACTGATTGTGGTGTGGGATCTTCAGCTGAATGGTGGGAGTTAGAAACAGTTTGTTCTACTGTAGATGGTGATGGAATTGGAGGACCGTTTCTCTCAACACTTGTAGTAGTTTGTTGAGGTGAGTCTGGTACTGGAATATTGTCAGGTTGAGCAGCGGAATTAGGTGAGACCTCAGTAGAACGGTATACAATTGTATCATCAAATAGTGGAGCAAACAAGGTTTCCAATTCTTTGCGGTTGAGTGGCAACGGTTCAGCCGAAGATTCCGGAGAGTTAAGACGGTTGAATTCGGGTACTAAGCTGCGTTGCTCAGAAGCCATCTGTGTGAGTTCATCAAAATTAGCGTGAATGGTTTCTTGAATTTCTCTTGTTCGACGATTCCAGATTCGAAAACCTTTAGAATTTTCACAGTATCCAACGAACACTCCTATGTCAGCCTTTGCTTTAAGTTTACCTAAATCATCACGATCATTTTTCGGATAGCAAAGTGCTCCAAATACATGAAAGTAATCGATATTCGGTTTTCTTTTGTGAACAATTTGATAAGGTGTTTTGCGATGGCGTTTTGTTATCATGGAACGGTTTTGGGTATAACATGCGGTTGAAACAGCTTCCGCCCATAAGTAATCTGGTAATTGAGCATTAATCAACATAGTTCTAGCAGCTTCCACTAACGTCCTGTTGCGTCTTTCAACAACTCCATTCTGTTCTGGGCTTCTAGGAATAGATGTTTGATGTTCAATTCCCACTTTCCCAAAATATGACCGAAGTGTCTGATTCTTAAATTCAGTTCCATTGTCAGTTCTGACTATTCGTACCGTATTGCGTAACTGAACTTGAATTTTAGTGAGAAAGGTGATGATCATCGAAGGAGCCTGATCTTTACTTTGTAAGAAATAAACCCAAGTCCATCTGGAGAAGTCATCCACAATTACTAGTATGTAGCGTTTACCGTTGATACTTTGAACACGCATCGGTCCACACAAATCCATATGAAGCAGCTGTAAAACATGATTCGTACTTTGCTCAGGTTTTGAAGGAAAATGAGCTCGAGTACTTTTTCCTTGTTCACAGGCTGGGCATAAGTGATCTTTGGTAAAACGGAATCTTGGAAATCCATCAACAAGTTTGTGACGAGCAAGGTCAGTCATTGTTTTGAAATTCAAGTGCGAAAGACGTTTGTGCCATAACCAAGATTTAGTCGATTCTGCTTTGGAGAGAAGACATATCGGAGATGTAGCAATCATATCTGACATTGATATAGTATAAAGATTGGAGCCACGTAAGCCAGACATAAGATCGTTTCCTTGTAAGTCACGAACAAAGCATGTTTTCTCACGAAATGCAACTTCTAGATCCCCATCACAGAATTGACCAACAAAGAAAAGGTTGTGTCCAAGGCCTTCCACATAGTAAACACGGCTGATTTCGATGTTCCCGCTGATATAATCACCATATCCCATGATTAGAGCGTAATGATCATTCCCGAATCTGAAAGTACCAATAAACTTTGAGACAAAGTTGTGTAACAGTTTGAGATTGCCTGTCATATGTCGGGTGCATCCGCTATCAACAATCCAGAGAACAATCTGTACTACCTGCATCACAAGAAGAAGACACAGATGGAACAGAAGTAAGGGTGGAACCCAAAGAATGTGTGGGTTCCTGTTGGTTAGAAGCACAGGTATTCAACAATTTGGGAATCCATTTAAAGTCTGGTTTGTGTTGTAACCAACGTTGCCAATTCCAACTAGTTCTTGCTTTCTTAATGTTATATGCACTAGTAGGTGGCTGATTCCTAGATTTGTTCTCGGCACCTATGGGGGTAACTTCAACATCATTAGAGACCGTAGAAGACGGCTTTCCTAAGTTAGACTTAGAGGCAATAATGGGCATAGAAGGAATGCGTGTCCTACGTTTCTTATGACGATTGAGAAGAGAATTAGCTAAACATTTTGTATGATCACCAGATGATACGCTTTTACGACAAAACACACAAGATGCATTAATATTCAAAAACTTCAAAGGTTCATCATTCGTTACATTTAGATTTTGATTACAATTTGCCAGATTAAAATCTAAATCTGTTGCAACATGAGTTTTATTCAAGTTCCTAAGTTGGTCTTCTACTTCTTGAGCTTCTAGGTGTCCTCTCTTACGTTGCAAGATCCTATTCTTCTTCTTACTTTTTCGCTTGGGTCTGCTAACGCTAGTAGTGGAGACTAGTCCTGTAGAAGTGGAATTATCAACATTAGTGTTTTGAACAACGTTTCCTTTATCAGTTTTGTCTACGTGATACATTCCTGGTGCTATTACCGTGGTGTCAACAAACTTTCCTTTTTGAATTAGCTTGATTTTCTCTTTCAAATCAATGATGATGTGATTTTTGTCCTGAATTTCAGACTCAAGTAAACCATTGCAATATTTGATGTCATCGCGGTTTTGTTGCCATTCGGCGTTTTCAATTTTTAAATCCGCAATTTCTTTCTCGTATCGGAGACACAGACTTTTTAAAGACTCGTTGTTTTTGCAAATCTGACAAGGGTTTGAAACATTTTGACTTTGAAACTTCAATTCCCTTTCAAGACTTTTAGCTTGACACCATTCAAGCCTTTGATTGAGTTGAAAAATTTCTTTTGAAAATTGTTTTGTCACATCATCATTTTTAATTCTCAACTTATCATTTTCCTGTTTAAGTGTCTCAATTTCCTCATTCAACAAGTTATTATCAACACAAAGATCATCCATAAGCATAGAAGTACCAGATTTATAGAGATCATTCATGATAACAGACAAAATATCAGCATTGAGAACTTGTTCCAAGAGTCGATCAGCATCATTTTTTAAAACTCTATTTCTTTGCTTTTGAACCAAAATGTCATTTTCAGTTGCATTGAAGCCGTTTATCATATTGTTGACCTCCTTTTGAAGCTCCTGATCCCAACGTGTAGCACATAGATGGAGGTGTTGAACAATTGGCTTCATTTGTTTTTGAAAAATATCTCTCTTTTCTCGCTCGTAAGCGGATTGAAAAGTTTCAATTTTTATTTCAGAATTACGTTCAATTGTTTCCTCCAAAATTTCGATGTCTTCCATAAATGTTTTGAAATAATTTAAGACACGACAAGTTTTCGGTAAAGGTGTAAGTTCACCGGATGATGGTAAAGGACCATTTATTTGTGCTACAGTTTGGACAGGGGCCGCATTATGAGATGAAACATATGACTCTTCGATAAACCATGATTTCTCAGGTAAGTCCTTTTGAGTAACAAAAGATTTAGAAAGAGGTGGAGCTTTTGAGTAGTCATATGGTGTCCAATGTTGAACATAACTCATTTTTGATCGACTATCGTCTTCAAGTTCTTCTTCTTCCTCAGTATAAAAAACAACAGCACGCACAATTGTATTATCAAACATATGATCAATACTGTAAATCTTGGGATTTTCTTTAAATGTTGTGTGAAGAAACATTGATTAGAAATCGCAAAGTGCAAATCCTTTATCGGGTCTTGGTTTTAAAGCAAATTTCTGAATTGTTGTGACAGAGTTCCCGTGTTTGTAAACAATGTGACGAAATTCTTTGAGTTGTTTTACAAGATCAACAATATCACCAAGTAAGTCATCTATATACTTCCTTTTTCGTGTTTTATGTTCACAAAACTCCTTTTTGCAATTTGACAATTCTGTTTCTGTTTTTGAAAGAACTGTTTGAAGACGTTCAGCTTTCATTTTCAATTCACATTTTTCACTTTCGAGTTTCGAAATCAACTTCCCGTTTGACTCAATTAAATCTTGCATTTTGCGTTGAAGATCTTGTTCTTTATTGTAAGAATCTTGAAAAGCTTTTTCAAAACTTTTTGCATGTTTAATTTTGTCTTCCTGATTTGAAAGTTGAATTTTATAGCATTCAATGTCTCGTGCAAGTGACGCATTTTTTTTCTTTTAAAACTTTATTTTTCTCGTTCCATTTAATGATTTGCAATTGTTGAGCATCCAGTTGTTTAGATAACAATATGAGGTCAGGGTCTGGATCAAATGATGGTTCATGTTGTTCTAAATTATCATGTTTATCATTCTCAATAGGATCATCAAATGAAACAACTGTGTCACAACTCGTAATTTCCGGTCATTTTCCGACCCTCGACAATTTACTATTCACAAGTTACTATTCACCATTTACTATTCATCGATCACTATTCATCATTTTTGAGGTCAATTTGACATTTCGAGAAACATTCAGAAATTTTACTATTCACTTGACACTATTCATTTCCGGAAGAAAACCACTATTCACGTGCATTACTCATTTCATCGTAAATTTAGTTTACGAGTGTTCAAATTCGCGTAACCGTATTGGTTCAAGAGTGAATTCATGCATTATCCTTTGGGACATCTCATACAGACTAGAAATAGTCTGCGTATTATCATTGTGTCACTTGCATACTATTCCACTCGTAGGATAATTAAATTTATACTTTTGGTATAATTAACGATTTACGTATGTTTACTTTAAATAAACACTAATACGCGAACTATAAATGTGTCTAACATGTCCGACACTCCCGACTATGATCCCGATATATTTTTATATTCATTTTAATAATATAAAAATTATAATATTAATTTAACCGGTGTTTTCAAACCAATGGCTACATTCTACGGTCGGAGCTTATAACTACGTCGGTTTGCGTTATTTCAACCTGATAAATATTTTAACACCCAATTCTCATCAGGAATATTATTTTACAATTTTTACAACTTTGTCATATTTTATTTCAACCCGACACGATTTATTTTTAGTTAACTCGGTACCCGATAACACCTAAAATACAAAATAACTAACTAATACTTGTGTTTGGGGACACAATCTTTAATTAGCCAACACTTTTCCTTGTTTTTCTCCATGGTTGCCGCCCCCCCCCCCCCCCACCCCCTAGCCCCCCTTGGTTCTCATGTGTTAATTACCTACTCACATTAATGCTCACCAAACTTTTGTCTCTAAACAAGATATTATCTCATTTTCTCAACTCATTCACATAATATTTCAAGAACTAGCAGGTTTTTCCTTTCTCTTTTCCCTCTCTTGGTGTGCTCGGCCTAAGCAAGAAGAAGAAGCAAGAACTATAATTTTTCAAAGATCAAAGTATAAACTTGTTCACTTAGTCATCCTTGTTGGAGTTTTGAAATAGAAACTCAAGGATTAGTAGGTTTTTCATCATCTAAACTTCCTAAACCTTCAAGTAAGTTAACAAACTCATTTTTATAATTTTTACAAGTTATTACTATGATTATATATTTTCTTACAAGAACTCATGCATATATTGACTTATACCACTTTATTTTGCAAACTCTTAACTTTTGAAACCTAGAAAGTGTTTATGGTTAGATCCTTGTTAGATCTACTTGGTTATGATGTTTAGGAACCCATGACACCCTAAGAAGGTGTATGGTAGGATTAGACTAGTTTTGTGGTGATTGAAAGTGGTTTGGTTGAAGTAGAAATTAGATTGAAACCTTGAAAATGGTTTTTGAACAAGTAAAAATACATGCTGTCCTATTTTGGTTCACCCAGAAAACTCCGAATTTACACAGTAACTTTTGATAATATTTTTAGAAATACTTTCAAAAACGAAACTTTAGGCGAAAGAATGGATTAAAACGAGCTTATAACGAAGGAGATATGATTTTTGCAAATTTAACGACGAAAACTATTTTTATAAAAACTGCTTGCTGTTTGGCAGTTTTCGACGGGCAATTAGAGGCGTTAAATGTAACCTAAAGGAGCCGAATTATCAAAAATATATTAGTATATACTAAAAGGAATCCGTGGATATAAAGAACGAGGAAAATGAGCTTAAAACGACCAAGTTATACCCGTTTTAACATCGTCAAACTATATATATATATATATATATATATATATATATATATATATATATATATATATATATATATATATATATATATATTTGGTCACAAATAGAAATAATAACTTACGCACCAAATGGTATATTTTCTAGAAATATTACTAAGAACTATATTCTTAACAAATGAAATACGTATGACCCAAAGGAATATTTATACGACTTAACGACGTTATTTTAAGGTTTTCGATACGAGGAATAGAACGCTAACATTTTTATACGATATATTACGACAAGTTTTTATAACTCCATTGGGACTTATTTTTCCTAAGTATGGAAACTATTTTACTTTGACAATAACTAGTGTTTCCAAGTTACGAGTGGTATAGGCATCATGTGCACGTGCATTCATTTCATTATGTCATGATCTAAGGTAGATCGTTATTACTCATATTAGGTTGCGGTTAGAGATCGTGCCTCATTTCAGTGTATCCATTCTTGTCATCGTAGCTATCGCACCAGGTGAGTCATAGCCCCTACTTTTTCAATTGTTTTATCAACTCTTTGGGGGAGAATACATGCTCGTTTTACTTAAAACGCATTACTTGTTTTACCTGGTTGATTTCTCCAATATTCCCAGCTTTATCTAAATATATATTTGATCACCTGCACTTCATTGGTATGCTTGACTACCGGTATTTCTTTGGTATATTTAATCACCTGCATTCATTTGTATGTTTGATTTCCTGTATTTCATGGGATTGATTATCCTTGTTTATATGACCTCATAGTCACCAATTGTTCCTATATGCTCATTGTAATACTGTGGTATTCCCCACTTGGCTGTGATGTCAAACGTATTGTGGTATTCCCCACTTGGCTGTGATGTCAAACGTAATATTGTGGTATTCCCCACTTGGCTGTGATGTCAAACGTAGTATTGCTGTTTCCCTACTTGATTGACCTATATGTTCATTGTAATATTGTGGTATTCCCCACTTGGCTGTGATGTCAAACGTATTGTGGTATTCCCCACTTGGCTGTGATGTCAAACGTAATATTACTGTTTCATTTCTTGACTGAATTGCGATGCCTTTGCATCAACCTTATTACGGGTTTTCCCGCTTGACTGATTTATCATATGGCCTCATTGACTGAATTATTTATATAGCCGTTTTGCTATATTTATCTGGGAATTTGGATATCAGTATTACTTTTGTTCACGTATACTTTAATTACTTTTGGCAGTGGGTTGTAAACACACAGGTTACAAGTCTCTTATGGCGGGACTTGCAACTGAGTGGATTTACGATGCCTTTGCTGGGCGATCTTTTTTTCTATAGGCATTATTTGTTAAACAATTCTATGAACTCACCAACCTCGTGTTGACACTTTAGCATGTATTTTCAGGTTTTAACCTATGGCACGCTACAGGAGGTTTTGGCGGGGCATGGCATGGTCATAGAAGACTCTGATTATTCATTTGGGGACCGTTTTAAATCATTTTAAGGGCTTACTTCCGCACTACTTTTAACAATGTAAATACAATATTTTTGACTTAACTATTTTATTCTAAATGATTGAAGTGAAAACCATTTTTGTACTTGTGTTGTGATACCGATTGTGTTACACCCCAGCTGCATGTATGCTTCCGCTGGACCCGATTTTGGGGGTGTGACAGATTGGTATCAGAGCTTTGGCTATAGCGAACTAAGTGTTTTTAAAACCTAGACTATAGCTACTTTTACGAAAAACTTAACCCTATGGCCGTCACGTGCCTGCCTGCCAAGATGATGCCTCACTTGTGGTTTGTTGCTGACTTAGGTGATGAGATTTGTGTCTCGTTATCTGGTATATTATACTCATTTATTATAGTTGATTACTATAAATGTCTTTCATATAAGCATGTTCACGTATCATATATGTCACCGCGTTATGTTTTTCCTTGCATAGTTTCATCATTCGACCTCGAGTTTGGTCACCTGCCTTAGTCTT
Organism: Artemisia argyi; assembly: GCA_030686995.1. Taxonomy (NCBI): domain Eukaryota; kingdom Viridiplantae; phylum Streptophyta; class Magnoliopsida; order Asterales; family Asteraceae; genus Artemisia; species Artemisia argyi. The sequence goes on along the minus strand of CM060709.1, from coordinate 114,221,150 downwards.
TCTGAACGTCTTGGTATTTGTGAAGGACATAGTCTTAGTATAACTGAGCTGAGTATTTCAAAATTCATGGAACCTCGGTGGAATATAGACTGGTCATCTATATTCGACCCGGGATAGTGAGATATAGGCTGACCACCTATGTCTGACTCAGAGATGAATTTTGCAACACTGAGAATGGTTATAATAAAATTTTGTCTGGATTAAATTCTCTACCCAATTTCCAAATGTTTCATTCATGTGTGCGTACTTACTTTCATCACAATCTCATTATGTCGCAGCTGTCACAGTCTTTTCCCTTCTCACCATTATTATCATCCTCTTCCCCATATATAAAAGGAATTAGCTTACACTCTATAGATTCCTATGTCACTCATCACTCATTACTCCTAATATTGATAAGTGGATTTTATCAATGACCTCCCTAGGAAAGACTTTCCATACCATCTATGAGGAGGATCCCTCGGTACAGTAAGACCATTCAAAACTCAATAGAAATCCCAAGATATCACAAAACTATTTGAACCACTATCACTGGCCTAATCACCAAAAATTCCATCATCTGGAAAGTATTGGCTTAACTAAATTATAAGGATTAGTTTCGATACGAGTGCTCACTAAGCAACACCATAGAGATAAATCCAACTTTTAACCGAGACTATAAATTGAACATGTCCTCACCAATAGACTTTATTCGAACGTGTTAGACACCTATGCCTTTGTGCAGACATACATACCTGACTATTTTATCCTCTTAATATTTTCACTTTTAAATGGATTTTTCTCCAAACTACAGTTATGCAAAACATATATTTTGTAAGAAATACTTTTCTGAGGCACTTATTTTGACAAGCAAATTCCTTTTGGTTAATCTTTTACAAAACTACTAGATGCTAGGAAATTTTAAACATCGATTTTTGGTAAATCATATTATCTACCTTATGTTGAAAACAGTTCTATCTTGCATAACTATTAAATTCTGAAACATCAAGAAAAATATTACTTAAAAAGCTGTTTGCTTAAAGTTGTAAATTTATTTAGTCAGGGAAGGTTTTTGAACAAAACTCACAATCTCAAAATAAAGTTTGAAAAATCAATCACCACATTACATCACTTATACCTTTAGGATTTTCTGATTTGATGACATATAACTTGGGGAAAATCTTAGTAATGGAGACCAAGCATCATAGGTGGAGAAAGACTCAATTCATGACATTCCTGCGGAGGAATCACAACCTTATCCTAATCTATTATTTTCAACAACACCCTTGACGGACCTAACCTTGTAAGCCTTTCAAAACAAGATTCATGATACCCATCTCAATTACTCCTAATAGAGGAATTTAATTCACCGCAAACTCCTAGCGATTTCATTAAGATTCCTTTGGAACTACACCACCTATCATCCGCCGACCAATGGTCAGGATTAGAGGACGACTCAAACATAGGGAGATATGCTTAGAGCATGAGTGATTGACTCTAGAAATGGTTGGACTGACCATTTGCCATAAATCAGATTCCTTTATAACCATAGTTACCACACGAGCCTAGAGACTATACCATTTGAAGCACTCTATGGTCGAAGTGCCCATATCCATTGACGAATCGAAATTTGAAAAGCCTAACTCACTAGTCCAGTAAGCATTCATGAAATAACTAGAAATTTCCTACAAGTCAAGAATCAATTACAAATTCTATAAGTTGTAAACCATTAAAACTTCAAGTTGGTAGCCAGATCATGTTGAAAGTTCTGCCTAGGAAAGGCATGATATCATTCTGAAAACTAGGAAAGTTGAACCCGATATACACTGGACCACGTAATATTTCAGACAGAGTAGGCCTGGTGGCCGTCAGACTTGAGCCTTGTTAGAGAGCAACCGGATTACACAACCATGTTTCACCTATTCAAATCTCAGGAAATGACTTTCAGATTAGTCACTCGTGATCCCATTTGGAAAGGAACCCAACCCAAGATCAAAGTATAAACTTGTTCACTTAGTCATCCTTGTTGGAGTTTTGAAATAGAAACTCAAGGATTAGTAGGTTTTTCATCATCTAAACTTCCTAAACCTTCAAGTAAGTTAACAAACTCATTTTTATAATTTTTACAAGTTATTACTATGATTATATATTTTCTTACAAGAACTCATGCATATATTGACTTATACCACTTTATTTTGCAAACTCTTAACTTTTGAAACCTAGAAAGTGTTTATGGTTAGATCCTTGTTAGATCTACTTGGTTATGATGTTTAGGAACCCATGACACCCTAAGAAGGTGTATGGTAGGATTAGACTAGTTTTGTGGTGATTGAAAGTGGTTTGGTTGAAGTAGAAATTAGATTGAAACCTTGAAAATGGTTTTTGAACAAGTAAAAATACATGCTGTCCTATTTTGGTTCACCCAGAAAACTCCGAATTTACACAGTAACTTTTGATAATATTTTTAGAAATACTTTCAAAAACGAAACTTTAGGCGAAAGAATGGATTAAAACGAGCTTATAACGAAGGAGATATGATTTTTGCAAATTTAACGACGAAAACTATTTTTATAAAAACTGCTTGCTGTTTGGCAGTTTTCGACGGGCAATTAGAGGCGTTAAATGTAACCTAAAGGAGCCGAATTATCAAAAATATATTAGTATATACTAAAACGAATCCGTGGATATAAAGAACGAGGAAAATGAGCTTAAAACGACCAAGTTATACCCGTTTTAACATCGTCAAACTATATATATATATATATATATATATATATATATATATATATATATATATATATATATATATATATATATATATTTGGTCACAAATAGAAATAATAACTTACGCACCAAATGGTATATTTTCTAGAAATATTACTAAGAACTATATTCTTAACAAATGAAATACGTATGACCCAAAGGAATATTTATACGACTTAACGACGTTATTTTAAGGTTTTCGATACGAGGAATAGAACGCTAACATTTTTATACGATATATTACGACAAGTTTTTATAACTCCATTGGGACTTATTTTTCCTAAGTATGGAAACTATTTTACTTTGACAATAACTAGTGTTTCCAAGTTACGAGTGGTATAGGCATCATGTGCACGTGCATTCATTTCATTATGTCATGATCTAAGGTAGATCGTTATTACTCATATTAGGTTGCGGTTAGAGATCGTGCCTCATTTCAGTGTATCCATTCTTGTCATCGTAGCTATCGTACCAGGTGAGTCATAGCCCCTACTTTTTCAATTGTTTTATCAACTCTTTGGGGGAGAATACATGCTCGTTTTACTTAAAACGCATTACTTGTTTTACCTGGTTGATTTCTCAAATATTCCCAGCTTTATCTAAATATATATTTGATCACCTGCACTTCATTGGTATGCTTGACTACCGGTATTTCTTTGGTATATTTAATCACCTGCATTCATTTATATGTTTGATTTCCTGTATTTCATGGGATTGATTATCCTTGTTTATATGACCTCATAGTCACCAATTGTTCCTATATGCTCATTGTAATACTGTGGTATTCCCCACTTGGCTGTGATGTCAAACGTAATATTGTGGTATTCCCCACTTGGCTGTGATGTCAAACGTAATATTGTGGTATTCCCCACTTGGCTGTGATGTCAAACGTATTGTGGTATTCCCCACTTGGCTGTGATGTCAAACGTAATATTGTGGTATTCCCCACTTGGCTGTGATGTCAAACGTAGCATTGCTGTTTCCCTACTTGATTGACCTATATGTTCATTGTAATATTGTGGTATTCCCCACTTGGCTGTGATGTCAAACGTATTGTGGTATTCCCCACTTGGCTGTGATGTCAAACGTAATATTACTGTTTCATTTCTTGACTGAATTGCGATGCCTTTGCATCAACCTTATTACGGGTTTTCCCGCTTGACTGATTTATCATATGGCCTCATTGACTGAATTATTTATATAGCCGTTTTGCTATATTTATCTGGGAATTTGGATATCAGTATTACTTTTGTTCACGTATACTTTAATTACTTTTGGCAGTGGGTTGTAAACACACAGGTTACAAGTCTCTTATGGCGGGACTTGCAACTGAGTGGATTTACGATGCCTTTTCTGGGCGATCTTTTTTTCTATAGGCATTATTTGTTAAACAACTCTATGAACTCACCAACCTCGTGTTGACACTTTAGCATGTATTTTCAGGTTTTAACCTATGGCACGCTACAGGAGGTTTTGGCGGGGCATGGCATGGTCATAGAAGACTCTGATTATTCATTTGGGGACCGTTTTAAATCATTTTAAGGGCTTACTTCCGCACTACTTTTAACAATGTAAATACAATATTTTTGACTTAACTATTTTATTCTAAATGATTGAAGTGAAAACCATTTTTGTACTTGTGTTGTGATACCGATTGTGTTACACCCCAGCTGCATGTATGCTTCCGCTGGACCCGATTTTGGGGGTGTGACAAACTGTGTCATCATCGAATATGACAACTGTGCTTATTTGTTCATCTTTTTGAGAGGATGAAGATGATTTAGATGGAACAACTTGCGCCATATCTGATTCAGAAGCAGAAGGTGAAGCTATTTCATGTATTAGGCATGCTTTTTATTCATGTACCTGAGACAAGCCATCAGTGTCATACACTGGACCTGAATCATTAAGCTGGAGTTCCTGCATGTTGGCCATAAGCATCACAGCAGCATTGGCTTCCAGATCTTCCATGTCATCATCATTGTTCACATTTGCCATGAAGTTGTTGTCTTGTTCAGGGAAATGTCCATCTTTTTCATCTTGAAGAGCCATGAGTAATGCCTGCTTGTGAAACTTACTACCCCGAGTTCTCGGTTTGGGACATGCTGTAGCAATATGACCTTGTTCATTGCAGTTATAGCACCATACTGCATTCCCTGAGTTGGAGTTTCTAGTTGCAACTTGTTCAGACCTTTGCTGAGAAGATCCTGAGTTGTTCCTGAACCCTCCATTGTTACTAAACCTCTGACCATTCCCATAATTTCCTGAAGAGTTTCCTGAACCAGATCGACCATAGCTACGATTCTAAATTTCCACTCTTCCATCATTAACAACAGCTTGATTCCTTGTGTTAGAAGATGAACGTTGACGGTTGTTTGTTTTGTTGGAGAATTTGCTGAAAGCACGAGCAATAAGAGCAAGTCCCTGATTCAACGTATTAAAGTCATCATCGTCATCATCATTGGAGTTGGAGTAGTACACAACATCATTGTTGTTTGACGGAACAAGTTAAGTAGAAGAATCTTGTGGAGATGAATCATAAGGGACCATTTGGTTCGAGGTGGAAGATTGTGGATAACTGAAGTAGTTTTGCTCTTGAACGTATGCATGATTTGACATTGGTGGTGGAGCATATGGAGATTGAGCTACGAGAGCCAAAGAATTTGGTGTTGGTGTTGGTGTGTATCCTCCTCGTAAAGCTCTATCTTTTTCCACTTCAGGTTCATGGTATTTCAGAAAATCATACAACAAACCATATGGAGCATCATGAAGATTCTTCGTTTGACGAACAAATGTCACATATTTATGCCAATCAGGGCCAAGACTACCAACAAATTTGGAGTTAACCGCGATCCTTGGTACTGTGATTTTGTGACGTTCCAGATCATTCACCACATTTGTGAAACGATGATAATAGGATTCAAGGGACTCTCCTGGTTCAATTGTGATGTCAGTGTATTCCATGTAGAGTTTGGATTCCATGTCATCTTTGTTCAATTGAGTGCCTTCCATAAGGAGATGAACGTGTTCCCATATAGCTTTGGCTGTTTTCTGAGCATCGACACTTCGATAGATCGGATTAGGTATACCTTGAAGTATATAAGCCATTGCATACTCATCTGCTTCACGATGTAATTTCTGTTCTTCTGTGAGTTGAGATTCTGGAAGAGGTCGATCACCAGGAGGACGTGGAGGATCAGCAGTAGGATCACCAACTTCAAATCTTGTTGGCCACTCAAATGGTCCTTCAAGTATCACTTGCTTCAAGAATTTCCCATGAGGTTTCTTTAATTCAAGGAATCGTAAGAATCGACTTGACCATTGAACATAGTTCCCAGGTGTTAGCATTGGAGGTGTTTCAAGTGATCCTGCCTCATGTCGAGATTGTTGAGTTGTAATAACTTCACACATTCTGTCAAACCAGTGAGGTTGTTTGGAGGAAAACTGAGTGTTTTGTTGTGGCACTTGATATGGTTGTTGTTGAGGAATGATCTGATGTTGTTGCATCATTAGGTAATGATGTAGTGGATTGTATGTTTGTTTTTGAGAAGGTTGTTGATACATTTGGTGCGGAAGGTATTGTTGTTGCTGATACTGTTGATGTTGATGTTGATGTTGCTGATACTGCTGATGTTGATGTTGCTGAGTATGAGGGAAGTAGTGATTAGGTGGTTGAGACATCTTAAAACACTTGTGTAGAAATGGATCTTTGTAGAAGATTGAAATGCACGTTCCTTTGATTAAGTCAAAATTCCTAGGGGTAAGTAGAATCTTATGCGTAACTTTTAATCTTACGCGTAAACTATTAGGTTATGCGTAAAGAGTTAGTTATGCGTAAACAATAAGTTTAGGCGTAAGTTTACTCTTTACGCGTAAGCTTTGGCTTATGCGTAAGTTTAGACTTATGCGTAAGGTTGTACAACCAAACAAATCTTCCAAACTTATCCAAACTTGAAAGATATTCGAAGTCGAAGTAATCCACTAACTTGTCCAAGCTAGGGAAGTACAGAGTCACCGGAACACAAGGAGAAGATCTTTGTTGAAGGTTAAGCGTAGAATCTGTAACTTACGCGTAAGATAGTACTTATGCGTAAAGTTAAGGCGTAGGATCTGTCTTGTGCGTAGAAATTCACACTTACGCGTAGAAAATGACTTTACTCGTAGGATTTAAGGCGTAGACTTCCAAGTAACGCGTAGAAACAGGGTTTTGACCACAGTTACGCGTAAGAAAAGGGTTTTGACCTTAGATACGCGTAAGAAAAGGGTTTTAGGCCAAAATTTACGCGTAGAAAGGACAAAAGGTACTATTCACAGCTTTTGAGTCATACTGTTCACTAGAGTTACGCGTAAACAGGTCAGAAACTTGAAAAATCTCAAATTTTTGAAGAAAAATGCTTAAAAATAAGGTACTTTTGATCAAATAACTTCACCAATACTTAGAAAACACTAACTATTGAAGATTTTGCTACCAAAAACTAGTTTTCCAATATCAAAGAAGCTATAAAACCTTAAAAAAACCTTAAAAATCACAACTTTATGCAAAAACTAAGCTTCAAATCACTATATCAACCTTGAAACTTATCCAAGCTTCAAGATTTGAGTGAAAGAAACCAAGAGAAATGCAAAAAAGATGAAGAATAAGCTCCAAATACCCACGTACAAGCAAAGAAACACACTTCAATCTCTATTTGGCGAATGATACCACTTGTTAGGTTACCATTTTGTAAACACAAGTATGATTTAGAAAGAAATAAGATGAGAAAAGAGATTGGTTGATTATGAGACAATATGAAAGGTGAAAGTGCAAGAGTTTCCTTAAGATAATCAAATAACCAACAAACTAAATGTTTACATAAGCTCTCTATTTATAAGGAAGGAGTTAGGGCAACACTCCCTTCCTTCCTTATCTCTTAATTCGTGGGCTTTAAGGCCCATAGGGCTTTAACACATAAGCCTTGTAACATAAACTAAATGAAATAAATACTAAAGCAACCTATTACAAAATGTAATGACCGAGACTTGACTAAATACAAAAGTATGATCCCAATAGGAACTAATGTCCATACATCATTCCTAACAAATTGGTTTAACTCTTCTTGCATTGCTATTACCCAAGACTCATCTTTAATGGCTTCATTAATGTTTTTCGGTTCAATGGTTGACACGAAACAAAAGAAGTTGCTTTCATTTTGAACTTTTGATCTAAGTGTTCTTTCGTTAATTTTTCCGATGACACCATCTAATGGATGACTTTTAGATTCTTTGACATTGACAAATTCTTTGTTTAATAGTTCATCTTCCTTGTCATTACCTAAGATCTCTTGACTTTCTATTGCTTGGCTTTCAACTAAGTCATCATCTACCAAAGGTGATGTCTTAGAGGGAGGTGGACTCTCGTCAAATGTTACGTTCAACGATTCCTCGACTCTTAAGGTTTCTTTGTTCAAAACAATGTAGGCTTTACTATTTTGTGAATATCCAAGAAATACACCTTCATAAGACTTTGGGTCAAATTTGGTGAGATAATCCTTGGTGTTAAGAATAAAGCATTTACTCCCAAACACTCTAAAGTATCCTAATGTAGGCTTTTTACCTTTATATAGTTCATAGGGAGTTTTATTCAAAAATGGTCTAATTGAGACTCGATTTAAAATGTAAGTTGATGTGTCAACGGCGTTACACCAAAACTTTTGTGGAATGTTTTGTTCATTAAGTATTGTTCTACTCATCTCTTGCAAAGTCCGGTTTTTATGTTCTACTACACCATTAGATTGAGGAGTGCGTGGAGCCGAAAAGTTATGAGTAATTCCATTTTTATCACAAAAGTTTCCAAATTGAAATTCATTATCAAATTCACGACCGTGATCCGTTCTAATAGACACAATACTAGACCCTACTCGATTTTGAATTTTCTTACTTAGAATCTCAAATTTATCAAAAGCTTCATTTTTACTTTTCAAAAATTTTGTCCAAGTATATCTTGAGTAATCATCTACTATGACCAAAGTATAGAAGTTACCTCCATAACTTTGTATAGCGGATGGACCAAATAAATCCATATGCAAGAGTTCTAGACACCTAGATGTAGAAACCAAGTTTTTAGCCTTATGGCTACTATGGACTTGTTTACCGACTTTGCAAGCGTCACAAAAGTGTTGGTCATATTTCAACTTAGGTAGGTTTCGAACTAAGTCTTTGGAGGAGAGGTTTTGAATTAGTCTCATGTTAGCGTGTCCTAAACGTCTATCCCATAAAGTTGAAGATTCATCTAATGAAGTAAGACAAAGTTTGTCTCTAGATGTTTGATCCATCTTCATGACGTATAAGTTGTTCTTAAGAACACCTTTGGCTATGGTAATACCATTCTTAAGTATTTTACTTCCATTTTCACTAAAAAGGACATTATACTTATTACGGCAAAGTTGACTAATACTAAGGAGATTAAAACCTAAGTTATCAACATGAGCTACCTCATCTATAAAAAGGGAGTCATGAGAGATTGTACGTTTTCCAATGATTTTGCTCTTAGCTTTACTACCAAAAGTAACATTACCTCCATCACATTTGTGATAAGTAGAGAAGAGGCTTTTGTCACCCGTCATGTGCCTTGAACAACCGCTATCTTTAATCCATTCATCCGGTTCCAAACATACTTTGAGGCACACCTATTTTACGAAAAACACTCAAACATTTGGTCCCCAATTTCTCATGGGTCCATTTTGGTTAAGCATGCCATTAACTAGATCCAAGTATGACTGATGAGGCGAAAAATGATCCGTTTTTAGGGGGTCATTTAAGCCCGTATTCGAATTTATTTTATCAAATATTGCCCTAAATCGTTCCTTTTGTGATTTTAGGTACTTTGGGAGAGAAATCTGGAAAAGGAAGCAATTCGGACGTTTTTGGAGCATAAAAGTGAAGAAAATGCCAAAGTCTTATTTTTCCATGCTGGGAACAGTAGGTGACGGCGTCAAGAGTAACTCTCTGACGGCGTCAAGAGCAAAATTCCATGACGACCCAGTACAGATTTTACAGCGTCACGAAGGTAGGGCGTCAAGAGTAAAAGTCATGACGGCCTGGAAATGATTAAGTCTTGACGGCGTCAAATGTAGATCAAGGCAGTCCGAGATTAGTTTTGGCGGCGAGGTGACGGCGTCACAAGGTTGGTCTTGACGCCGTCAGACCCCTTTTCCTATATATAGTTTTCTAATTTTCACATTAAAGAGAGAGAAGTTTTGGAGAAACCCTAAGTACGATTTTGGTGCAACTTTTACAGGTTTTTCAAGGGTTCCAAACCCTTGATACCTTGCATGTGTAATTGAGATAAGTGTTCTTTCAATTCAATCAATATGTATATGTGTTGGTTGTCTATATCTTGTTCTTGTCTTAATTCCATCACGCTAGGCTAGATCTATCTTGTGTTTGCTTGGATCTAATGAAACCTAGATGTTAATTATGTGTTGATTACTTGTTTATACTTGTCTTGGATGAATGAATTATATGTTAGGCTTAAGAAAACTGGCAGATCTCCAATTGGTAACATGCTTGAACGTCTTAAGAAACATGAACCGACGCGCACTAGGTCTTTATTGGTTGTATTTAATGCATGAGCCACTGTTTACAATCCCTATAGTTGTGTTGGGCATGGTGTAGGAGGAGATAAGAGCTCATAGAATTGGGGAGTTAAGTGTGCCACCCCATGAATGGTATTAAGGAATACGATCCGTCATCCATGCAATTATAACAAGTAATTAACGTGTAAAAGATGTCTAGGGAGTAGTGAAATCTAAGTAAACACATTTTCTCCACTTATTGCTCACAACTTTAGTATAATTTAGTTTATTTTCATTTCTAGTATTTTATTTTAATTGCATCTTTAGTATTGGGTTAGTTGATTAGCAACTAATTCCGCCCAAATCCTTCAAACCCGAGAATTTTACTTGCTTTCTAAAAAATATAAAATACAAAAATAATCATCCCTCACCTTTAGAACTAGTATTTAGGTTTTCTAATCCTAGCGACACTATTCCTAAGCTGAACGATCAATCCCCCGGTACTTGTCACTATACTATACTACAACGATCAGGTACACTGCCTGGTGGGGGTTGTAAGCTTCTCAAGATCCCTTGAGAGGTAAAACCTGGTGCAATTCCCACGTCATCAAGTTTTTGGCGCCGCTGCCGGGGATTGTCTATCTTTACATTTATTCCTAAACTTTCTCAAAAGAGTGCGGCGCTATCAAGTTTTTGGCACCGCAGCCCGGGGAATAGTTATTGTCTAGGTTAGAATTTCTTTTTATTAGGTCTACTTGCTAGATTCCTTTCTAGTAAGATTTTATTTTTATTTTTAGGTTTTCTTTAGTCTATCTTATTTCTTTGTGTCCTTTGTTCGTAAACTATTTCGATGGATCACAATAACATTGATCGTTTGATTCCTGTTATTCGTGTTTTTCGTCGTAGGATTTTCCAAATGCCCGCCCCACTCCCTTTAGTGGAGAATGAGAACCCACCTAACCTCTCACCCAACCACCACTTTGACAATAATTCTGAGTTAGAAGAGTCTGATCATGATGATGACCGTAGGGCTAGTCCTTTTTACTATTCAGACTCCGATGAGGATCTTGATGATGGTGATGTGATTAATGAGAATAGGATGGAAGAAGAAATAAATCCTCTTAGGTATGTCGACCCTAGAACCAGGATTGAGTGTGATAGTTCGTTTAACATGCAATTTCCTTATAAGATGGGATTTAAGAGCTTTAACGCCTATCTTAACTCATCTCTCCCAATGAACATAATCTCGCGTAATGAATATAATAAAATCATGGTAGATGAGTTAGAATACAAAGGAGAAAACATTATTGCTAGGGCAATACTATTGCACGTGTTTGTAGGAAGCTTGGTTTATCTTGTTGAGTTCATGGTTATGGAGAATCTAGGAGAGTTTATTGATGATAAGTTGACCCAAGTTGTGTTTGGAAAACCTTTCAAACGGTTGACCAACCTCGATGAAAAACTCATAGAAGGGCTAATTACATTCTCGGATGGGGATGAAGATTTTGTCTATCAAATGCCCCGCACACACCCTTGGTTCAAAGATTTTTCCATGGAAAAGTGTAGTAGGTATCCGCCCATGGAAATGTTAAGTGAGAATGATAAGAGAAAAGGACTTAAGTACACGCATGAAAAGAATAAAAGATACTATTGCGGATGCTTAGAGTTAGGAGATGAATATAAGAAAGATGAGGCGACTATTAGATGGCTCACACTTGGTTATGTGAGCATAAGCGATACACGTTAACCCATGACCTTGAGTCTAGCTATAAGACTCGTAAATAAAGAAAAGCGCTTCTTGGGAGGCAACCCATGTTTTGTGTGATTTTATTTGTTTGTTTGTTATTTGCTTCCGTATGCATGCTTAATTTTTATTGTTGGTAGATCATGTTTCTAAACTAAATAGTGGAAATACTTTACTTTGTTGTTTTGGCCTAGTCTTAACTCCACCTAAAAGTATTTTTGCAAAAGATAAGTGTAAGGGGAAACCCCAAATATGTTTTTAAGAAACAAATCGATCATGATTCTCCTCAATATTAAATGAACATGTATATTCGTATTTGTTAGAGTCAAATGCTTGTATTGAGTCATAATGAAGTTTTGCAGGATTTTCCAGGAAGTAGGACCAAGTTTTTCCAGAAATTTTCCGGAAAATTAACATAAGGATTTCTGCAGGTCACTTTTGACGGCGTCATGAATTTACTCTTGACGGCGTCAAGTGTAAAAAGCTAGAAATTTTACCGGTTTTGTAACGGAGTCTTATGGTTTTTGTGAATTATCAAGTTTTATAATCTCCAGGAGATCTGCAAAATTCATTCCACAAGCATTATATCTTATCTTGTTTTCTAGGATTTAGTAACTTATATAGGATGCCGCCGATTTTACGCGAGGTTGTCTTGTCTATTTTATCAGGTTTTACAGGTTATGTATGACAAGAAGATGATTTACATTCTGGAAGGGAAGCTTTGATTGTTCATTTTCTTGGAGGAAGATTTCACCTGGCCACCTCATTATCCATACCGAGCGAATCAGGGGAGTATTTGATTTCATTCTCTTTACTTTTTCACTTTTACATTCTTTACTTGAACATTGGGGACAATGTTCATCTTAAGTGTAAGGGGAGGGTAAAAAGATGATACCTTACATATGCACTTTCGCTTGAGTTTGTTTTGTTTAATGGTAGATGTGTAATAAAACTATGAGAAATACTTGTTAGTGCAATTTTAGCGCCAAATTTAAAATTTTTTACAACATTTAGAAGTGAAACTTTAGCCATAGCAAGCGTCTCATGGATAGGAGATTGTATGACTAGCACATAACCGTATATTCAGAAAAATTTTTCACCCAAATATGTGAGGTTCGCCTTTAGATTTGATAGGAAAAGCATTCATTATTAGTGCTTATGAGTGTACCGGTAGCATTTAGATTCTAGAACTTGCGTTAGTGATGCATCCCAAGACCGCTAGTGAGACTACATTCGTGTGGTAGGATTTACTACATGATAAGAGGCATTAGGATCACCCTTGTGTTAAACCCGTATCATAATTACTTGACCATTTATGTCATATAACTTGACTAGTTAAGTCAACTAATTTTTCCCACACCCTTAGCGTTGTACTCATTTTTAGTACACGAAACCCCTAGTACACCCCTCCGAGCCTATCTTTTCGTTTCTAACTTTAAGCATTTTACTTAAAGGAAGAATTTGTTACACCCCACTTAAATGTACAACCAAATCGCCTTAGCCTTCCGTGTATGCGCTCATTTTTAGTGCATTATTGTTATTTGTTAAACCCTAAGTTAACTATCTAGTTGATTACATGGTTGCTAAGTCGAGTCATATCCTTGTACATATTGTTTTGGGACGATTGGGACTCATGGGTAAGTACTTGTTTTATGGAGTAATGGGGAAGAACATCATTTATTACCCCCATATGTACGTCAATCTTAAAAGTGCTCCAAGTGTTTTGATTTTCTTAATTCGAGTCATTAGTTTAGTTAATTGTAAAGTATGTAAAAATTCAAGTGTAAGGGGAATGTTCATTCCCTATGATGTATTATTTTGGATGGTAGGGTAAGAGTGTATGCAAAAAAAAAAAAAAAAAAAAAAAAAAAAAAAAAAAAAAAAAAAAAAAAATCGAAAAAAAAAATCGAAAAATCAACAAAAAGAAAAAAAAATAGAAAAAGGAAAAGAGAAAAAACATACGGACTACCATCCCTTTTTATTCTATGTTCATTTTATATTTTGTTATTTTTCATTTATTACCTTAAGTCGAGTCTAGTCTTGGCTTAGCAACGCCACATTGTACATGTAATTAACCAAGATTGTTAACTCGCCACCAGTAAAACTTCCTTTATCCAACAAAACCGTGTATTTCATATCCCTAAACCTAACGTTACAACCCTTTAAAAGACCTCTTTGATAGTTTATCCTAGGTGCTTACGCCATGTGGTGGAGGTTTGATCCTTTCCCAAGCCTGTGGTAATCTATTTTGCTATGACAGGTAGTGAGAGATATCTTCCGTTTCCATATTGTAATTTACACTTTATTACACCCGAGAGATGTGAGTATCTAAACACTATTTGTGAGGTGCTAGTGTATGACCTCCGTGCTTGTCTATTGGTCTTTAGTGGAACGATTATTTGTTGTAATTACTTTTATATTAGTGTTAAATGACCCCTAACTTGTCTTTTGAGTAGAATAAAAGCGCATTTGCTAGAGGACAAGCAAATCTCAAGTGTAAGGGTATATGATGAGGCGAAAAATGATCCGTTTTTAGGGGGTCATTTAAGCCCGTATTCGAATTTATTTGATCAAATATTGCCCTAAATTGTTCCTTTTGTGATTTTAGGTACTTTGGGAGAGAAATCTGGAAAAGGAAGCAATTCGAATGTTTTTGGAGCATAAAAGTGAAGAAAACACCAAAGTCTTATTTTTCCATGCTGGGAACAGTAGGTGACGGCGTCAAGAGCAAAATTCCATGACGACCCAGTACAGATTTGACGGCGTCACGAAGGTAGGGTGTCAAGAGTAAAAGTCATGACGGCCTGGAAATGATTAAGTCTTGACGTCGTCAAATGTAGATCAAGGCAGTCCGAGATTAGTTTTGGCGGCGAGGTGACGGCGTCACAAGGTTGGTCCTGACGCCGTCAGACCCCTTTTCCTATATATAGTTTTCTAATTTTCACATTAAAAAGAGAGAAGTTTTGGAGAAACCCTAAGTACGATTTTGGTGCAACTTTTACAGGTTTTTCAAGGGTTCCAAACCCTTGATACCTTGCATGTGTAATTGAGATAAGTGTTCTTTCAATTCAATCAATATGTCTATGTGTTGGTTGTCTATATCTTGTTCTTGTCTTAATTCCATCATGCTAGGCTAGATCTATCTTGTGTTTGCTTGGATCTAATGAAACCTATATGTTAATTATGTGTTGATTATTTGTTTATACTTGTCTTGGATGAATGAATTATATGTTAGGCTTAAGAAAACTGGCAGATCTCCAATTGGTAACATGCTTGAACGTCTTAAGAAACATGAACCGACGCGCACTAGGTCTTTATTGGTTGTATTTAATGCATGAGCCACTGTTTACAATCCCTATAGTTGTGCTGGGCATGATGTAGGAGGAGATAATAGCTCATAGAATTGGGGAGTTAAGTGTGCCACCCCATGAATGGTATTAAGGAATACGATCCGTCATCATGCAATTATAACAAGTAATTAACGTGTAAAAGATGTCTAGGGAGTAGTGAAATCTAAGTAAACACATTTTCTCCACTTATTGCTCACAACTTTAGTATAATTTAGTTTATTTTCATTTCTAGTATTTTATTTTGATTGCATCTTTAGTATTGGGTTAGTTGATTAGCAACTAATTCCGCCCAAATCCTTCAAACCCGAGAATTTTACTTGCTTTCTAAAAAATATAAAATACAAAAATAATCATCCCTCACCTTTAGAACTAGTATTTAGGTTTTCTAATCCTAGCGACACTATTCCTAAGCTGAATGATCAATCCCCCGGTACTTGTCACTATACTATACTACAACGATCAGGTACACTGCCTGGTGGGGGTTGTAAGCTTCTCAAGATCCCTTGAGAGGTAAAACCTGGTGCAATTCCCATGTCATCAATGACAAAAGAACATAAGGGTTCCATGACATGTAATTTGGAGTTTGGTAATATCCAGGAGTATTTTGGTTCCAAACATGTTGGTAGTTTGGTCGTGTGTTGTAGTTACTCTTTGGAAAGGAGCGTTTGGGAATTGGAGTCTTAGGTCTTGGTTGAGTAGGTCTAGCTCTAAATTCGTTTTTACTAAGTACTACTCCAGTTTTAAAGGCAGGTTTTGTTCCATTTTTATATGTGACTTTAACAAATTTTGAACGATCCGATGTGGAGGATGTTACTGCTGCAGCAGACCAGGCGGAACCTTTGGGTTCAACGGGCGGAACCCTGATTTGGGTTCCGTCTGTTCCGCGGGCTACTGTAGCAGTTTTGTGAGTTTCTTGTGCTTTCTTTTCTTGTTTCGTTTGACTCTTTGAAGTTTCTAATTTCATGAAACCTAGTCCTGTTTTATCAAATGGTGACTTTTGAAGTTTCATAATTTCATCCGCACAAGAAATGCTCTTATCAAACTTCTTAAACTTTGTGGTTTGTTTTATTAGATCATCTTGAGTAATTTTAAGTCTCTCAACTTCGAGTTTAAGCTCTTCACATGATTTGCACGATGTGTCAATACCTTTACTCTTTTCTAATCTCTTAGCTTTTTCTTTTAACTCATAAACTTCATTTTTTTAAAACTCCTTTTTAGTTTTCAAAAACTTATTTTTTTTTATGATTTTTAAGCTCAATTCACAAAGTTTGTTATATTCTTTTTGTAAGGTGTCATCATCAATAGAAGAATAAGATGATTCGGAGAGTACCTCATTTGAGTCGTGAGCCATGAGAGCAATATCATCATTCTTTGGCTCATCGTTATCACCTTCATAGTCACTCCAAGCACCACTCAAAAAGGCTTGTTGAGACTTGCTTTTGGGTGGTTTTGGACATTCTCCTACGAGATGACTTGTGTCTCCACACCTATAGCAGTTTCTTTCAACCTTTCCTTTCCTATCATCACGATCTTTTCGGAAGGTTTTCTTGTCATCTTTATGTTGTTTTACAAACTTCCCTCGTCTACGAAAGAACTTCTTGAAGTCTCTAACGGCCATAGCATATTCTTCATCATCACTATCCGAAGTAGATTCTTCATCATCACTTGATTGGACTCTAGCTTTCAAGGCAATGGACTTAACCTTTTCTTTCTTGCCTTTAACTATTTCCGAATCTTTTTCCATTACCATTTCATGAACTTTGAGGTTTCCAATTAGCTCGTCAAGTGATATGCTTGAAAGATCCTTGGATTCTTCAATTGCCGTTACTTTTGCTCTCCACTTCGGATAGAGTGCTCTAAGGAATTTCCTGACAAAATTCTTGCTACAAAAAGATTTATCAAGTGCTTTAAGTGAAGTAATAATAGTGTTAAACCTAGCAAATGCACTATCAATTATCTCATCTTCGGGAATAACAAATTGTTCATATTGTTGAACAAGAAGATCAATTTTGTTATCCTTAACTTGTGAGTTTCCTTGATGAGTGACTATTAAAGATTGCCAAATATCTTTGACGGTTTTACACATAAAGACTCTTTCATATTCTTTCTTAGGCAAAGCATTGTAAAGCATCATTTTAGCTTCATTATTTTTAGCAATCAATTTCTTTTGATCATCATCTTTACTATTAGTAGTTATATTATCACCATCAATGATTATATACCATAAATCTATATCTTTAGATTTCACGTAAGTTTCAAAACGGTTTTTCCAATATATAAAACCATTTGCTTCAAAAAGTGGTGGTCTTTGCATAGATTGCCCTTCTTTGTAATTTCCAAAATCCATGGATCGTTTCAAGTTTTAAAACACAATATATTTTAAAAGCTTGAGTAACGTAGCTCTTGATGCCAATTGTGGAAAACTAGAAGGGGGTTGAATAGTTTACCGTTTAAAAACTTTAAACTTGTTTAATTATCTTTTGAAACTTTCCGTTTAATCAAAGATATGAACACAAACACAATATATAACATGCAAGTATAAAGAAAGAAACGATCAAACCACAACACGAGTATTTATCGTGGTTCGGCTACAAGGACTCTTTTTCCTTGCCCTACGTCCACGCCCCGAGTATCCAACTCGAGAATTTCTTTCACTAGTCAACAAGCTCCTTTCACCGGCGGAGAAAACCTTACACGTCGCTTATACATGTTTACCAACACTAAGCTAGATGTCGAGTTCTTTTACAAGGGTACAACCACTCCCGTTAGTTCTTTTACAAGGGTACAACAACTCCCGTCACACTTTGTATTTTGAGGACTAAAATACTAACCGATCACTACTGATTGGTGCTAAACCGTCAGATAATTATTGGTCAACCACTTGTGAATGGTAAACTATAATAGTCAAACAGCTTCAACCAATGCTCCGTGGAAGTATAGGGTTTCCCCGGGTCGTTATGTCCCGACGAGGTGTGGATGGTATTAAAACGGGTTTGTGATCGGGTGAATTTGGACAGAAAGGGGTATAAGTGAGTTGTGATGATTACACTACTGGAATATAAAAAATAATAGCTTAAATACACTTTATTAACAAGACTGCAAAGTTGGAAAACCCAGAAACGTTTAAAACCTAAAACGCGTACGTTTACATTTAAATAAAACGTAAACGTACAAAATAAAACGTGAAAACGGAAATCTGAAAACCCCCAGGGGGTGAAAATGACTTTTTTACAAACTAAAAGATAAAAGAAAATTTTTAGAAAAAGAAAATTAATTTTTACACTGTTTAATTATTTATTATTAATTAAATACTAGTTAATACTAATTATTAATATTAAAAACACTTAAATATAATTTAATACTAATTAAATACTAGAAAAATGAAAATAAAATTTACAAAATTATAAAATAACTAAAAATAAGTTTTAAAATTAAAAATAAGTATTTTTGTCTTTTTGTGAATTTTATATTAATTAATTACTAATTACCTAATTAAACTATTTTAAATTAAGAAAAATAGAAAATGAACAGTAAAAATTACAAGAAAATTCCTAAAATTATTTTACATTATCTAAAAGCTAGGAAAAATATAAAAACTAGGTTTTGCTTAATAAAAACTAATTATGCTATTTTAAACTAATTATTAATTAATAATTAATAAAACTAAGAGTAATTCTAATAAATACTAAATGATAAAATAAAAATCTGAGAAAATTATTATAAATACTTTAATATAAGAGGAATTTAAGAAAAATATAAAAAAGCTAAGTACTTAATAAAAATTTAAAAATGAAAATTAAAATTAAATTACATTAAATAGAAACTATCACTTAATATTAAATTGTTTTTTTTTCTTGATTTTTATTTTACAAACTTATTACACTACTGAAACTTAGTAACTTTTATAAAAACAAAAATTACAGAACTTAAAAATAAGCAGGATAAGAGCTTATGAGCTTATTCAGTTAAGCTAAAGGCTCAAATGGGATATTAAGCTCAAGCAAGCTAGTAAATAAGCTAACAGAGGTAACACAAGGTGGAAATAAGAACAAGAAACTGAAAATAAGCCAAATTGTGCAAGGGAATACACTGATAAGCTCATATTAAGCAAATAAGCACATCCCAATTACCACAAACCCAACAGACCTCAACAGGCCATATGCAGCCCCCTGTGGGGCCCACCTGGGTGTTTGGAGGGGCAAAGTAAAACCTGATATGGAGAGCTGAGGTGGGGGGCTTTTCAAAAAGCCAAAACCCACTCACTGGGACCCACTAATGAGCCCTAGGGGAGGGCTTGAATATGTGTGAGTGGAACTGAGTACACAGTTAGTATGTGGTATGAGACAAAGTAAATGGAGCTTGTAGCTCAAGTAAATAAGCCAGGAATTGGGAAATAAGCTATGGGACTTAAAGGGTGGCTTATGGACTTTCCAAAAAGCTAAGTATCAAGTTGTGGGGCCCACTATTTGAGCTTGTGGGACCTCAGCAAGTTGGGGTGTTGGAGCTGAGGTGGTGGTGCAGGGCACATGTACAGAAAACAGATAACTTAAGGCAATAAGATAAGCACTCCAATAAGCTGAATAAAAATTATAAAAAATACTATAAAGAAGACAAGCAGCTAAATATCAACTACCTACAAGCACAAAGCATGAAACCTAATATTGAACCCTACAGAAAATCCACAAGTTTATTCAAAAACTTAATTCACCAACTTTGACTTTTTAAGAAAATGCTAAATGTTGACTAATATGAACTTGCAAAGATTCTAGGCTACTGAATATGGTGTAATAAACTTATTTAAGACTAAATTAAGCTATGCATATTAGTTATGCACCTACTGTGAAGCTTATACACCTTAAAAATGCAACAGTGAATGAAAATTAGAGGATTAAAATGGATTTGACTTTTCTGCATGTGAACCATGAATTTTATGAGGTCACTAACCTAAATGTGACTGTGTGAGACTGTCTCAACCATTCTCATCCTCCAAATCACCCTTAAACATAGGATAAAGGCCAATGCCAAACACTCCTTAAAGTGACAACTGATTTTGTGTTTTTGCTATTTTGAAATGACTTAAGCTGAGAACCTAAAATAACTTTGATAATTAAGCTATGAAAACCCTAGGGAAACTAAAATGACAGATACATAAGTACCTAGGAAATAGAAATAAGCACAAGTGATTATAAAGCTTAAATAGACAATTAATGAGGCAAAATGATAAAAAGAAACTACCCTTGATTCCTTGCTCAAAACAGGTTTGTAATGATCATGAGAGCTTAACATCAAGCTACTCCACTCAACTCACCCATATACCCTTCCTGAATAAGCCCCACAGCTTAATTCAATAAGCAGTTTGACTTTAGTTGAGGGTTTGGATTTTTTGTCATGGAAACAATAGCTATCTAATTTAACTTCTCACAACATATTGTTACTTCTAAAAGAGCTTGTGAAGAATCCTAAACAATGAATAAGCTTGAACAAAGTTTTTTTTCTGAGAAAGGTTAATATTTCTATTGAGACTGAAAATAAAATAACAAGATTTGGAAATTGAACTGAAAACTTGTATTTAAATTAAGAAAGGGATTACAGTCTTACAACTAGAAACTACATTAAAACACTTAAGTGATTACATGATTCTGGAATTACATTAGAATTGAGCTAAAACTAAAAACTAACTAGCATCTCTGCTTCTTCCCTCTCTCTTTTATACTATCTGATTTTGATTCTTTTTGAGTGTATAGTTTTGTTTTTCGAAGAAATGCTCGTGAAAGTAATTCCCCGGGTCGTTCTCCCAACGAGGGTTGAATTCGATCTTGTCGGCTCGGTTTGTGAATCTTGTGAAGCGAATGAGGATAGAAGAAATATTTTGGTTTTTGATTATACTACAAATGAGAATAAAATTGCAATTAAAGTAAAGAGAACAAGCAAATAATGCAAAACAAATGAGCAAATAAAACAAACATTCTCAAAAATTAAAT
The DNA here is from genome assembly GCA_030686995.1 of Artemisia argyi. Classification (NCBI taxonomy): domain Eukaryota; kingdom Viridiplantae; phylum Streptophyta; class Magnoliopsida; order Asterales; family Asteraceae; genus Artemisia; species Artemisia argyi. The sequence continues at coordinate 114,199,780 of CM060709.1, read as the reverse complement.
AGAAATAAAAGCATAAATAAAACTTAATATGACTAATTTTAAAAGAAAAATAAAAGCGATACTAGTCCTACGATTGCAAATTGAGTTTTTCTAAATAATAAGATATAAAAGAAAAATAACGTAAAAGAAAAATTATATTTTTGGCTTTTTAATTTTTAATAAATGAAAATGATGTAAAGACTAATTAAAAAGGAAATAAGTAATTGAAATAGAAAACTAAGTATTATTAAACTATAAATGTTTACTAGATGACGTTACTAAATAAAAGATATTAACTTGTTATATAATAAATCCTAACTTGATAAATTTTAGAAAAATTCGGCAGAGTTTCGTTTAGATATTAAAGCATAAGAGAACCTCACTCGATAAACGATGAGGCAATGATTATCGTACTCGATAATCTTGGCTAACTCGCCAAAAGAAATGAAACTTGATAAAATAAATACTCGAAAAAAAAAAAAAAAAAAAAAAAAAAAAAAAAAAAAAAAACTCTAACTCGATAAGTAAAAAAAACTCAAACTCGAAATAAAACAAAAACCAAACTCGGAAGGAAAATAAAATCCAAACTCGGAAGGAAAATATTGCAAATAGGTCCCTAGTCTAAAATACTCAAACTCGATATCCATTTTTTTGGAAACCAAACTCGCAACTTTTTGCAAAACAAAACTCGGTAAACCAAATTTGCACATTGGTCCCTAAGTTGAAATCTCAAACTCGACAACTATAAAAAAAATCAAACTCCGTGACAATTTTTTTTTGAAAATGAAACTCGGTAATATTTTATTAAAATGTAACTCGATATTTTTTTTTTTTTTTTTTTTTTATTTTTTTTTTTTTTTGTAACTCGATAACTTTTTTAACAAAACATAACTCGACAAATGATAAAAAAAAAAAATCAAACTCGATAAAAAAAAAACTAGGCCTAACTCGAAAAGTTCATGTACTAACTCGATAAAAACATAACAAAACACCATTTTGATCCAAAATAAAGCCTAAAAACTAATGTTTTTCACCAAATTTATTACTACACAACCTAATTTAACCATAAACTTTAAATCCCACCAATAAAAACATGAATTTAACAACTAAAAATTAAAGATTTTTAGAAAGATAAAGCTAGAGAGAGAAAGTAAAATAAAAATATGACTTCATAAAAATAAAACTACACTACTCCTACTACTAAGAGGACCAACCCTCAACAACCCTAAAAACTAACCCCATAACTCACCAACAAAACTAACCAACCTCTCAAATGAGGCTTATGAGATCTATTTATAGGCTAGGGGCTAGGGCTTCTCTTAACTTTGCCATTGTTGCATATTTAGCCCCTAGACTTTTACAAAATCATGAAAAGCTACTTAAAACTCATTAAAATGCGACTAATATGACTTAATAATTAACGTAATGATCTTGTAGCTTGGAGGACTCGAGTTGACTTTTCTTCCAAAGTTCTTCAAAGGACCAAAGTTGACAAATTGCTGAAACTTGGAGGACCGTTATTGTCAAGGTCTTCATACTTCAACTAAGAGTCTCTTTTATTATTCTTTGAATCTCTAAGGATTACTTTTGTCATTTTGGGCTTTTCTTGGATAAATTTCTTCCTCGGCTTCGGCTTTTTACCTTTTTCCAATCTCGTGCTCGTTTTTATCGGTTTTGCTTTGTTTTTGTTCATTTTTCACATATCCGTACCTGCACATACACAAATACAAAAACATACAATCTCTTGGCATTTTTTGTTAGTATTTGATGTATTTGGTTTGATTTAAGACTAAAAAGGATGTGTGAATAAGCACTCATCACTATCCAGTCTTCCCAACATTAATTCTGAGCCACTGGATCCAAGGATTCAATCTTGGCCGTCCTTGATCTTTGCCGCCAAAATGATTTTAACTTTTTCCTTGGAATATTGATGCCAAAGGTATATTTTTGGAGGTTTATGTTTGTTTGAGTGCAAGGGGGGTTGAGTGGCTAGGAGGGCAGTTGGCAGAGGTGGTGATGATGGTTGAGGCAGAGGTGCAGGGTCACGTGTGGAGGGAAGGTGGGTGTTGAGGTGGAAGGAGTTGACTGTGGTCAACGAGGGTGGGAAAGTATAAGAAAACGGGGTGATTATTTATTTTGGGTGTGGGCTGTTTTTTTATGATTGGGCCAAGGTAAAGTGGTGGTGGGCTAGGGTAATAAGGGTGTTGGGTGTCACACCCCCAATTTACCTGAATGGCAGCGGAATGGAATACCTGGGGGTGACTGTCATAGCACCATAGTTACAGTTATATTGAACGACCTAAAGTGTCGTTTAGAAAATACAGCGTTTGATCATCAAAACATTCAGAGTTTACAAAGCTTAGGTCCCAAAAGAGTTGCCAATATTGTTAAAATAAGTTCGACAAGATCAAACGTTTCATAAGTGCAAAAAATATGGTGAGACGCGTCGACTCCGCGACTCCATGAAGGTCCAAATGTATGCAACATGAGCTACCTTAATAACCTGAGAAATACATTGCGAAAAACGGTCAACAAGAATGTTGGTGAATAATCATAGGTTTATAAGTAAATTCTAGTGTACATATGCCATAAGTAATGCCAAGAAATAGGATGTCCAGAAAATATATACATTGGCTCTTAAGCTCATGACCCCGAAGCTAGACGATACTTGGCCCCAATGAGTGTTTACCAGACACTCTAATAATAAAGATATGAAATGCATTCGTTCCATTTGGAGCAACCCAAACACGAATGGAGGCGTCACCCTCGATAGATCTATCCACTCACTCCCGCTTAGTACCAGAAATTAACGGTCCATGATAAAAAAAGGGGACTTTTCAAGACGTGGTAAATAAGACAACTTAAGCAATGTATGAAATTTTATACTTAGGCATGTACACAAAACAAGTAATGCAATGTATTCTCCCCCGTGGGATTTGAAATCAAAATATAGAATTAAAACGGGGCTATGAAACTCACCTGGAGTGATAGTACAAAGATGGTACAACGATGATAAAGTAATCGGGACAATAAGGCGCGAACACTAGCCGCAACCTAAATAAATAATCGCGATCTAATTAAGATCAAGCCGTAATGAAATGAATGCACATGCACATGATACTCATACCACTCGTAATTTGGAAATACTAGTTATCGTCATGGTAAAATAGTTTCCATACTTAGAAAAAATAGGCCCATTTAGAGAAGTATATAACTTGTCATATTAACTCGCACGAAAAAGTTAGCGTTATAATCCTCGTATCAAAACCTTAAAATAACGTTGTTAAGTCGTATAAATATTCCCTCGGGTCGTACGTATTCGTTTGTTAAGAATATAGTCATTAGTAATGTTTCTAGAAAATATACCATTTAGTGCGTACGTTATTATTTTTATTTGTGACCAAATATATATATATATATATATATATATATATATATATATATATAGTTTTGACGATGTTAAAATGGGTATAACTTGGTCGTTTTAAGCTCGTTTTCCTTGTTCTTTATGTCCACGGATTCGTCTTTGTATATACTAGTATATTTTTGATAACTCGGCTCCTTTAGGTTACGTTTAACACCTCTTTTTACTCATTGAAATCTGCCAAACAGCAAGCAGTTTTGTAAAAGTAGTTTTCGTCGTTAAATTTGCAAAAATCATATCTCCTTCGTTATAAGCTTGTTTTAGTCCATTCTTTCGCCTAAAGTTTCGTTTTTGAATGTATTTTCTAAATCTTTGGTCAAAAATTAGCCATCAACCACTGATTTTCCCACGAAATCAAAATAGGGACAGTAGGTATTACAAATGTTTCAAAAACCATTTTCAAGTCTCCAAACTAGTTCTATCCTCAATCAAACCACTTTCAAACACCACAAAGCTAGTCTAAACCTACCATACACCTTCTTAAGGTGTCATGGGTCCTTAAACATCATCAATCCACTAGGTCTAACAAGGGTCTAAACAAAATCACTTACTAAGGTTCAAAAGTTAAAAGTTTATAAAATAAAGTGGTATAAGCCATTATATGCATGAGTTCTTGTAAGAAAAGTATATAATCATAGTAATAACTTGTAAAAATCATAAAAATGAGTTTGTTAACTTACTTGAAGGTTTAGGGAGTTTAGATGGTGAAAAACCTACTAATCCTTGAGTTTCTATTTCAAAACTCCAACAAGGATGACTATATGAATAAGTTTATACCAAGATCTTGTAAAATTTGTTCTCCTTGCTCCTTGACTCACCTAGGTCGATTCATACAATAGAGAGAATAAGAGAAAAAGTTTTCTTGAACTAGTTATGTCACAACTCACCATTTCAGGTCATTTCAGGTCATTTCCCGAACTTTGGAAAAACACTATTCATCAAATACTATTCATCAAAACACTATTCATCAGTTTACTATTCATCGTTTTCGAGGTCAATTTGATATTCTGAGAAACTTTTGGGAAATTTACTATTCACGGAACACTATTCATTGCGGGAAAAGATTTCATCATTCACGTGCATTACACATTTCATCGTAAATTTAGTTTACGGATATTCAAATTCGCGTAACCGGATTGGGTTAGGTGCGAATTCATTTCATTAGTGTTCTTAACACTACATACGGACTGGAGATAGTCTGCATATCATCATAACAGCATTTTCATGTTATACCACTCTCAGGATTTTCAAATTTCTATATTCAGTACATTTAACGTTTTTACGTATAAGTATTTATAGTAAACGTTAACACCCGGTTTATACACGACGAATATATCTAAATATTCCCACAATGGTCCCGACATATTTTTATATCCATTTTAACATCATAAAAGTTATAACATTCAGTTACCCAGTATTTTGGAAATTTATTTTATTTATAACGTACGCTTATGAATATAACGACGGTTTTCGTGAAAACTAAACAATAATCACCCGATCACTCAGTAAATGTACCCAACATATTTTTAATATGTTTTTAACATTATTATAACTTTATTTCATCCCGGTTAACTTCGTGAACGTTTATTGCTATAAAACCCGGTACCCGATTTTAACGAATAACGCGTAATAACACTTAACGCTACACTATATTTTCTAAGTGATCAAAACCGTTTTGGCTACTCCCTTTCACACCCAAAACCGGCCCAAGACCACACCCTTTTAACCATGTGCTTTAACTTTCCCATTTTTAACTAATAAACACATTATAACATCACTTTACCAAAATCTAAAAATCATAATCTCACTTTTTAGGCTAAGAACAAAATTCTTCTCATCTTCCCCATTCCCCCATCATAACCCACGACCCATAATCATCACAAGGATCAAGTGATCATTTTTCATAAAGTAAAACACAAAAGTTGTTCATTTTACAAGTCTAATCAAGAATCAAGCAACAAAAACACAAGAACATCAAGCATAATCATCCAATAATCATCTCATTTTGTCAAGTAAGTTTTCATCTTTATTTTTTCATGGATCATCCTATTTTTACATGTATTTCATAAGTATCATGCTAAAAACCATGTACAAGTAGCTATACCACACTTTATTTTGGCTAAAAACAAACATACAAACCCTAACTTATTTGTTATGAATCCCCTAGCTCTAATAACTTGGTTAGGAGTCCATGGCACCCTAAGAAGGTGTATGGTAAGATTAGATTAGTCATGTGGTGATTACAAGAGGTTTGGTGATGGTAGAAATTGATTTTTAACCTTGGAAACTTGATTTGGAACCTATTTTAGACATGCTGTCCCGTTTTGTAAAAATCTGGAAAATCAGTAAACACCAAGGAAACTTTGGCAAAATTTTTAGAAAATACTTTCAAAAACGAATCCGTAGGCGAAAGAACGGATTAAAAAGAGTCTATAACGAAGGAGTTATGATTTTTGCAAGATTGTAGACGAAAAGTATTTTTCAGAAAATGTTTGCTGTTGGACGTTTTTCATTGGACAAAAAGAGACTTTATACGTAACCCGGAGGAGCCGAGCTTTCCAAAATATATTACTACATACTAAGACGTAACCGTGGACATAAAGAACAAGTAAAACGGACAAGTAACGACAAAGATATACACGTTTGAATATCGGCTAAAACCACTTTATATTTGACAGCTTTTATTAAATTTGGCGCAAAAACTACGAAGTACATTTTTGAGCTAGAAGTAATATCAAGTACCGAGCTTTATAACTAACGTAGTATTAGTTATTATGAGTATGTTTTCATCATTTCAAGGATTACAACCCGAGTATTTCAACGCTAACATGGAAACTTACGTTATATATATATAAGTATATATATATTATAACTAGCCATTTATATTTTCTAATAGCAATATTTTCCAAATTCTTGGAATATATACTTTTGATAACAACAAGTGTTTTTCAAAGAGTAGAGTGGTATAGGAAACATGTGCATGGACATTCATAACATCATTTCATGATCTAAAGTAGATCGTACATCATTCATAGTAGGTTGTGGCTAGTGTGCGCGCCTTGTTTTTCAGCTCATTACATGTTCATGGTACCATCATATTGGGTTGCAGCAGCAAATTGTTCATTGGTGTTCATTTCATTTCATCACGGTTTCATCAGTTGAGGTGAGTTTTCATAGCCCCGTTTTCAATTCAACATTTTTGATTGTTTTCAAATCCCACGGGGGGAATACATTGCATCAATTATTTCAGTACGAGCCCAAGTATTCAAACATGTACATAGCTTAAGTTACCTTGCCATGTGTAAAGTCCCCTGTAACATCATGAACCGTTAATTTACCGTTAAGCGAGAGTGAGTGGATAGATCTATCGAGGGTGACGCCTCCATCCGTGGTAGTGATTACCAACAGTAAGCGGATGCATGTCATGTCTTTTACATTTGAATGTTTCGGCAGAACATTCGGGAGGGGCATAGAATTTCATCAGTCATAGCTTCGGTGTCATGAGCTTAAGGCTATTGTACAATTTTCATGAGATTTTTATCTTGCACTTTTACTTGTGGTGGCCGTACATCAGTACATTTTACAAACCTATGGAATTCACCAACATTCGTGTTGACGTTTTAGCAATGTATTTCAGGTTATTAAGGTAGCTCATGTGACATGCATTTGGACCTTCATGGAGTCGCGGAGTCGACGCGTCTCATCATTATTTCATGCACTTATGTAAACATTTGATCTAGTACGACTTGTTTTTCATAAACTTGCAACACATATTGGGGACCTCATTTTGTAAACTCTGAATTATTTCAATGATCAAATGCAGTATTTTCCAAACGACACTTTAGGTCGTTCAATGTAACTGTAACTGTGGTGCTATGACAGACACCCCCAGGTATTCCATTCCGCTGCAAGTCAGGTAAATTGGGGGTGTGACAGATTGGCATCAGAGCTAAGGTTATAGCGAACTAGGATGTATCTTGGACCCTAGACTATAACCGCATCATCATAGCATCTCATCATTTCATCATAAGTGCATAATCGTGATACATGTTGTTTTATACATCCCCTGTGCGAGTTATTTATACTCATATCCGTATATGTATATCATTTTATTGACCTGGTTCACAAGTGACATGTCTTCAGATACTCACCCTGACATCCTTTTATCGGATTCCAACATTGAAGATGCCTTGTCATCTTCCACTACCATTATACCATCAGTTGCACTTACACCACCATTAGTATTATTGATTTGCCATAGGAACAGAGTCTTCCTATCATTCAGCCCGTACATAGAATGCCTTTCGGTAGTGTATTCAGAATTAATCTTAATGGACTTATTAGGATGCTTATTGCAAGGAAGATAGTGTGTTTTCTTTCCATCACTAGTAGGGCACTTACTACTCAGGTACTATCACCACCATCAGTTACTTATTACACTATTGGCCTTCCCACAGTGTGTACTTTAGTTTTACCTTTTGGATGTCGCGAGGTAACGCGAAAGAGGGTAGTATTCCATTCACTAGTACCATCATTGTCATTTCCTTTTCCATTCCCACTTGCCATGAACTAGATGACATCTAGTAGATAATACCAATAACACGGACTAAACAGAAACATCCGCAGATTCTTCAGGAATGGTTCAGAACCTATATTATCTAAGATTTGATAGATGCATAACTTCAGACACCACTTCAGGACTATCTCGACCTTATGATGCCACAAACCTGATTTCACACAGAGGGACACCAGGAAGTCCCTGGACCAGACTTATATTCTCCCACCTTTAGCGGAACTAGAAACACAAAGGAATTTCTCAAATGGTTTGAAGACATAGAAACAATATTTCAATGTGGCGACTGTCGTAAGGAATACCAGGTTAAGTTCGCCACATGCACCTTTCAAAAATCATGCCCAGGAATGGTGGACCAAACATATTAAGATGGTAGGAGTTGATGCTGCCTACTCACACTCTTGGGAGAAACTAAGAAGGATGATGGGTATAACATTTTGTGTAGCAAGTGAATTACGAACAAGGGAACAGGAAACACTAAACTTTATCATGGTAGGAAATGATGTGACGAGTACACTACTCATTTTTATGAATTAACACGACTAGGTTCTGCAATGGATAAACCGGAAAGCAAGAAACTTGAAAAGTACATTATCAAAATGGCGATCGAGGCAAAGGAACTCATAGTTCACGCCGAGACATCAGGAAACAACAGTGACAACAAGAGGAAGTGGAACAACAATCTAGGTTGCAATGCTGCTCAACAATCACCCAAAGGACAAGAAATGAATAGAGCCTTTGCTGCAGAACCGCACACAAAGAGAAGGTATATTGGAAAGTTACCTTACTACAACCTGTGTAATCAATATCACCAAGGTCATTGCAGTAAAACGTGTGGAGTGTGCAAGAAGCAGGATTATAGGACTGAAAATTGGAGGAAACTCACAAATCAGGAAATTCCAGGGAATTGCTTCAAATGTGGAAACTTTGGGCATTTCAAGAATGACTGCCCGGAACTGAGGAACAAGGAAAAATCAGGATATTAGCAACATCAAGGATAACAACAATGCTTCAGCAGGAGGAGCTTTGTTTCGATATATAAACCGTAGTTCGAGCCCTTTAGGGTTGTATCTTTCCTTTTGTACTTACCGTTGGTACGATGACATGACCTAGTGGTATTAAGCACTTTCCTATCCAATGTAGTATCTATCCTTTGTTACCTAGGTGATAATCGTAACCATCGTTTACTCCATTTTCTATCCCAATTGCTCAGACTTCAATCGTTTCACGACATTATAGCATTGTCTCATCAGGAATTAGGTTGATTTCGTTTTTGACGAATTAGTAGACTATTACCATTCGACAAGATTCACCCACGTATCCAATACACCATTCAAGCTATTTTACTATCATATGGGGAAATTGTTTTACAGAAAAATTTCTGAAGTAAGCTATTTTAATTCCATCCTATAAATTGATTTTTCTGTCATTACACCAAGTATTTACTATTGTTACGCGAAGCAATTTTCATGTTACTTGAAACAAAACATCAGGATACCATTTTAATAACAATGCGTTGAACACCATCTAAAACTTTTGAGGAAAGTTATGATATTTTGACAAAATCCAACATCTCATCATTAGTCCTCAATTATACATAGCCTGATCACCTATGTAAAATTCAGGAAGGATTATGCCATGAAGGAAATAATTACCTTTTCAAAGGATTGTAATAACAATCTTCATCCAAAAGTTTTGTAAACAAAGGAACTCATTCATAAACATCCCTTTTGCCGAACTATCCCTGGATACTTACCCTACCAATCCCTCATTCAGACTTTAAGTTGGATTTTCCCATTGACTTCCCTAGAAGAGACTTTCCATATCAATTACATGCAGGATTCCTTTATACAATAGAAGCAACGAAAGGATTACAGAACTACTAACCAGAACTAGAAGTATATAGTGAGAGAATTCATAACTCAACAACAATCCTCAGATACTGCGAGACCATCCTAATCACCATCTCTGACTTAGTTGTCCAATGTCATTATTCAAGGGTACTAGCTATACTGAGCTACAGGATTGAACTCAATAAATGTCCGCATGACAACACAATAGAAATAAACCCAGCTTCTAATTGAGACTGTAGAGCATTTCATTTAAACATGGCCTTATCCATACATAAACTTTCCTGCAGTAAGTTTTCACAAAGTACAATTGTTTGAATCAAGAATATCGATGTAGATTCCTTTAAGGCATTATGTCTAGAAATTTTAGATAACCTCACCTTCATACCAAGCAAGGGATCAAACCGGAACATATCTCCTCATCTACATGGGAAAACAGAATAGACATTCATCGACACAACATCAAGTGATACCTTCGTCTTGCCAATTACAACGATAAACTATTTCAGGACTTAAGTTAGTCTAAATACCTATGCTTGTAGTTATGCCAGATAACCATCAATAGACATTATCCAACCTCAGGAACTAAGTGTTAGACATCTATGCATTTAAGCGAACATTTCCTATTCTACCATTTTATCCTTTTCAGTGTTTTCACTTTTAAATAAAGTTGATGCGTTTACATAAATCACATACCTTGTGGAAAAATGATTTCTGAAATTCCTATTTTGAACAAGTACGATCCTTTTTGGTCAATCTTTAGCAACACTATTGTACAATGAGAAATATACATAGACATCAAACTTTGGTAAGCAGTCTTAATCACAACATGTTTGAAAACAGTTCCTATTTCATAACTACTGGATTTTGAATCATCAAGGAAAATATTACTCAGTAAATCATTTGCTCCATTTTTCTAAATTCGTTTATTCAGAAAAGGATTTCAACTAAAACTCATAATCGCGAGACAAATTTCCAGAACGAATTTCCCTACAACATCGCTTATGCATTTAGGATTTGTGACTGGACAATAGAGAATATTTGGATTAGGTGATGAAGGAATTAGGAGGAACATCACAAATTAATCGCGAACTTCAGTAGTGGAGACCAAACCCAGTAGACAAAGAAGAACATATGTCTTATCATCAGTTGGAACAAAACACAAGGAATCAAATTGTTACCTATATTCTATGCCATTCAGATAACGCCAAGTTCGAAGGACCGAACGTTGTGGAATTAGTCACAAAGGGTTATTGTACCCATTTCAGTATTTCCTGTTAAGGAAACCGATTCAACTTGGACCTCAGGTATTCATTTCAGGATTTCCTTCGGAAACCCATTTAGATGTGAACATCACCTATCATCCTCAGAACGATGGTCAAAGCGAGAGAACAATTTAAACATAGGAAGGTATGCTCAGAGCATGAGTGATTGACCCTAGAAATGGTTGGACCAATCACTCAACATAAATCAAATTCATCTACAACAATAGTTATCACACCAACAACGAGAAACTGGCAGAAGTTAGGTTGGTACATAACACACATCATTTGGATTGGGTATCCTGAATAACAAACCATCCGGATTCAAGTGGGAGAACAAACTAAGTTAAAAGCATTGCCTTGGATTGGCACGATACAAATTGGATAACAAGAAAGGTTGAACCTTTAGCATATTGGACTATTTAAGATTCATTTTAGAATCGACCAACTAGCATACAAACTTGAGTTCTGGCAGAATTCAGCAGTATATATTACCAGTGTCACATTTAAAACAGTAAGAAGCGCAAACCATTGATTGATGGGCCAAACTCAGAAAAAGCTCAACTCACTAGTTCAGTAGGCATTCATGAGATAACCAGAATTTCCTACAAGTCAAGAATCAGTTACAAGTTCAATAAGTCGTAAACCATTAAAACTTCAAGTTCTGCAGAGTTATGCAGAAAGTTCTACCTAGGAAAGGCATGTTATCGTTCAGAAAACTTGGAAAGTTACACCAATATACGCTGGACCATTTATATTTTGACAGAGTAGGCCTAGTGGCCGTCAGACTTGAACATTGCCAGAGAACAACAGGATAACACGAACATATTTCACATTTTCAGATCCCCAGAAATGACTTTCAGATGAGTCACTCATGATTCCATTGGAAGGGATCCAACCCAAATGACAATCTCAGACCTTGAAAGAGAACCAACAGAAATCATGGACCGTGTGGTCAAACAGTTGAAACAGAGTCGAATTCCTATCGTTAGAGTTCGCTGGAATTCTCGAATATCATCACCTTTTCACCCATACATTCTCAGAGACCAACATAAACTGAACTTCGGGACGAAGTTCCTTTTAGGGGGGAAGACTGTCACAACTCACCATTTCAGGTCATTTCAGGTCATTTCCCGAACTTTGGAAAAACACTATTCATCAAAACACTATTCATCAGTTTACTATTCATCGTTTTCGAGGTCAATTTGATATTCTGAGAAACTTTTGGGAAATTTACTATTCACGGAACACTATTCATTGCGGGAAAAGATTTCATCATTCACGTGCATTACACATTTCATCGTAAATTTAGTTTACGGATATTCAAATTCGCGTAACCGGATTGGGTTAGGTGCGAATTCATTTCATTAGTGTTCTTAACACTACATACGGACTGGAGATAGTCTGCATATCATCATAACAGCATTTTCATGTTATACCACTCTCAGGATTTTCAAATTTCTATATTCAGTACATTTAACGTTTTTACGTATAAGTATTTATAGTAAACGTTAACACCCGGTTTATACACGACGAATATATCTAAATATTCCCACAATGGTCCCGACATATTTTTATATCCATTTTAACATCATAAAAGTTATAACATTCAGTTACCCAGTATTTTGGAAATTTATTTTATTTATAACGTACGCTTATGAATATAACGACGGTTTTCGTGAAAACTAAACAATAATCACCCGATCACTCAGTAAATGTACCCAACATATTTTTAATATGTTTTTAACATTATTATAACTTTATTTCATCCCGGTTAACTTCGTGAACGTTTATTGCTATAAAACCCTGTACCCGATTTTAACGAATAACGCGTAATAACACTTAACGCTACACTATATTTTCTAAGTGATCAAAACCGTTTTGGCTACTCCCTTTCACACCCAAAACCGGCCCAAGACCACACCCTTTTAACCATGTGCTTTAACTTTCCCATTTTTAACTAATAAACACATTATAACATCACTTTACCAAAATCTAAAAATCATAATCTCACTTTTTAGGCTAAGAACAAAATTCTTCTCATCTTCCCCATTCCCCCATCATAACCCACGACCCATAATCATCACAAGGATCAAGTGATCATTTTTCATAAAGTAAAACACAAAAGTTGTTCATTTTACAAGTCTAATCAAGAATCAAGCAACAAAAACACAAGAACATCAAGCATAATCATCCAATAATCATCTCATTTTGTCAAGTAAGTTTTCATCTTTATTTTTTCATGGATCATCCTATTTTTACATGTATTTCATAAGTATCATGCTAAAAACCATGTACAAGTAGCTATACCACACTTTATTTTGGCTAAAAACAAACATACAAACCCTAACTTATTTGTTATGAATCCCCTAGCTCTAATAACTTGGTTAGGAGTCCATGGCACCCTAAGAAGGTGTATGGTAAGATTAGATTAGTCATGTGGTGATTACAAGAGGTTTGGTGATGGTAGAAATTGATTTTTAACCTTGGAAACTTGATTTGGAACCTATTTTAGACATGCTGTCCCGTTTTGTAAAAATCTGGAAAATCAGTAAACACCAAGGAAACTTTGGCAAAATTTTTAGAAAATACTTTCAAAAACGAATCCGTAGGCGAAAGAACGGATTAAAAAGAGTCTATAACGAAGGAGTTATGATTTTTGCAAGATTGTAGACGAAAAGTATTTTTCAGAAAATGTTTGCTGTTGGACGTTTTTCATTGGACAAAAAGAGACTTTATACGTAACCCGGAGGAGCCGAGCTTTCCAAAATATATTACTACATACTAAGACGTAACCGTGGACATAAAGAACAAGTAAAACGGACAAGTAACGACAAAGATATACACGTTTGAATATCGGCTAAAACCACTTTATATTTGACAGCTTTTATTAAATTTGGCGCAAAAACTACGAAGTACATTTTTGAGCTAGAAGTAATATCAAGTACCGAGCTTTATAACTAACGTAGTATTAGTTATTATGAGTATGTTTTCATCATTTCAAGGATTACAACCCGAGTATTTCAACGCTAACATGGAAACTTACGTTATATATATATAAGTATATATATATATTATAACTAGCCATTTATATTTTCTAATAGCAATATTTTCCAAATTCTTGGAATATATACTTTTGATAACAACAAGTGTTTTTCAAAGAGTAGAGTGGTATAGGAAACATGTGCATGGACATTCATAACATCATTTCATGATCTAAAGTAGATCGTACATCATTCATAGTAGGTTGCGGCTAGTGTGCGCGCCTTGTTTTTCAGCTCATTACATGTTCATGGTACCATCATATTGGGTTGCAGCAGCAAATTGTTCATTGGTGTTCATTTCATTTCATCACGGTTTCATCAGTTGAGGTGAGTTTTCATAGCCCCGTTTTCAATTCAACATTTTTGATTGTTTTCAAATCCCACGGGGGGAATACATTGCATCAATTATTTCAGTACGAGCCCAAGTATTCAAACATGTACATAGCTTAAGTTACCTTGCCATGTGTAAAGTCCCCTGTAACATCATGAACCGTTAATTTACCGTTAAGCGAGAGTGAGTGGATAGATCTATCGAGGGTGACGCCTCCATCCGTGGTAGTGATTACCAACAGTAAGCGGATGCATGTCATGTCTTTTACATTTGAATGTTTCGGCAGAACATTCGGGAGGGGCATAGAATTTCATCAGTCATAGCTTCGGTGTCATGAGCTTAAGGCTATTGTACAATTTTCATGAGATTTTTATCTTGCACTTTTACTTGTGGTGGCCGTACATCAGTACATTTTACAAACCTATGGAATTCACCAACATTCGTGTTGACGTTTTAGCAATGTATTTCAGGTTATTAAGGTAGCTCATGTGACATGCATTTGGACCTTCATGGAGTCGCGGAGTCGATGCGTCTCATCATTATTTCATGCACTTATGTAAACATTTGATCTAGTACGACTTGTTTTTCATAAACTTGCAACACATATTGGGGACCTCATTTTGTAAACTCTGAATTATTTCAATGATCAAATGCAGTATTTTCCAAACGACACTTTAGGTCGTTCAATGTAACTGTAACTGTGGTGCTATGACAGACACCCCCAGGTATTCCATTCCGCTGCAAGTCAGGTAAATTGGGGGTGTGACAAGTTAAATGATTTATGATAAAATAGGATGGAAAAATGTGAAATATATACTTAGGAGACAAGGTTTGGTAAGCATTAAATTGAGTTGGTGAGATTAGCTCATTAGATGGCTTAGGAGGGGGGGGGGGGGGCGGTTCACAAAGGAGGGAAAAGGGGGTTTGTGTTGGGTAATTATTTAGTGAGTTAATGGTAAGATTGTGTAGTATTAGTTGGTTTTAGGTTTTATCGGGTACCGGGTTTGCTAGAAATAAATTTTTATTGAAGCTATTCGGGTCTTAATAAAGTCGTAAAAATTGTAAAAATATGCCGGGTACAAGTACGGAGAGTTTGGGTGATTATTGTTTAATTTTGGTGAAAACCGTCGTTATTAAGTTAGACGTACGATACGTAATAAATAAGTTTCCAAAATACCGGGTAAATTAATATTATAATTTTTATATTATTAAGATGAATATAAAAATATATTGGGATAATAGTCGGAAGTGTCGGACGTGTTAGTTTCATTTATAGTTCGCGTATTAGTGTTTATTTAAAATAAACATACGTAAATCGTTAATTATATTAAAAATATAATTTGAATACCCTACGAGTGGAATAGTATGCAAGTGCCATAAAGATGATATGCAGACTATTTCTAGTTTGTATGAAATGCCCCTGATAATAATGCATGAATTCGCTCCTGAACCAATACGGTTACGCGAATTTGAACACTCGTAAACTAAATTTACGACGACATGAGTAATGCACGTGAATAGTGGTTTCCTCTCGAAAATGAATAGTGTCAAGTGAATAGTAAAATTTCCGAACGCTTCTCAGAATATCAATTTGACCTCGAAAATGATGAATAGTAAAACGATGAATAGTGATCGATGAATAGTAACTTGTGAATAGTAAATTATCGAGGTTTAGAAAATGACCGGAAATTACGAGTTGTGACATTGGGTTTGGTTTGGTTTGTTCAAAATTAAGGGTCCGTTTGGTTAAGAAGGGATCACAAGGACCATATATGTAATTCCTGGATTTGAGGGGCTGATTTGTGTAACTTCCCAAACTTGGTCCAAGGTTTATTTCTGCCATATATGAATAGTGTGAGGACCATAAAATGAGATTTTTCAAAATTACACCTCCAGGGACTAAATCTGCCAATTCTGAAAGTACAGGGACCATACTTGTAAAATCTCCAAACTTTATACCCAAGGACCATAATTGTCAACTTTTACTTTCCAAGGACCATAAATGACTTTTTCATTCAAAAATATCCCACCAGGGACTGATTTGGTCAGGTTTTGAAAGTTCAGGGACCTTTTATGCAAATTTTGGATTTTGAGGGGTAAAAGTGTAATTTTCTCAAACTTTTCACCCAAGGACTTGTTTTGATAATTTTTTACTTTTCTTTGGACTTTTCTTTCATTTTAAACTTCCAGGGACTAGTTTTGTCAATTTTTGAAACTTGAGGGACTAAAACTGCCAATTGTGCAAACTTTGTTCGTTTTTCATTTGTTTTTAAACATTTTGCATCTAAAACATATAAAACACACTTTTAAGATAATTTCAGTATTTTGATGCATTATTGGGTGTTTTTGGATGTTTTGGCAGTTCAGATACGATAAAAATGATGAGTATTTACACACTCATCAACTACTGAAAATACACAATCAAATGAAGTGTAAACTACACAAAGTCTACACGATGCTAAGCTAACAAGTCTTGCAACGTTGTGTTGAATACTTATAACTTTATATGAATTTGTGAACTTCTTTGCTACAAAAGAAACTTCACATAGAAATGAGATGTTAAAGGGTTAGATGAAAGAATGAATGTATGTGTGTGAAAATCTAATGTAGAGTGATAAAACCAAAATTCAAACATATGGCTTGGTATTTATAGCAAGACCTTCTACAGGTCTGGCGGATACGGCGGAACCCTCAGATGGGTTCCGCCCGTGTACCCACAGGGTTCCGCCAGGCTTGCAGTTGGTTTTGCAATAAATCATTCAAACCAACCAAGGTCATATCAAATTAAAAACTAGTCAAACACAAACTTGTGTAAGAAGACTTATGGTTAGTCAAAGACACAATCTTTCCTTAAATGTATATTGACAAACTTACCATAAATGTGATGTGACATTTCTATTTTAAGAAATAAAAAGTGTTGTGTTTTATGTGAAATATAAAATGTAGCAAATGTCTAATTATGCAAGTCTTTAAACTAAAATTAAGTTTTACTTAGAAACTAAAGTTTACATTTTGTCGTTAACAAAACTTAGCAAAGATCGTAAAATATAAATAACGTTTTTAGGCGATATTTGTATTAACAATCTCCCCCTTTTTGTTGATGACAAAACATAAACTTTGTTTTTAAGTAACTCACAAAATTTTAGTGTTTAAGACTTTAAAAAATTTATATTAAACTTGTTTTATGTCACACCCCCAATTTACCTGACTTGCAGCGGAATGGAATACCTGGGGGTGTCTGTCATAGCACCACAGTTACAGTTACATTGAACGACCTAAAGTGTCGTTTGGAAAATACTGCATTTGATCATTGAAATAATTCAGAGTTTACAACATGAGGTCCCCAAAATGTGTTGCAAGTTTATGAAAACAAGTCATACTAGATCAAACGTTTACATAAGTGCATGAAATAATGATGAGACGCGTCGACTCCGCGACTCCATGAAGGTCCAAATGCATGTCACATGAGCTACCTTAATAACCTGAAATACATTGCTAAAACGTCAACACGAATGTTGGTGAATTCCATAGGTTTGTAAAATGTACTGATGTACGGCCACCACAAGTAAAAATGCAAGATAAAAATCTCGTGAAAATTGTACAATAGCCTTAAGCTCATGACACCGAAGCTATGACTGATGAAATTCTATGCCCCTCCCGAATGTTCTGCCGAAACATTCAAATGTAAAAGACATGACATGCATCCGCTTACTGTTGGTATCCACTACCACGGATGGAGGCGTCACCCTCGATAGATCTATCCACTCACTCTCGCTTAGTACTTGAAATTAACGGTTCATGATGTTACAGGGGACTTTCACATGGCAAGGTAACTTAAGCTATGTACATGTTTGAATACTTGGGCTCGTACTGAAATGATTGATGCAATGTATTCCCCCCGTGGGATTTGAAATCAAAATATTGTATTGAAAACGGGGCTATGAAAACTCACCTCAACTGATGAAACCGTGATGAAATGAAATGAACACCAATGAACAATTAGCTGTCGCAACCCAATATGATGGTACCATGAACATGTAATGAGCTGAAAAACAAGGCGCGCACACTAGCCGCAACCTAATATGAATGATGAACGATCTACTTTAGATCATGAAATGATGTTATGAATGTCCATGCACATGTTTCCTATACCACTCTACTCTTTGAAAAGCACTTGTTGTTATCAAAATTATATAATCCAAGAATTTGGAAAAATATTGCTATTAGAAAATATAAATAGCTAGTTATAATATATATATACTTATATATATATAACGTAAGTTTCCATGTTAGCGTTGAAATACTCGGGTTGTAATCCTTGAAATGATGAAAATATACTCGTAATAACTAATACTACATTAGTTATAAAGCTCGGTACTTAATATTATTTCTAGCTCAAAAATGTACTTCGTAGTTTTTGTGCCAAATTTAATAAAAGCTGTCAAATATAAAATGGTTTTAGCCGATATTCAAACGTGTATATCTTTGTCGTTACTTGTCCGTTTTACTTGTTCTTTATGTCCACGGTTACGTCTTAGTATGTAGTAATATATTTTGGAAAGCTCGGCTCCTCCGGGTTACGTCTAAAGTCTCTTTTTGTACCATGAAAAACGTCCAACAGCAACAAATTTCCAGAAAATACTTTTCGTCAACAATCTTGCAAAAATCATAACTTCTTCGTTATAAGCTCTTTTTAACCCGTTCTTTCGCCTACGGATTCGTTTTTGAAAGTATTTTCTAAAAAATTTGCCAAAGTTTCCTTGGTGTTTACTGATTTTCCAGATTTTTACAAAACGGGACAGCATGTCTAAAATAGGTTCCAAATCAAGTTTTCAAGGTTAAAAACTAATTTCTACCATCACCAAACCTCTTGTAATCACCACATGGCTAATCTAATCTTACCATACACCTTCTTAGGGTGCCATGGACTCCTAACCAAGTTATTAGAGCAAGGGGATTCATAACCAAAAAGTTAGGGTTTGTATGTTTCTTTTTAGACAAAATAAAGTGTGGTATAGCTACTTGTACATGGTTTTTAGCATGATACTTATGAAATACATGTAAAAATAGGATGATCCATGAAAAAATAAAGATGAAAACTTACTTGACCAAATGAGATGATTATTGGATGATTATGCTTGATGTTCTTGTGTTTTTGTTGCTTGATTCTTGATTAGACTTGTAAAATGAACAACTTTTGTGTTTTACTTCATGAAAAATGATCACTTGATCAATGAGATTGATTTGGGGTCGTGGGTTTGAGAAGAGAGCAAGAGAAAGATGAACTTTTGATCTTAGTTGAAAAGTGATATTATGATTATGTAAATTAGTAAAGTTATGTTAATATAGGTTTATTAGTTTAAAATGGGAAATCAATGCACATGGTTAAAAGGGGTGGCACATGGCCAGTTTTGGGTGTGAAAAGGAGTAGCCAAAACGGTTTTGATCACTTAGAAAATATAGTGTAGCGTTAAGTGTTATTACGCGTTATTCGTTAAAATCGGGTACCGGGTTTAATAGCAATAAACGTTCACGAAGTATACCGGGATGAAATAAAGTTATAATAATGTTAAAAACATATTAAAAATATGTTGGGTACATTTACTGAGTGATCGGGTGATTATTGTTTAGTTTTCACGAAAACCGTCGTAATATTCATAAGCGTACGTTATAAATAAAATAAATTTCCAAAATACTGGATAACTGAATGTTATAACTTTTATGATGTTAAAATGGATATAAAAATATGTCGGGACCATTGTGGGAATATTTAGATATATTCGTCGTGTATAAACCATGTGTTAACGTTTACTATAATTACTTATACGTAAAAACGTTAAATGTACTGAATATAGTAATTTGAAAATCCTGAGAGTGGTATAACATGAAAATGCTGTTATGATGATATGCAGACTATCTCCAGTCCGTATGCAGTGTTCTCAACACTAATGAAATGAATTCGCACCTAACCCAATCCGGTTACGCGAATTTGAATATCCGTAAACTAAATTTACGATGAAATGTGTAATGCACGTGAATGATGAAATCTTTTCCCGCAATGAATAGTGTTCCGTGAATAGTAAAATTTTTGAATGCTTCTCTGAATGTCAAACTGACACCAAAAATGATGAATAGTAAACTGATGAATAGTGTTTTGATGAATAGTGTTTGATGAATAGTGTTTTTCCAAAGTTCGGGAAATGACCTGAAATGACCTGAAATGGTGAGTTGTGACAGTCTTCCCCTCTAAAAGGAACTTCGTCCCGAAGTTCAGTTTATGTTGGTCTCTGAGAATGTATTGATGAAAAGGTGATGATATTCGAGAATTCCAGCGAACTCTAAGGATAGGAATTCAACTCTGATTCAACTGTTTGACCACACGGTCCATGGTTTCTGTTGGTTCTCTTACAAGGTCTGAGATTTTCATTTGGGATGAATCCCTTCCAATGGAATCATGAGTGACTCATCTGTAAGTCATTTCTGGGGATCTGAAAATGTGAAATATGTTCATGTAATCCTGTTGTTCTCTGGCAATGTTCAAATCTGACGGCCACTAGGCCTACCCTGTCTGAAATATAAATGGTCCAGTGTATATTGGTGTAACTTTCCAAGTTTTCTGAATGATAACATGCCTTTCCTAGGCAGAACTTTCTGCATAACTCTGCAGAACTTGAAGTTTTAATGGTTTACGACTTATTGAACTTGTAACTGATTCTTGACTTTTAGAAAATTTCTGGTTATCTCATGAATGCCTACTGAACTAGTGAGTTGAGCTTTTTCTGAGTTTGGCCCATCATTAGATGGTCTGTGCTTCTTAATGTTTTAAATGTGATACTGTAATATATACTGCTGAATTCTGCCAGAACTCAAGTTTGTATGCTAGTTGGTCGATTCTAAAATGAATCTTAAATAGTCCAATATGCTAAAGGTTCAACCTTTATTGTTATCCAATTTGTATCATGCCAATCCAAGGCAATGCTTTTAACTTAGTTTGTTCTCCCACTTGAATCTGGATGGTTTGTTGTTCAGGATATCCAATCCAAATGATGTGTGTTATGTACCAACCTAACTTCTGCCAGTTTCCCGTTGTTGGTGTGATAACCATTGTTGTAGATGAATTTGATTTATGTTAAATGATTTGTCCAACCATTTCTAGGGTCAATCACTCATGCTCTGAGCATACTTTCCTATGTTTGAATTGTTCTCGCTTTGACCATCGGTCTGAGGGTGATAGGTGATGTTCACAACTAAATGGGTTTCTGAAGGAAATCCTGAAATGATTACCTGAAGTCCAAGTTGAATTGGTTTCCTTAACAGGAAAAACTGAAATGGGTACGATAAACCTTTGTGACTAATTCCATAACGTTCGGTCCTTCAAACTTGGCGTTATTTGAAGGGATAGAATATAGGTAACAATTTGATTTCTTGTGTCTTGTTCCAACGGATGATAATACATATGTCTTTCTTTGTCTAGTGGGTTTGGTCTCCACTACTGAAGTTCGTGATTAATTTGTGATGTCCTTCCTAATTCCTTCATCACATATACCAATATTCTCTATTGTCAAGTCACAAATCCTAAATGCATAAGCGATGTTGTAGGGAAGTTGGTTCTGGGAATTTGCCTTGCGATTGTGAGTTTTGGTTGAAATCTTTTTCTGAATGAACGAATTTAGAAAGTGGAGCAGATGATTTACTAAGTAATATTTTTCCTGATGATCCAAAATCCAATAGTTATGAAATAGGAACTGTTTTCAAGCATGTTGTGATTACGACTGCTTACCAAAGTTTGATGTTTATGTATTTTCCTCATTGTACCATTGTGTTGCTAAAGATTGACCAAAAAGGATCGTACTTGTTCAAAATAGGGATTTCAGAAATCATTTTTCCACAAGGTATGTGATTTATGTAAACGCATCAACTTTATTTAAAAGTGAAAACACTAACAAGGATAAAATAGTAGAATAGGAAATGTTCGCTTAAATGCATAGATGTCTAACACTTAGTTCCTGAAGTTGGATAATGTCTATTGATGGTTATCTGGCATAACTACAAGCATAGGTATTTAGACTAACTTAAGTCCTGAAATTGTTTATCGTTGTAATTGGCAAGACGAATGTATCACTTGATGTTGTGTCGATGAATGTCTATTCTGTTTTCCCATGTAGATGAGGAGATATGTTCCGGTTTGATCCCTTGCTTGGTATGAAGGTGAGGTTATCTGAAATTTCTAGTGACATAAGGCCTTAGAGGAAATTACATCGATATTCTTGATTCAAACAATTGTACTTTGTGAAAACTTACTGCAGGAAAGTTTATGTATGGATGAGGTCATGTTTAAATGAAATGTTCTACAGTCTCAATTAGAAGCTTGGTTTATTTCTATTGTGTTGTCCTGCGGACATCTATATTGAGTTCAATCCTGTAGCTCAGTCTAGCTAGTACCCTTAAACAGTAGAATTTGACAACTAAGTCAGAGATGGTGATTAGGATGGTCTCGCAGTATCTGAGGATTGTTGTTGAGTTATGAATTCTCTCACTATATAATTCTAGTCCTGGTTACTAGTTCTGTACTCCTTTCGTTGCTTCTATTGTATTGAGGAATCCTGCATGTAATTGATGTGGAAAGTCTCTTCTAGGGAAGTCAATGGGAAAATTCAACTTAATGGCTAAGTGAGTGACAGGTAGGGTAAGTATCCAGGGATAGTTCGGCAAAATGGATGTTTATGAATGAGTTCCTTTGTTTACAAAACTTTTGGATGAAGATTGTTATTAACAATCCTTTGAAAAGGTAATTATTTCCTTCATGGCATAATCCTTCCTGAATTTTACATAGGTGATCAGGCTATGTATAATTGAGGACTAATGATGCGATGTTGGATTTTGTCAAAATATCATAACTTTCCTCAAAAGTTTTAGATGGTGTTCAACGCATTGTTATAAAAATGGTGTCCTGATGTTTTGTTTCAAGTAACATGAAAATTGCTTCGCGTAACAATAGTAAATACTTGGTGTAATGACAGAAAAATCAATTTATAGGATGGAATTAAAATAGCTTACTTCAGAAATTTTTCTGTAAAACAATTTCCCCATATGATAGTAAAATAGCTTGAATGGTGTATTGGATACGTGAGTGAATCTTGTCGAATGGTAATAGTCTTCTAATTCGTCAAAAACGAAATCAACCTAATTCCTGAAGAATCTGCGGATGTTTCTGTTGAGTCCGTGTTATTGGTATTTTCTACTAGGTGTCATCTAGTTCATGTCAAGTGGGAATGGAAAAGGGAAATGACAATGATGGTACTAGTGAATGGAATACTACCCTCTTTCGCGCTACCTCGCGACATCCAAAAGGTAAAACTAAAGTACACACTGTGGGAAGGCCAATAGTGTAATAAGTAACTGATGGTGGTGATAGTACCTGAGTAGTAAGTGCCCTACTAGTGATGGAAAGAAAACACACTATCTTCCTTGCAATAAGCATCCTAATAAGTCCATTAAGATTAATTCTGAATACACTACCAAAAGGCATTCTATGTACGGGCTGAATGATAGGAAAACTCTGTTCCTATGGCAAATCAATAGTACTAATGGTGGTGTAAGTGCAACTGATGGTATAATGGTAGTGGAAGATGACAAGGCATCTTCAATGTCGGAATACGATAAAAGGATGTCAGGGTGAGTATCTGAAGACATGTCACTCGTGAACCAGGTCAATAAAATGATATATATATATATACGGATATGAGTATAAATAACTCGCATAGGGTATGTATAAAACAACATGTATCATGATTATGCACTTATGATGAAATGATGAGATGCTATGCTGATGTGGTTATAGTCTAGGGTCCAAGATACATCCTAGTTCGCTATAACCTTAGCTCTGATGCCAATCTGTCACACCCCCAATTTACCTGACTTGCAGCGGAATGGAATACCTGGGGGTGTCTGTCATAGCACCACAGTTACAGTTACATTGAACGACCTAAAGTGTCGTTTGGAAAATACTGCATTTGATCATTGAAATAATTCAGAGTTTACAACATGAGGTCCCCAAAATGTGTTGCAAGTTTATGAAAACAAGTCATACTAGATCAAACGTTTACATAAGTGCATGAAATAATGATGAGACGCGTCGACTCCGCGACTCCATGAAGGTCCAAATGCATGTCACATGAGCTACCTTAATAACCTGAAATACATTGCTAAAACGTCAACACGAATGTTGGTGAATTCCATAGGTTTGTAAAATGTACTGATGTACGGCCACCACAAGTAAAAATGCAAGATAAAAATCTCGTGAAAATTGTACAATAGCCTTAAGCTCATGACACCGAAGCTATGACTGATGAAATTCTATGCCCCTCCCGAATGTTCTGCCGAAACATTCAAATGTAAAAGACATGACATGCATCCGCTTACTGTTGGTATCCACTACCACGGATGGAGGCGTCACCCTCGATAGATCTATCCACTCACTCTCGCTTAGTACTTGAAATTAACGGTTCATGATGTTACAGGGGACTTTCACATGGCAAGGTAACTTAAGCTATGTACATGTTTGAATACTTGGGCTCGTACTGAAATGATTGATGCAATGTATTCCCCCCGTGGGATTTGAAATCAAAATATTGTATTGAAAACGGGGCTATGAAAACTCACCTCAACTGATGAAACCGTGATGAAATGAAATGAACACCAATGAACAATTAGCTGTCGCAACCCAATATGATGGTACCATGAACATGTAATGAGCTGAAAAACAAGGCGCGCACACTAGCCGCAACCTAATATGAATGATGAACGATCTACTTTAGATCATGAAATGATGTTATGAATGTCCATGCACATGTTTCCTATACCACTCTACTCTTTGAAAAGCACTTGTTGTTATCAAAATTATATAATCCAAGAATTTGGAAAAATATTGCTATTAGAAAATATAAATAGCTAGTTATAATATATATATACTTATATATATATAACGTAAGTTTCCATGTTAGCGTTGAAATACTCGGGTTGTAATCCTTGAAATGATGAAAATATACTCGTAATAACTAATACTACATTAGTTATAAAGCTCGGTACTTAATATTATTTCTAGCTCAAAAATGTACTTCGTAGTTTTTGTGCCAAATTTAATAAAAGCTGTCAAATATAAAATGGTTTTAGCCGATATTCAAACGTGTATATCTTTGTCGTTACTTGTCCGTTTTACTTGTTCTTTATGTCCACGGTTACGTCTTAGTATGTAGTAATATATTTTGGAAAGCTCGGCTCCTCCGGGTTACGTCTAAAGTCTCTTTTTGTACCATGAAAAACGTCCAACAGCAACAAATTTCCAGAAAATACTTTTCGTCAACAATCTTGCAAAAATCATAACTTCTTCGTTATAAGCTCTTTTTAACCCGTTCTTTCGCCTACGGATTCGTTTTTGAAAGTATTTTCTAAAAAATTTGCCAAAGTTTCCTTGGTGTTTACTGATTTTCCAGATTTTTACAAAACGGGACAGCATGTCTAAAATAGGTTCCA
This sequence comes from Artemisia argyi, assembly GCA_030686995.1. Classification (NCBI taxonomy): domain Eukaryota; kingdom Viridiplantae; phylum Streptophyta; class Magnoliopsida; order Asterales; family Asteraceae; genus Artemisia; species Artemisia argyi. The sequence continues at coordinate 114,173,785 of CM060709.1, read as the reverse complement.
AATCAAGTTTTCAAGGTTAAAAACTAATTTCTACCATCACCAAACCTCTTGTAATCACCACATGGCTAATCTAATCTTACCATACACCTTCTTAGGGTGCCGTGGACTCCTAACCAAGTTATTAGAGCAAGGGGATTCTTAACCAAAAAGTTAGGGTTTGTATGTTTCTTTTTAGACAAAATAAAGTGTGGTATAGCTACTTGTACATGGTTTTTAGCATGATACTTATGAAATACATGTAAAAATAGGATGATCCATGAAAAAATAAAGATGAAAACTTACTTGACCAAATGAGATGATTATTGGATGATTATGCTTGATGTTCTTGTGTTTTTGTTGCTTGATTCTTGATTAGACTTGTAAAATGAACAACTTTTGTGTTTTACTTCATGAAAAATGATCACTTGATCAATGAGATTGATTTGGGGTCGTGGGTTTGAGAAGAGAGCAAGAGAAAGATGAACTTTTGATCTTAGTTGAAAAGTGATATTATGATTATGTAAATTAGTAAAGTTATGTTAATATAGGTTTATTAGTTTAAAATGGGAAATCAATGCACATGGTTAAAAGGGGTGGCACATGGCCGGTTTTGGGTGTGAAAAGGAGTAGCCAAAACGGTTTTGATCACTTAGAAAATATAGTGTAGCGTTAAGTGTTATTACGCGTTATTCGTTAAAATCGGGTACCGGGTTTAATAGCAATAAACGTTCACGAAGTATACCGGGATGAAATAAAGTTATAATAATGTTAAAAACATATTAAAAATATGTTGGGTACATTTACTGAGTGATCGGGTGATTATTGTTTAGTTTTCACGAAAACCGTCGTAATATTCATAAGCGTACGTTATAAATAAAATAAATTTCCAAAATACTGGGTAACTGAATGTTATAACTTTTATGATGTTAAAATGGATATAAAAATATGTCGGGACCATTGTGGGAATATTTAGATATATTCGTCGTGTATAAACCATGTGTTAACGTTTACTATAATTACTTATACGTAAAAACGTTAAATGTACTGAATATAGTAATTTGAAAATCCTGAGAGTGGTATAACATGAAAATGCTGTTATGATGATATGCAGACTATCTCCAGTCCGTATGCAGTGTTCTCAACACTAATGAAATGAATTCGCACCTAACCCAATCCGGTTACGCGAATTTGAATATCCGTAAACTAAATTTACGATGAAATGTGTAATGCACGTGAATGATGAAATCTTTTCCCGCAATGAATAGTGTTCCGTGAATAGTAAAATTTCTGAATGCTTCTCTGAATGTCAAACTGACACCAAAAATGATGAATAGTAAACTGATGAATAGTGTTTTGATGAATAGTGTTTGATGAATAGTGTTTTTCCAAAGTTCGGGAAATGACCTGAAATGACCTGAAATGGTGAGTTGTGACATTTTACTTAAGTGATGAAAATCATTTTAAGTTTAAAGGTTAATATATGTTTCTCCCCTATTTTGTCGAAACAAAAAGTAGAGTAGCGAAGCGGAACTATGCACGTGCTCCCCCTTGGTCTTTTTCTTGTTCTTCATTTTCGGCCTAGCTCTTGATAATCCGATTATGTCTTGAGTAGTTATGTATAGCATCTTGACATCAACAATTTGCATCTGGTTACACACGCGGTTCTGAATTTAGTTCCGCCTGGTTTTATCTGAATCTATTGCTGTCTGAATCTGTCTGTTGTCCTGAATCTTCTCTTCGTCTACCTCTTTTCGGATCTCTCTGCCATTGAATCAGTATCTGTCAATATGCTGCTGTCTGCCTGGATCTGGTGTCTGCATTTGTCTGTCTGATTTTGATGTTTTCTTGTCAAACTCTCAATGTAGCATTGTGAGTTTTATAGGAGATGTTAGCTAATAAGCCTTTACTATTTAGGGTTAGGTTTGCTTTCTTCTATTTAATGTCTTGTAATGTCAATTGTTTAGTTGAATCTGATAATACGTTTTCAGTATTTCCTCTTTGATTTCTACATTCATTACAATCTTCTTCCATTCTATCTTAATTTCTCTTCGTGAACCATTGAACTTAATGTTAGAAAATATAAACCATGACAATCATATAAACAGGTAAAACACATATGCGGAAGCGAATGATCATCTATAACATATTAAAGATTAACATAAACGTAATAGGAACGTACCGTGGGATTCTAGCTGAACAAGAATCAAACTTTAATTACTAGATGAAGATGAAGAACCCTAGTTAGGGTTTTGATGAGGCGAAAAATGAACCACTTTTAAGGGGTCATTTAAGCCGGAATTGGAATTTATTTGATCAAATATTACCCTAAATCGTTCCTTTTGTGATTTTAGGTACTTTGGGAGTGAATTCTGGAAAAGGAAGCAATTCGGACGTTTTTGGAGCATAAAAGTGAAGAAAACGGCAAAGACTTAATTTTCCATGCTGAGAACAGTACCTGACGGCGTCAAGAAGAAAATCATGACGGCGTCAAGAGTAAAATCCGTAACGACCCAGTGAAAACCTGAAGGCGTCACAAGAAGGGCGTCAAGAGTTAATGTTGTGACGGCCTTCATAAGGGATACACATGACGGCGTCAAACCCAGATCTAGGCAGTCCGAGAAACTATTTGGCGGCGAGATTACGGCGTCAGAGATTTGTTCTTGACGCCGTCACCTCAGAAAAACTATATATACTTTTCTAATTTTCATTCATTAAGAGGAACTTGTGTGGAGAATACTAGGACCGAACCCTAAAAACCCTAGGTCGTTTTTTACTGTATTTTCAAGGGTTTTCACCCCTTGAATCCTTTCATGTTCAATTGAGACAAGTCTTCTCTTAATTCATTCAATATGTCTATGTATTGTTTGAATATATCTTATACTTGTCTTGATTTCAACATGCTAGGCTAGATCTATCATGTGTTTGCTTAGATGTAATGAAACCTAGATGTTAATTATGTGTTGATTACTTGTTTATAGTTGTATTGGATGAATGATTTCAATGTTAGGGTTAAGAAAACTGGCAGATCTCCATTGTGTAACATGCTTGAACGTCTTAGGAAACATGAACCGATGTGTACTAGGTTTTATTGGTTGTATTTAATGCATGAGCAAATTCTAATGATCCCATGTTAGGAGCTTCTTAGCCGGCTCGACATAGGAGTGAAGTAGGCGCTTATAGGATTGGGGAAGTAAGTACGCCACCCCATGAATGGTATTAAGGAATACAATCCGTCATCCACGCAACTGTAACAAGTAATTAACATGTAAAAGATATCTAGGGAGTAGTGAAATCTAAGTAAACACAATTCTCCCATATATTGCTCACACCTTTAGTTTAATTTAGTTTATTTTCATTTCTAATATTTTATTTTGATTGCATCTTAGTAATTGGGTTAGTTGACTAGCAACTAATTCCGCCCAACTCCTTCAAAACCGAGATTTTTACTTGCTTTTATAAAAACTAAAAAATACAAAAAGAATCATCCATCATCTCTAGACCTAGTCTTTAGGTTTTCTAATCCTAGCGACACTATTCCTAGCTGAACGATCAATCCCCCGATACTTGTCATTATACTATACTACATCGATCAGGTACACTGCCTGGTAGGGGTTGTAAGCTTCTCAAGATCCCTTGAGAGGTAAAGCCTGGTGCAATCCCTACGCACCAAGTTTTTGGCGACGCAGCCCGGGGAATAGTTATTGTCTAGGTTAGAATCTCTTTTTATTAGGTCTACTTGCTAGATTCCTTTCTAGTAAGATTTTATTTTTATTTTTAGGTTCTCTTTAGTCTATCTTATTTCTTCGTGTTTTTGTTCGTAACTCTTCACCATCCGACATCATGGACGATGGTAATATCTTTGAACCCATCATCCCACCACAACAAAACCCACCACTAGCTAACCAACCTCTTAGGCCCCGAACCCTAGGAGAGTACTCCCGACCTAGCCACCAAGGCTATCAAAACACCATTGAGCTCACCAGAGCCAATGTGTCTCCCTTGCGATCCGACACCATCCGGTTGGTGCAAAGCGGATGTGCATTCCATGGACTTCGTTCCGAAGATCCAAATCAACATCTCAAGGACTTCCTTAAAATCGTAGATTCCATAGACCTTAATGTTACAACTAGAGAGTCGACCCGATTACGCATATTCCAATTCTCTCTACGTGATCAAGCTAGTCAATGGCTTGAGCGTTTACCTGCGGGATCCATCACCACATGGGATGATCTCACCACTCGTTTCCTTGCTCAATTTTTCCCACCGGGGAGAACTACCAAGCTTAGAAATGACATCTTGATGTTCCAACAACGTCAAAATGAAACTCTATATGAAGCATGGACTTGTTTCAAGGACTTACTCCAAAAAGTTCCTCATCATGGCATAGATCTTTGGCTCCAAGTCCAAATCTTCTATGACCATATCGATCTCTCCACAAGGCGAGCCATTGACCAATCGGCCAGTGGTAAGCTACGTGATCTAAGTGCGGAACAATCATGGGAACTCATAGAAGATCTTTCTCTCTATGAAAACGAAAGTTGGAATGATCCCCGTGATTTGAACAAAGCGGTCAAGGAAATATCTTTGCCTTCGAACAATTCTAGCACTCCCGACCGTAGGATCATGGAACTTGAGGACCAAGTCAAGTTTCTCATGAAATCTTACAAAGCTCCTAAGCCTTCAAGCCAAGTGAACAAAATCACTTCTTCATGCGAATTATGTAGTGGTCCCCATGACACTCGTGATTGTGTGGAACTCCCCAGAACAGCTTTTGCGGACTACGCATCCTCGCGTACCGACGAAGCGGGAGATAAGTGGTACACTTTCAAACCCGAGCCAAACCCTTATGGTGATTCATACAACCCTTCTTGGAAAAATCACCCAAACCTTAGGTGGAAACAAAATCAAACCAATTCTTCCAATCCACCTAATCGTTACCAACCAAACGGTCCACCCTCCAACCGTACTTTCAACAACAACCCTTCTAACAACTATGGTAGTACCAACAATCTTGAAGGATTGATGTCTAAGTTTATGGCATCTCAAGAAGCTCGCATATCTAAGTTTGAAGCCGATTTCAAACAAAAGCAAAGAAGATGACCACCAAAATTGACACATTGTTGAAAGTCCTCAATGACCGAGAAATGGGAGCACTCCCAAGCGACACGGTCAAGAACCCGAAACTAAACATTAATTCCATATCATCAGTTTCGTCACCCACTTCTTGTCCGCAATACTACTCGGTTAAATCCACGAGCACGTGTTTCAAACAAAACCAAATTCTTCAAAAGGACCAAGCAAATAAAACACCTGACATAAAACCGGTCAAAAGCATAGTTGAAACACCTCCTACGCAAGACCTTGACGATGAATTCAAGGAGCTTCACCTTGAACGCCCCGTCATTGATGTCTTAGCCCGTGCTCCCTACTATAGTGCCTCCTAGAAAAGTATGAGAAGTTTAAACTAGGTAAGAATGGGACCGCCTTCGTTCAAAACAAGTTACCTAAAAAGCTTGATGATCCGGGTATATTTGTTTTGCCTTGTAAGATAGGAAGATCCGAAGCTTTCGACACACTCGCCGATTTAGCGTCAAGCCTCAACTTGATTCCCTTATCCCTTTTCACCACTCTCAAGCTAGGAAAGTTAGAGGAGACGGAGGTATTGATTGGTCTAGCGGATGGGAGTATTGCCCACCCGGTTGGAATGATTAAGGATGTAGTTGTTCACGTAGGGAAGTTAACTATTTTAGCGGACTTTCACGTCCTAGACATGGTTAGTGACACTACATCCCCATTGTTGGTAGGAACAGGATTTTTAGCAACCGCTAGGGCCATGATAGATTGTAAGGAGTCTAAGATAGCGGTAGGTGAGGGCGATACTTGGTCGGTATATGATGTTAAGAAACATAGCTATGATTGTGAGGATGAACCGACACCACATTGGGTAGAGATGAATAGGAGACCATCTAGATATGGACCTTGGATAGAAAGGAACTTTATAGGACCTCAACGCCCATTCTATCTAGAAAAAGATTTCATCGATAAGACACATTCGGTGGAACAACTCATAGCTAGAGATGAAGAGCTAGATCCTTTTGAGGACCCCTTAGTCTTTAGGAAGGGGATTGAGTTCTTAAGCGTAATGCCTATCAATATAGAGATGAACAAGTGGAAAAGAGAGGGAGATAAGTGTAAATGGAGGTGGGACAAGCCACCTAAGGAAGGTGACAGATCATGGCATATGAAGATGACTTTGTATGATCCGGATGGAGAGAAGTTTGAAAGGTCATACCATACTAAGAAAACCGATAGGAAGTTAAAACCTAAGTTTGATCCCAAAGATGTCCTCAATGAGGAACTCACTCGTATCACGTAGTAACCCATGACCTTGAGTCTAGCTACAAGACTCGTAAATAAAGAAAAGCGCTTCTTGGGAGGCAACTCATGTTTTGTGTGATTTTTATTTTGTTTGTTTGTTATTTTCTTCCGTATGCATGCTTTATTATTATTGTTGGTAGATCATGTTTCAAGAATAGTAAAAATACTTTATTTTGTTGTTTGGCCTAGTCTTAACTTCATCCAAAGGTATTTTTACAAAAGATAAGTGTAAGGGGAAACCCCAAATATGTTTTTAAGAAACAAAACCGATCATGATTCTCCACAATATTAAGTGAACATGTATATTCGTATTTGTTAGAGTCAAATGCTTGTATCGAGTCATAATGATGTTTTGCAGGATTTTCCAGGAAGTAGGACCACGTTTTTCCAGAAATTTTCCGGAAACTTAACATAAGAATTTCTGCAGGTCACTTCTGACGGCGTCACGAGTTTACTCTTGATGGCGTCACGTGTAAAAATCTGGAAATTTTACCAGTTTTGTTTTTCTAATGGAGTCTTAAAGTTTTTGTTGAATTATTAGTTTTATAATCTCCAGGAAATCTGCAAACATCATTCCACAAGCATTATATCTTATTTTGTTTTCTAGGATTTATTAGCATATGTAGATTGCCGCCGATTTTATGCAAGGTTGCCTTGTCTGTTTTCTCAGGTTTTACAGGTTATATATGACAAGAAGATGATTTATATTCTGGAAGGGAAGCTTTGATTGTTCATTTTCTTGGAGGAAGATCTAACCTGGCCACCTTATTATCCACTACCTTTTTAAAAGACCTCTTTGATAGTTTATCCTAGGTACTTACGCCATGTGGTGGAGGTTTGATCCTTTCCCAAGCCTATGGTAATCTATTTTGCTATGACAGGTAGTGAGAGATATTTTCCGTTTCCATATTGTGATATTACTTTATTACACCCGTGAGATGTGAGTATCTAAACACTATTTGTGAGGTGCTAGTTTATGACATCCGTGCTTGTCTTTGGTCTTTAGTGGAACGATTACTTGTTGTAATTACTTTTATATTAGTGTTAAATGACCCCTAACTTGTATTTTGATTAGAATAAAAGCATATTTGCTTGAGGACAAGCAAATCTCAAGTGTAAGGGTATATGATGAGGCGAAAAATGACCCACTTTTAAGGGGTCATTTAAGCCGGAATTGGAATTTATTTGATCAAATATTACCCTTAATCGTTCCTTTTGTGATTTTAGGTACTTTGGGAGTGAATTTCGGAAAAGGAAGCAATTCAGACATCTTTGGAGCATAAAAGTGAAGAAAACGGCAAAGACTTAATTTTTCATGCTGAGAACAGTACCTGACGGCATCAAGAAGAAAATCATGACGGCTTCAAGAGTAAAATCTGTGACGACCCAGTGAAAACCTGAAGGCGTCACAAGAAGGGCGTCAAGAGTTAATGTTGTGACGGCCTTCATAAGGGATACACATGACGGCGTCAAACCCAGATCTAGGCAGTCCGAGAAACTATTTGGCCGCGAGATGACGGCGTCAGAGATTTGTTCTTGACGCCGTCACCTCAGAAAAACTATATATACTTTTCTAATTTTCATTCATTAAGAGGAACTAGTGTGGAGAATACTAGGGCCGAACCCTAAAAACCCTAGGTCATTTTTTACTGTATTTTCAAGGGTTTTCACCCCTTGAATCCTTTCATGTTCAATTGAGATAAGTCTTCTCTTAATTCATTCAATATGTCTATGTGTTGTTTGAATATATCTTATACTTGTCTTGATTTCAACATGCTAGGCTAGATCTATCATGTGTTTGCTTAGATGTAATGAAACCTAGATGTTAATTATGTGTTGATTACTTGTTTATAGTTGTATTGGATGAATGATTTCAATGTTAGGCTTAAGAAAACTGGCAGATCTCCATTGTGTAACATGCTTGAACATCTTAGGAAACATGAACCGATGTGTACTAGGTTTTATTGGTTGTATTTAATGCATGAGCAAATTCTAATGATCCCATGTTAGGAGCTTCTTAGCTGGCTCGACATAGAAGTGAAGTAGGCGCTTATAGGATTGGGGAAGTAAGTACGCCACCCCATGAATGGTATTAAGGAATACAATCCGTCATCCACGCAACTGTAACAAGTAATTAACATGTAAAAGATATCTAAGGAGTAGTGAAATCTAAGTAAACACAATTCTCCCATATATTGCTCACACCTTTAGTTTAATTTAGTTTATTTTCATTTCTAGTATTTTATTTTGATTGCATCTTAGTAATTGGGTTAGTTGACTAGCAACTAATTCCGCCCAACTTCTTCAAAACCGAGATTTTTACATGTTTTTATAAAAACTAAAAAATACAAAAAGAATCATCCATAATCTCTAGACCTAGTCTTTAGGTTTTCTAATCCTAGTGACACTATTCCTAGCTGAACGATCAATCCCCCGGTACTTGTCATTATACTATACTACATCGATCAGGTACACTGCCTGGTGGGGGTTGTAAGCTTTTCAAGATCCCTTGAGAGGTAAAGCCTGGTGCAATCCCTACGCATCAGGTTTATATGAATCAGTTATCAATACCTTACCGTTTTATTGATCGATTCCTTGATAATAACTATAATGAGTTATTACCTCGTTCTTGTACACACGTACTAATACCAAGTAAATGTTTATGCAAGTAAAACAAACACAAGAACAATTTTATGATCAAAAAAATCGAAACCCTAAGGTGTTAGGGTGTTCGATCGGTTTGAGCAAGAGAGAAAAGAAGAGAAAGCCTTTAGGTATTGTGTGTGTAAAGAGTACCCCAAAACCTAGAAATCCCAATTGTATTTATAGGCCAGGAAACTTAGAGTCCAAGTTTGACAAGGAGTGGGTTTCCCCACCTCCTTGGCCGATCGGTGTACAAGCCCAATGGGGGCTTCCGGATCCTTCTTGACATTCCAAAGAATACACAATAATACTTTCCTTATTTTTGTCTAACGGTCGTTAGTCACTTTTCCGTTAAGTACTAACGGTCGTTACATGTTTTGTGTTTATAATAATAATAAATATATTATTATTATTATTATTATTATTATTATTATTATTATTATTATTATTATTATTATTATTATTATTATTATTATTATTATTATTATTATTATTATTATTATTATTATTATTCATTTACTTTTCATACGTAAAGTGTGCAATCCCGATGTCTCGTGTTCGATACTAGACATACATGCATATATTTATACATAAACCAACAGCTCCCACTTGTATATCTATTAATAGTGTAATGACATTGGTTAGCGTCTTGCAACACTCCAATGCCCCTATTTCAACTCGAGGTAGGTTTCCTGGATAAAACCTTTAATGATTCATCATTATTATTATCCTTTTGTTTCTAATACCATATTAAGAAAGATATGGGTTCAAGTCATTCTTTATTAAATTTATGTTTCTCGTTTGTAAATGATTGAACAAAATCACCAAAACATCTGAACGTATTCCAGATAGACTTTGGGCGTGGCCACGCAAATATTTTGTCAATCCTATGAGTGGCCAGCAGTATTAAACTCCAAAACAAATTCGAAGGAACAAATTCTTTCTTGACTACAAGAATAACCCATGAACTTTGCAACACTTCTGAAAACAATCCTTATGACTACCAGTTACGGATAGCGGTAAATTGCTTCACAAAAAAGCACTACAGCCATGACACTTATGTGGTATCTCAAGTCTGAGGATAACTATTAAACATGATTCACAATTAATGACAAGTCCCATAATGTGAAATCATAAAGTTGGGATAAGTCCTATATTCAATTCATTGAATATCATGTGACATTGGCATGACTACGCATCAATATACTTTCAATTGTATTCTAACCAATACTCAGATTTGTCTTAATTTAATGATATTCCCATATCATTAACCGAAAACGGACAATTTAGAATAATAAATTATTCATGAATTTAAACATGCAAATACAGGATATATTATTAAGACAATGATAAATAAACATAAAAAATATTTTATTTCATTAAAAATAATAATCGTACATTACATCCTTTATCCAAATACTAATCAAAAATGGGCATGAAACTTTCCGCTAAACGAAGCTCTATGCCTTCAGCATCCTTATAAAGCTTAGTACCAGGTAGAGGCTTTGTTAATTGATCTGCTAAGTTTTCATCTGTGTGAACTTTGAGTAATTCGATTTCACCTAATTCGACTTGTTCTCGAACATAGTGATGTGTTAGAAACTAATAACGCCATAATAAAGATAGTTTCTAGGACCGTTTTGGCTCAAGACCGATTAGGTCTTAATCTAGGAATAATAATGTTCACATGATAAAACATAGCGGAATAAGAACAATATTATAAACAAGATTTCTCGTCATCATCTCTACTCTAACATACACCAAAGCCCCAATGCTACGTGATCAAGTGTAGCACGGTTACACTCTAACAGCGATCTAAGATCGTTGAGGCTTAACACTAATCACCCTAGATGTTTTCCCATAAAACGTCTTTACACACACACACCTTTCTAGGTTTACATTGTGACACACATAATAAAACCTATTCCCTGTATTCTCTTTATATAATAGAGAACTAGGGTTACAAAATACTACGAAGGACTATATTGAAATAACTTCTTTGTAAAGCAAGTCCCTTGTCTTTTGCATTCTTCACTTTGTCTTAATAAGTCCTTCATCTTTCATATTTTGTCAATAGCAACTCAAGTATAAATCCCAACAATCTTCCCCTAGTTGATATGACAAAACCAAGTAATCACGAACTTCCCCTGAAGCTAATATATATGAAAGATAAACGAACTTCCCCTTAAATCATGCTATATCATCAAGGCTCTTCAAGTTGCAGCTTCTATGTATATCTTCTTCCCCTTTTTGTCATTATCAAATAGGGGACAAATGTATGCAACCTTGATCTTCACAACCACGAATCAATATTACTCGACCAATCCATCTTTCCAATGTTTCAAAGTCACCTACAATTAAGTTCTCCGCATGTTTAAATGAACTTGAAACAATAGAAATCAAAACTAGCAGTAGTAATAATAACTAGCAGTAGTAAAAACCTTCACCTCGATGTAGCATATAAATGGTTAATCATTTTAAGAATAAGCTTCCCCTGAAACCCATATGTTAACCATGTGTAGAATGTAGGCTCCATGTAATGATTACTGATGAAGAAAACTAAGTATAACCAACTTGATGCTGAAGTAGAACAACCCAAACTTGTGCCTTATATCTTGTACTAAAATTGACTTCGAACGTATACTTAACGTATAGGGAGATCGCAATATCTTGACAATAAACACTGAGCACAATAACGTAACTCCTTCAATTGTTTGTCAATTCGTAGTCACCTGAACGAACGAACAAGTTACCCCATACTGAAAAGGTATGATAAAACACAAACTTGTGAAACTCCACTTCATCGTCAAATAGGTGATAAAAACCTTTCTTCGTAACCAATTAGAACAAATAAAAATGAGCCTTTATAATCTGTTAAGAACCAATAATCCAAAAACCAAATATCTCTTCTGTGTGTGTTGTAGGAACCAATTCAAAACCATCTCCTGTGTGTGTAATCCCATCTCGAAACTTATCCAAGAACCAATAAACATCTCTGTCCAACATTGAATAGTAGTAACTACTTTCAATAGCCTTTTAGTACAAACTTCTCAATGTAACCAGTAACCATAGTCTAGAATTCATTCCAGCAAATAAAGAGAACTAAACTTACTTTTAATAACCAATATGCGTTCCAAACTCTATGTGGTCCACCATCGATCAATATAACATTTTGAGTACATGACTCACGATCAGAATCAATCTCTCCTCATTCTTTAATCAAGAGAATACCAAATTAAATACATGCAATGATCACTATCCCACTTGAATAATTAGTACGAGGTTATGAGATAATCAACCAATCACAATGAATTCTTGCAATGTCCCATGTTGTATTTAAACTGTTGTAGACAACAACCTTCATTACTGCTCAGACCCACATTGCTTGTCCACATAAATCCTTAACAATGGAAAATAACGCAGCAGTGGAAACATATCAAAGTGCAGCAGTGGTAATCGTGAAACTGAGCAGTGAAAAACATTTTAAGCGTAGCAGTGGGAACGAATAACTGGCAGTGGAAACAATCATCACAGCAGTGGAAAGTTGAACGAGCAGTGGAAACAATTTTGTATTAGCAGTGGTAAGATTCTCCACATAACCAACCAGTAATTATTCATCGACAAGCAGCAATATTAACATGAAGAAGCACAAACCAATATGCAACAGCAGCAATAAAGACTTGTACCAGTATCCTTATTCTCACAGTTGCATCTTTTTCCAAGATTGAAGTAGCAGCATATCGAGAAAACCCTACACTCCACTAGGGTTTATAAATTTGATCGAATGTAAAAAATATGTGTCATCATTTGTCCCATAATCACAATTAAAGTGAATCAATAAAGATATCTCCACCGACCCATGATTGTGTCAATAAAGAAATATAGCACCGACCCATGATACAAGTTAGTATCTAAAGCATCCAATCAGATATACCTTGTACCATGCAGTAGAGGACAAACTGAGCATGTGAAAATAGTAGAAGCTTGAGTACCATAAGTATACCACATAACGTACCATTACACATCATGTTCCAGTAACATAACTTCCTTTACGATCTGCTTGTAATCCATACATATTGCACCAGTTACAGAAACCTTAATCACCATTCAGAAGTAAGAGCACGCAAATAAACACCCATGTTCTCTAAACGAAATCAATAAGAAACCCTAAACTTGAAAACGATACAGCAACAAACTCAACATCTTCCTCGCAACTGTTTCTTATTGGAACTAATCATTAAAGGAGAATAATAAACCCTAGAACGAGATAAAACATCCTTATATGAACAGATTCTAGGTTTAGGGTTTTGTAAACCCTAACAAAGCACTAAACATCAATCGTACATCAAATCTGCTTCCATTCGTGAATTAAAGTCACCAAACAATGTATATCCAACTTCCATAATGATTTAACAAGAATAGAACCAAATTCAAGAAGTTGAGTCAAGGAAACCCTAAAAATTCAAAATTATATACCTCTTTCTGCAGCAGTTTTCGAGAATTTTTACCTTTTTATTGGAAGCTCAGATCGAAGATCCCTCCGGTGGAACTCTTCCTTGACATGTAAAGAACCTCCAGTAAACTGACCTGCAAGATCCCTCCGGTGGAACTCTTCCTTGACATGTAAAGAACCTCCGGTGGAACTCTTCCTTTTCAGCAAGATCCAACGGTTAACGAAGGAGATATCACGCCTTGAAAACTGACCTGCAGTGAGTTACGATGAACCAAATTCGAATTTTTCTTGTTTTCTTCGTTCTTCGACAAACCAAACCTTGTAAATCCCAGATATCAAGAGCCCCCGCTCTGATACCACATGTTAGAAACTAATAACGCCATAATAAAGATAGTTTCTAGGACCGTTTTGGCTCAAGACCGATTAAGTCTTAATCTAGGAATAATAATGTTCACATGATAAAACATAGCGGAATAAGAACAATATTATAAACAAGGTTTCTCGTCATCATCTCTACTCTAACATACACCAAAGCCCCAATGCTACGTGATCAAGTGTAGCATGGTTACACTCTAACAGTGATCTAAGATCGTTGAGGCTTAACACTAATCACCCTAGACATTTTCCCATAAAACGTCTCTACACACACACACCTTTCTAGGTTTACATTGTGACACACATAATAAAACCTATTCCCTGTATTCTCTTTATATAATAGAGAACTAGGGTTACAAAATACTACGAAGGACTATATTGAAATAACTTCTTTGTAAAGCAAGTCCCTTGTCTTTTGCATTCTTCACTTTGTCTTCATAAGTCCTTCATCTTTCATATTTTGTCAATATCAACTCAAGTATAAATCCCAACAATGCTTAAGCGGGAAATGTCTGATGCCTTTCATGATTCCAGGTTCATTGACAAATGTAATTGCAGCTGAGTTGTTGCAATACATTTGTATAGGTCTTCGAATCGATGGCATAACTCCAAGCCCCGAAACAAATTTCCTAATCCAAACGGCTTCCATTGCAGCTTCTGAAGCAGCTATATACTCACTTTCTGTTACAGACATCGCTAATGTACTCTGCTTCTTGCTCCTCCAATCCACAGCTCCTCCGTTAATGACAAAGACATAACCCTTTTGAGACTTTGTATCATCTTCATCACCTTTCTAGGATGCATCGCAGTAACCTGTAACATCAAGTTCTGCATTTGGATTTCCCCCATACACCAAGAACATATCTTTAGTAGCCCTAAGGTACTTAAGAATATTCTTAACAGCAGTCCAGTGAAGTTCACCCGGATTCTGTTGATATCGACTGGTCAAGTTATGAGCAAATGCCACATCAGGCCTTGTACTTTTAACCGCATACATAATAGATCCCACAACCGAAGCATAAGGGACTCTCTTCATGCATACCACCTCTGTAGGTGTTGAAGCACAAACTTTGCTACTTAAGCCATGTTGCTCTCGCATCGGAAAATATCCTTTCTTAGAATTTTGCATATTGAATCTCTTCAATATTTTATGAATGTAAGCACTTTGACTTAATCCAATCAATCGTTGAGATCTATCTCTATAAATTTGGATTCCAAGAATAAATGCAGCTTCCCCTAAATCATTTATAGAAAAACACTTTCCAAGATATACCTTAACCTTTTGTAAACTTGGAATGTCTTTTCCCATGATCAATATGTCATCGACATATAAAATAAGGAAAATTACATCACTCCCACTAGGTTTGTGATATACACATGGCTCATCAAGATTTTGAGTGAATCCAAACTTTTTAATCTCACTATCAAATCTTTTATTCCATTGTCGTGATGCTTGCTTCGATCCATAAATGGATCTTTGAAGTTTGCATACACGATTTGGAAATTCTGGATTCACAAACCCCTCAGGTTGCGCCATATAGATGTCTTCATCTAGGCGACCATTTAAGAAGGCGGTTTTGACATCCATTTGCCAAATCTCATAGTCATAGTATGCAGCTATAGCTATGAGAATCCTAATAGCCCTAATGTCAGCTATAGGAGAAAAGGTCTCCTCATAGTAAACACCAAAAGTTTGAGTAAAGCCTTTAGCTACCAAACGAGCTTTATAGGTGTGTACATTTCCATCCATGTCAGTTTTCTTTTTGAAGAGCCACTTACTCCCAACTACCTTGGCATTGGGATGAAGGTCTACTTCAATCCAGACTTCATTATCTCTCATGGATTGCATTTCCCCATTCATAGCAACTCGCCATTTTTCCTTTTCAGGACTATTTATGGTAGCCCTATAACTAGAAGGTTCATCAAGACCCCTAGCATAGTTTCCTCACACTCTATGTTAAGACATAGACGTTCAGGAGCTTTCACAGTTCTTACAGATCTGCGAATGGGAACCACTTCAACTTCTGGTGGAGGACCTAAACTTTCAGGTTCTTCCGGAAGTTGGCTAGTATTTTCAAAAGGTAATGCATCTACCTGATCGTCTTCCAGATCATAAACTCTCCCACTAAATTCTTGAGATATGAATTCCTTTTCCAAGAAATCTCAATACCTTGCAACAAATACTTTGTTTTCAGGTGGGTGATAAAAGTAGTAACCCATTGTTTCCTTTGGGTATCCTACAAAGATGCACTTTACAGATCTTTGTTGGAGTTATCTACTGAGTCACGTTTTACAAATGCCTCGCAACCCCAGTTCTTTAGATAAGACAAGTTAGGCACTTTTCCGGTCCATAACTCATATGGTGTCTTATCCACCTTCTTAGTTGGAACCATATTTAAAATGCGAACTGCAGATTCTAAGGCATAATCCCAAAACGAAAAAGGAAGAGTTCTAAGATTAAACATAGATCGTACCATATCTAGCAAAGTACGATTCCTTCTCTCAAATACACCATTTTGTTGTGGAGCATATGGAGAAGTGAGATTCTGAACAATTCCATTCTCAGCTAGAAAATATTTAAACTCTTGACTCAGGTATTCGCCACCTCAGTCAAAACGAAGAGCTTTAATCTTTTTTCTAGTTTGCAACTCTACTTCTACTTTAAACACTTTGAATGTTTCATACACCTCATGTTTATGTTTAACTAAATAAACATAACCATAACGACTATAATCATCCATAAATGTTAAGAAGTAGCTAGCACCCCTTCTTGACACATGTCTAAGTGGTCCACACACATCTGTGTGAATTAGACCAAGTAGATCAGAAGCCCTTTCCATACGATTATTGAAAGGTTTCTTAGTCATCTTACCAGATATACAAGATTCCCATTTATCATATGATTCATCATTGATATCTTGCAAAAGCCCATCGCGTTGCAGCTTTTCCATGCGAGTCTTACCAATATGAGCAAGTCGACAATGCCAAAGATAAGATGAATCCAGACCTTTCTTGATTCTTTTCTTATTGATGCTATACATTGAATTATTATATTCATTGGATACATTCACATTCATATCAATTTCAAAAATACCATTCATAGCAATAGCATTAAAATAAAAAACATTATTAAAAGAAACATAAATTCCATTGCCATTTATAGTATGTTGAAAACCAAGATCCAATAAACAAGAAAAGGAAACTACACCCCTAACAATTGAAGGTGCATAATTACAATTATTCAAATATAGTACTAAGGCCGAAGGCAAAACTAATTCAAATACCCCTATAGCTTCAACAGCTGCATTTGCTCCATTACCAACGTGCAGATATTGTTGTCCATAGGCAAGCCTCTTCTCAACTCTAAACCCCTACATAGTATTGCAAATATGAATACCACAGCCCGTATCATATACCCAGGAATTTTTATGAGTTAAAGTAAATAATTCAATCATAAAGAACGCACTTGAAGTATTGGGGTTACCAGCTTCATTCTTCTGCTTCTTTTGTCGCAAGTCATGAATATAGAGTGGACAATTGCATTTCCAATGTCCCTTCTCATGACAATGGTGACAAGCTTGATCCTTCTTGTTGGGAGGATTCACCTTGTTCTGCTTGGGTTAATGCTGATTTACCTTAGGATTTGGTTGATAGGCCATCACCTGCTTGCCTTTATCAACCTTACCTTTACCCTTCTTCACTTGCGATTTCTTCTGGATCCTACCTCCTTGAATTGCCAACACTTGAGGAGTAGGAGCTTTGCCCTGAGGTGGAAAACCTTTCTCATAATCTACCAGCATTGCGAGTAATTCTGAGACTGTCTTCTCCGAGCAATGCATGTTGAAGTTTTGAACAAAACCTTTAAAGTCCTTGTTAAGGGACCTATTGATTAGGTTCACTTGCACATTCTTGGGGTAACCGAAGTCGAGTTTGTGGAGTTGATCAAAGAAGCCTTTCATCATCAACACGTAATCACTTACAGGTTTCCCATCACCATGTTTATAGCTATGTAATTGATCGAGCAGGTCATAAAATTCAACTGCTGGTGAGTTCTCATAAGTTTTCTTGAGTTCCTGAAGCATATTGTATGGATAATAGTACTCAAACTGCTTTTGTAACTTAGCATCCATACTAGTGAGCATTAAACAAGCAACCTCATTATACTTCTTGTACTCAGCATACCATGTTGATTTTTCTGCTTCAGGTGCAGTATCAGCAGAACGGTCAGGGCAAGCAGTATTCAAGTAATCTGAGCGATCTTTGCCAATCATTGAAATTTTTCCCAGACAGTTTTTCCCTTTCAAGATGACTCTTGAAAGCAGAAACAACAGTGGAGTTATCGTGTTGAGCCATTTCTATAGAAAAAAGTTCAAACATTAGTATTTTCGATAATACATATTTTCAAGAAAATAGAATACCCAATGATATATTCATATAGCCACTTAATTTTCATGAAAATCTAGGATCCAACTTTCCATAGATTTCACTACATCAGTTGATCTGCTAGTAATGAAAGTATAAAAGCTGGTAATCTATCGAACAATAATTGGCAAACAAGTATTCCAATTCCTAGATTATAATGGGAATTACATCAAATTAATTCATCAATTTGCAATGTTAGCATGTTTCATCTCATCTCATGCCTTAAGTTCTAGGTCTCACGCACAACTTAATTAAGTCGTCTTAACATAGAAACATGTAAAATATCTATATCTGGTCTCATACAATAATAGAATTTTACCTTGTCATTAAAATTTAGCCTAGGTCTCACGTTTACCAATAATAATTTCAAGTGTCTCTTATAGTTAGATGGCATGTAACTTAAATTTTATAGGGTATTTGTTTGATGTGACAATCAAAACATGTATGAAGATGCATGCACTCATCTTCATAACATAAGTTTTCAAAACCTTTTTAATTACCAGTTTGCTAAGATTAAGTCAAAAGTTTTACTTGAGGAATCGTGTTCACCAATTAAAGAAGTACCAACAATTATCACCTACTATGTCCTACTCTTACATGTTATTCAGACAATTACCACAAAGTGGTGAGTGGAATTGAGGTAAATCACCCTTAAGATGACAATGTACGTAAAATAGTGATATAGGTAAGTCTAATTTGACGCACAGGCGAGTGTAGAGACAGAATGGAGTCTCTCTAAGGTCATAATTTAATGCGAAACCAAACTAGTACTCACTTTATAGTTTGTCAACGTCGGTCCGCCTTTCACACACTATTTGTACAAAAACATCAATCAAGCAAAAGTTTTTAATTGAATCTTAAAACATGTAATAAAGTATAAAACTTGCTAGTCTCGCCTGGGAGCCAATTACCGTGTGAAGCTAACCACTGTCGGCACTTAAGACCTTGCAAGAATCATAATTTATCACTTAAAGTTTCACCATTATTAGTCCAATTAATTTTCTTTACAAAAATTACCCTTTTATTGCTTACAACGTGTCCAACAAAAACAATAAAACAAGTAATCTAACAAAATTAATCATCCAATATACATAACAATTATAAAGATGAAACAATTAGCCACATGCAATCTTGATTAGAAAAACCCTAATCAAATCAATTCTAGGTTTCAAATATGCATATAATCAACTAAGGCCTTCCCTTCTTGAAGCAAGTGAACCACATACATTGACGAATCAATTGCATAGGCCAAAGCTAATTACATACCACATAGCACATAAATTGATTTTAATAAATTGGGGTCTTCCTCAATTTTAGATCTATCTAAAACATGTGACAAAACATAATAATTAAACCAATTAACAACCCATGACTAACATGCATGCTTCGTCACGGATCAAAGCATAACAATTACCAATTAGGTCACAAGATACGTCCAATTAACACATAAAAACTTGTTAAAACCTAGGGTTTCTAATCATAATTAATATTTAATACAAACCCTAAAATTTGGGATAAGGAGGTAATCGAAACCCCCCCCCCCCCCCTAAAAATTACAAGGGTTTCGAATCTAAAACCCTAGATAAATAAAAAAAAAAAAAACCGTAACATGTATCTAAAAACATTAAAGATTAGATTTTTATGTGTTTTAGTAATCATTAACATGTTATAGCAAGCTCGTGATATCACTGTTAGAAAATATAAACCATGAAAATCATATAAATAGGTAAAACACATATGCGAAAGCGAATGATCATCTATAACATATTAAAGATGAACGTACCGTGGGATTCTAGCTGAACAAGAATCAAACTTTAATTACTAGATGAAGATGATGAACTCTAGTTAGGGTTTATATGAATTAATGATCAATCCCTTACTGTTTTATTGATCAATTCCTTGATAATAACTATAATGAGTTACTACCTCGTTCTTATACACACGTACTAATACCAAGTAAATGTTTATGCAAGTAAAACAAACACAAAAACAATTTTATGATCAAAAAAATTGAAACCCTAAGGTGTTAGGGGTGTTCGATCGGTTTGAGCAAGAGAGAAAAGAAGAGAAAGCCTTTAGGTATTGTGTGTGTAAAGAGTACCCCAAAACCTAGAAATCCTAATTGTATTTATAGGCTAGGAAACTTAGAGTCCAAGTTTGACAAGGAGTTGGTTTCCCCACCTCCTTGGTCGATCGGTGTACAAGCCCAATGGGGCCTTCCGGATCCTTCTTGACATTCCAAAGAATACACAATAATACTTTCCTTATTTTCGTCTAACGGTCGTTAGTCACTTTTCCGTTAAGTACTAACGATCGTTTGTGTTTATAATAATAATAAATATATTATTATTATTCATTTACTTTTCATACATAAAGTGTGCAGTCCCTAGGTCTCGTGTTCGATACTAGACATACACGCATTAATATTTATACATAAACCAACACTTAACATTAATATGCATAATACAATTACATTGGATGGAGAAAATTTGCGTAAACTGGCTAAATTCAATTTCATATGTGCCTCTAATGACGCAGATACACACTAAGCTGAGTTGTTAGAGATTGTATTTTGTAAGTAATATAAAAATATGAAAATCGATATGTAACAAAGTACAAGTGAGAACCTACACTAAAAAGAACAGTATGATAATACAATCGATGTAAATAATATGAACCTGCATCTTCCTTGTTATCTTTGACCATTTCCAACAATGCACTTCATATTTTATTAACTAAGATCCTCTTGTTATTTGATTCATATAAATAAGATAATGTGTACAAATATCCCAAAGGCGTTCAGCTATTTGTCCATCAACATGCTTATATAATGACTTATGTTAATTGCTAAACAAATAACCTAAAGCCATTCGCTATCTAGCGCCATATAAAACCTAACTAAGTTAAACCGGTGAAATCTTTTGGCGTAGAAACCCTCACAAGTGGTATTAGAGCTACGGTTGAACCTAGTGGTGATGTTAATGATGTTCCCTCAGTTCGGTTCAACGGTATTAGTGATCCCGGCAAACCTTGTAAAAAAAGGCGGTAAAAGGCTATGTGTTTTTTGGATGTAAAACCCAATCACACATTAATAATAATAATAATAATAATAATAATAATAATAATAATAATCTCAAAGTTTACATACAAGATTGATGAAAGTTGCATGTTGTCGTGCTTCTATGCTTCATAAGAAACTAGCAGGGTACCCGCGCGTTGCAGCGGCGGGTACTATGAAATAAAATTTTCCGGTGAATCATGTAGAGAAAGAGTGCTTCGAGAATCTTTTTGATTTTTACTAAAAGCAAAATAAGCATTCGATGCATCATAAAAAAAAGTGCATCAGGACTACTTGGCTTGTTAGCGAGAGAGCGCATAAAAGAATGTCATTTATCAATCGATAAAAGAGATTTTGGTTTATTATGTTCTTTTGACAATTTAAATTTACGGATATCAAGAATTTTGTTAATCCCGTGCCCGTTCGGGCTCGAGCCCGTTTGGCCCGTTGCTCGTTAAGACTTGAATATTTATATAATGTGTTTTATTATTTGTATTAGTGACATTTAATAATTGTGTTTGAGTTGGTTGTATAATATTCTTGATAAGTTATATTTCTTATGTAAGAGATGTTTTAATAACTACATTAATTGTATTTATTAACCAGTTAATTAATTGATTATATTAAATATCTTGACCACATTAATTGTGTTTTAATTGTAATTCTTACTATAATAAGCAATGATGAATTAGTTGTACTTTGAGCTTAAAAACTTATAATTGTATTTAATGTTAAAAAATGTGTTTTAATTACTTGTACTTTTAACTTTATAACTTGAATTGCTGAATTTTATGAGTTTCTAATTTAAGTAAGCATTAATGATTTATAATATAGTAAGATAGTCTATTAGCTAAGTACAATAGGGTCGAAATAATTAATGCTAAATTTTAACAAAGTGTAATTCTTTGAATTATCTAATTGAGAATTTCTTGATACCCGAAGCATATAGGGTCGAAATACTTTAATCTGAAAGTTATCTTAACATGATTCAGAGAATATATCAAAATTATTACCACTCACACACACCCAAGTTCTAACAAACATGTGCATTTAGAGTTTTAGTATGACTAAAACTCCAAAAGTATGTCCCTGATTACAAGTGTTTGCCTTGGAAATATCGAATCGGTTGAACCCAGCAGTGAATTGTTTGCATCATAGTGACAATTAACCTAGTGATACAAATGATGAATAACGAACCAAGGAAGTAAATTGTATACTTACCATTGATTTCCTAAATCCTGTGGTCTTGTACTCCTGTCATGGATGTATTAATTTAGTTTAATTAGTAGCGCAACTTTTACATGGTTTTTAAATTACATATACAACTGTATTTCAAACTTCACAATTGGTTGGCTTAAACTCCCTGTTTCAAAGACAGCACGTGGAATGTGAGTAGCGCAACTTTTACATGGTTTTTAAATTACATATACAACTGTATTTCAAACTTCACAATTGGTTGGCTTAAACTCCCTGTTTCAAAGACAGCACGTGGAATGTGGAAACTATTATATTAAGTATGAGTTTAGCCTATTAGTTGCATACTTGCATGCATAACACCGAAAATATACATTGAGTGTGCTATGCATATGGACTAGGCCCATACTTAATTTAAGACAAAAATACATTGTTGGTCTCTAAATTTTTCACGAAACATCACAGAGCACCATAATTTTCAAAATTCGTCGCCAGGCATCCAAACCTTAGGATTTTGAGTCCGATTGCGTCCCTTAACCCATTTGGGCAAGGTCAACGCACGTTTTATGTTCTAGTTTCAAAGGCATAATAGTCTAATCACATTTTCAACCATATCTAAGTTAAATCTAACCCAAACTCCTTTAACATCATCATTTTTGTGCTTATTTGTTGTTTCTCTGAAGTTAGCAAGCATAGATCTTCATGGAAATTCATCATATTAGTATGTTATTTCCTCAAATGAGGTATTGTTAATATCTCGTTAAGTAGCAAGTTA
Source organism: Artemisia argyi (assembly GCA_030686995.1). Lineage (NCBI taxonomy): Eukaryota > Viridiplantae > Streptophyta > Magnoliopsida > Asterales > Asteraceae > Artemisia > Artemisia argyi. The sequence goes on along the minus strand of CM060709.1, from coordinate 114,150,508 downwards.
GTAGATTATATCATGACTAAAATACACCGTTGGTCACTAAAATACACCGCTGGTTACACAGTCATTCACTTTTTAGGTGTATATTGACTTGTGAAAGTCAAACTGGTTAAATCCAAACACCCGCTAAATTACATATGCAGATGCAAACATGCAATTGAAAGCAAAATACTTGGAAAATCAATATTAAATTGTCTTAAAATTATTATTTAAAATATGTTTCGTTACATAATGACATTAATCTGAGGCGTATGCCAAATGTAGTGAATGTTTCTAAACATTCATCTTCTTCAATTTCATCATTTATTTTTTTTTTATCTATTTTTTTCTAATTTTCAAAATGCAGCCTTCTCTTTCTAATGCTCATTTGCTGCTGTAGAACGTATTCCTTGGTTCACTTCAGCATAGCTTCCTTCTGCCTCCTCCTTTCCTTCTTTCTGCTCCTTTGCTTCTTCCTTCTCCTTTTGATCTTCCTCATGTTCCAACACAGCTTCTAGTTGATAGTACCAGCCTTCATCACCTTCAACTTTGACCGACTGTTGTTGGTTAGATACAGGGTTTTCTGCTGCCACATTTGCTTCAGTAGTTGGTCTTTTGGTCAATTCCTTGTCTTGGATAGCATCCGAATCTCTTGGTCGTTTGTTTCCGGACAACATGATTTCAAGTGAAAGTGATAGATGTGTTTGAGGTTGATGATATAAGATTGGTATGCAGCAACATGTGGAAGTATCTAATATATAGACACAAATAATGAGAAAAACGAAGATTCTATATTAAATTTTAGAAGTATTTTTTGAACTCTTCGATTCCCCATTATTTATTGGGAATATACACGCATTTAGACGTAAATAGAGCGTGTCAGGGAAGACACTGTTACTCCCTCAATTTGTCTATGTTGCCGTTGATATTGTTAAAACTCGCGCCAATTATTAAGTTGAGTGTTCACATTTGGTCCCTCAAGTTGTCTGTCGGGTTTAGCTTGGGTTAGATCATAGTTAAATAGTAATTAGACTATTATGCCCCTGAAACTAGAACATAAAACGTGCGTTGACCTTGCCCAAATGGGTCAAGGGACACAATCGGACTCAAAATCCTAAGGTTTGGATGCCTGGCGACGAATTTTGAAAGTTAGGGTGCCCTGTGATGTTTCATGAAAATTTAAGAACCAACGGTGTATTTTTGTCTTAATTTAAACTAGGGTAAATATACTAGATTAAGAGAAATCATTATTCAAACTTCTCTTTTCTCATTTTGAGTAACGTGACAATTTTCTTGAAATTACACTTCAATCGAAACCATGAACCACTATTTATGCAATTGACAAGTTGAATTATTGTTTTGAAAGTTTACATGACTTGCTTCTAGGGATGGCACCTATGGGTAATAGGCACGAGTATATCTAATCCGTCACCCGCTCACGTAATTTTTTTCTCACCGGTCACCCACTAATGGGTACAATTTTTTACTCATGCCCTTACCCGCGGGTATTTATTGCCCATGGGTAAATCCATGGGTTAGTGCTATTATAAAATGATAATATGAAAACTAACTTTGAAACTGCGTAATAAGACATCAGTCAATTTGCCAAATACAACTTTGATTATTTGATCTTTCATATTCTTGTTTTTTAGTTTTGAAACTCAAACAAACTTTTAGGTTAATATGTTTTCTTTAGATTTGGTGGTAACTATTAAATGTATATCTGCAACAGCATAAATATTTTAATTAGTATAATTAATTTTAACTTTGGTTTATGGGTACACCTACAAGTATACCTGTGGGTATTTTAAATGTGTGTCATGGGTTTACCCGCGATGGGTATGTCTCACCCGTCACCCACCCGCCACCCACTTATGGGTACAGATTTTCACCCACGACCCACCCATGGGTGAAAATTGATGCGTTTACCCACCAATTTATGGCGGGTACCCGCGGGTTGTGGGTTTTTTCTCGCCCATTGCCATCCCTACTTGCTTCAACCAGTTTAACTAGAAACCAATTATCACAACGCTTTAAAACCGACTGGAGAGTAGAGAGCATAGCTCTTGTACATTTGAGCTTTTATAAATTGCAACTTTAAGAGATAAAATAAATCCCTTATAAAACAGAATTCGTCACGTGTATACTTCTAGATGATTTTTATTTTTATTTTTATTTTTATTTTTATTTTATTTTTTTAGTTTGGAAAGCACTTCTAGATGAAGTACACCATCGAGAAGCAAAGAAAATTTTTCAAATCTTTGACCAAGATAAAAAGGCAAACAACAACCTTAATTCCTAGGGATTTTTTTAATTGATTTTGTTATTGGTAGCCTTCTTATTTATATATATATTTTTTTTTATGAGGAAATGATGCCTGCATTTAAAAGTAGGCAATTGCCTACTTTTCTTTGTAAAAAGAAGGGGCCTCAGGGGGAAACATGCATCAGGGACTGAATTCTGGGGGGAAATTGTAAATTTTTTAAATTATTTTCAAAGGGAAAGCAGGCAACAAGCCTGCATGTTGCAGCAGGTAAGATATTCCCTTTTTTTATTATTGTAAAAATATAAAACAGAAAATACGAAACATAAAATAAAAAATTTGATAGAAAATACAGAATAAAAACTAATAACAAAAACTATATTATATTGTTAATAAAAAAAATTAAATGATAGATCAAAAATATAAAACGCGTAAAAAGATTGTAAAAGAATAGTACCACCCTTTTAATAAATATAAGATATAAGATCTTTTGAGGACCAAACTTTTTTTACATACCAAAGGACTGATCTTCACCCTTCATCTTTCCTACATCTTTATTTGATCTAATGTATGAGATTAATCCCAACAATTTAAAAAACCCATTTTCATCATTTTTTTCAAATATTAATATCTTTCAAACCGTTAATCGTTAAGCAAAAAAAAATATACCGTTACGCCAGGCATTTAATTATCTTTCAATAGATAGGCACTTTGACATATTTTCGACAATTTTTTTTTTCTTTTTTTTCTCGTTTTTTTTTTTCGTGGCCGAAAAAATTATATATGATATTACATATCATATCATATATGATATGTAATATCATATATGATATTACATATCATATATGATATGTAATATCATATATGATATTTTTTTCGGCCACGAAAAAAAACGTGAAAAAAATGTTTTTTTTTTTTTTTTTTTTTTTTTTTTTTCGAAAGTATATTAAAGTGTCCATCTATAGAAAGATAATTAAAGTTTTTTTTTTTTTTTTAATTGTACAACGTCACATGAATTGTTTTTGACTTTTTTCTTAAAGACCACATCACATGAATTGCATGGGAATAAGACGACCGATTTAATCCTTAAAGACTATGATCATGATTAAAGTTTTTGATTTCAATCATTTAAGCCAAGTTCTGTATTACCTGTTAGGGCAGTGGCATCCTTGCGGCAAATTAGTATCGGCAAAGCTTGCCGATCGGCTAGCTCCATTGCCACTCGTTCGGCATGACTAAATCGGTGCTTCAATCGGGAGATCTCCCCGATTCGGTGTGATGTTTTCCAAGAAAAAAGGAACCGTTTGGAATTGAATACATGTTGAGGCATGGTTAGGACCAACATTGCCACTTAAAATCCATGTTGAGGTATGGTTAGACATGAAATATGTTGTGACCATCTTATTGGTTCATTTTAGTTAATATTGAGGCAAGGTGTGGCAAGGTTAACCGGGCAACAAAAAGGAGGTCAGTTACCTTACCGGGCATGAAAATCAAGAGAAGGTTAACGTGGTGCGTTAAGACCTTAATGTGCGTTAAGGTGGAAGTTGGCTAAAAAAAAAAAAAAAAAATCATCCCATCCCCCTTCTAACGGGGTTGAAATTGAAAATACTAATTGAGGTGGAGGTAAGTTAAGGTGAGTTATAGGTGAGTTACACTACCGGGGTGGAAAGTCAAGAGTTAAGGTTAAAAAGTAAAAGCTGATGTGGCAGTGCGTTAAGTTTTAACCTGGAGTCACGTTACCACATGCTCTTAGGGAAAAGATCCGTTGAATATGAAAACTTAAATGATAAGAATATGAACTTTTAGCAACTCATTTTAAATAATAAATGAATATAAAGAGAGATGAATTTATTATTGTATGTACATTTGAAATGTGTTATGATTTTTGTTCATTATTTTTATTTTAATTTTTCTTTTTATTTGATTATAACTTTTACCCGCTATTATTATGTTATAAATATTGAGACATATGTAGTCTCACATTATTAATTAATGAATCACGTCTTAAAATTTGTTTTAGATTATGATTAGTATAGTTTGAGCACAAACTTAACCTACGTTTTTTTATTATTAGTGGATTTATTAGTATTAGATTTAGATTAATATTTGTATTAGATTAGGATTAATACAGTTTGAGCACAAGTCCAAGTGTTAGAGTATAACTATTGGGACATGTGCAATCTCACATTATCAATTAATCAATCACGTCTTAACATGATACTAAGCCTAAGATACTAAAACCTAGAATCGTTTAGCCATTAAAAAAATAAAAAATAAATAAAAAAAAAATTGTTTGACCAAGAAGAAAATAATAACAATAATAATAATAATAATAATAATAATAATAGGTTCATTTGTTTTTGTTGATGGAGTTTATGGTTCGACATAAGTATAAAAAGGTTTTTCTTGAAAATTTTTATAGTAAAAAACTTTGTCAAAAAAATGGAACCGATGACTTTGATTGCGGCATGGGTCCCACAGATTGCGCTATGTTTATGTACGGTATGTAAATGTGGATTTAGGGTTAAATCAAATGTGGGATATGAGATGGATGATGATCATATGTTTGGTTTCTCCTGTTCGATAAGGACCACGATATAAGATTGATTATCTTGAGTCGAGGTAACACTCACATATAATCAATTTGTGTTTTATGTGTGTGAAATGTGAATAAGATAGCTTATGGAAGCTTACCTCTTCTCTCCAAATGCATATGAATTAATAGGGATGTATTTGGTGTTATATATGATACGTGGAAGCGATCCACTAGTCATGGATGATCGAATGGTCTTGGATGGACAATGTGGTGATCATTTTATGGAAGAGACGAGAAACATCATGACATGATTGACTCAGGTGGTTATGGGGATCTTTGACAAGATCTTCCTGCATTAGGCAAATACTCGCAGCACTACCTCTAAACAAATGAGGTAGTTACAAGTGTCATAGGCGTGCAACAGTTTTGGGGATAAGATATCAGGCCTATCCTTGCCCTGGAGATTGTTATCCAGGCAATGATGCTTGTGCTTGGTCGTTGTTTATCTAGGAAGCTGATTCCCAGGCAACGTTTGTTGGGCTTTGAGCCTTATGGACTGGGTATAGTAGTATGAGTTTTAGTCATTAAAACTAAAACTCTTATACGTTATCAATATCCACATTGGACACTCAAAGTGAAATAGTGAATTATGTTATGAGCCAATTTTCATTTACCAAACTATAACATCTTGACACCTTTCAATAATTGAAGTATAATCTGACTCTTAGATTTTACTCTAAATTCTTGTTACGAGAAAAACCTGAGATTGCTAACTTATGGATAGGGCCGACCCTGGCTATGGACAGCGCGGACGACGGCACAGGGCATCAAAAAGAGAGGGGGACATCAAGTTTTTGTTCATGTGAACCGGTTTATGTAAAAAAGAAGAAAAATATGATTTCTTGAAAGTGTTACTAGCTTGGCTTCTTTGTGCCTCTAGTTTAATTAAGAAAAAGTAAAAAAGAGAAAAAAAAAAAAATTAGTCAAGATGTTGCCGGACTTTGGGAGGAAGATGAAGCTTGTGTCGAGGCTTTTTTCTGTATTTTTATTAAGATGTCCATTTCGAAAGAACACCTCCAACTTCAACTAAATTCACACTTAAGACCTTTTAGTTTATATTACTTTTATTTTTCATTTATCATAAAAGTTACTATATTTTCATCTACTGTATTTACAATGTAAAAGTTTCACCACAAAATATATAATGTATTTACCTTTAATATGATAGCAATATATATAAATATTTGATTTTTTTATCACAACTAAATAAGCTATCCCACTAAGAAATATACACCTATAACACGAGCCGTAACATGTTTTCCAACAAAGCAAATTAAACTTAATAGTTGTTTTATGATATTCTAAGTTAATACTTAATACGCGAAGTTTGTTTATATGTCAAACCACTAGGTAAGGGCATTGGCGGAACTCTTTAGGGGCAGGGGAGGGTCTCGCCCCCCTTAAAAGTTGCGGCAACTAGTGTAAATCAGAGTTTTAAAAAGCGCGCCTAAGGCGGGCCTAAGTGCTAAGGCGCACGAGGCTCTAGCCTTTGGGATTTTCTTAGATCGAGGCTCACAACGTACATGAATCCCACAAAAAGCGCAGCGCCTTGGGGATTTTTGCGCCTTTACGCCTTGGGGATTTTTACGCCTCGGAGATGTAACGGTTTTTGGGTTTTTTTTTCTAAATATTAAGATAAGATACATGTGCCTTATAAGTTATATACATGGGCCTTTTAAGTCATAGGGTGAGTATTTGTATGATTTGTAAATTTGAATTGATTTTATTTTTATTTTATTGATTGAAATTTTATTTAAGAAGATACTTTGTTTCATTAAGTATTTTCTTTATAACATATTATCATGAAAATGTGGCACTGTACCTTGAATATTAATATGTTGCTTGCTTGATATTTTGGGTTAAATTGTTAGCTTTCTTAGACGTAAGTCTACAAGTGTTATGACACAAGCATATTTAGTCTGATATGGATTTTAATCTCTATATAGGTCATCGAACCAAATAGTTGATCCATTTGAGAAGTGACAACTGATCCATTTTAATGTTTATAATAGCAATATGTGTCATGTATTAAGTATTTTAATGTTATTTTGTGTTATTTAAGCTACATAAATGGTCACATATGTTCTAAAAAAACTTAATTTATTTAGTGCGACTCAAATTCATAAATCCCGCGCCTTGAAATGCGCCTCGACTCGAGGCTCTTTGCTCCCTTTGCGCCTTAGTACGCCTTGAGCCTTTCAAAACTATGGTGTAAATATTATAGGTTTTATGGGTAATTTGGTTGAGAATACAAACAAATCTCAATTCAGCCCCTCTAAAATAAATTCGGCCCCCCAAAATAAGTGTTCAAGTTCCGCCATTGGGTAAGGGCATTATTACATCTCGCCCATGGCATCCGAAATTACAGAACCGACCATGCTTATGAGGAAAAAAAAGTACGGAGTATCCCACTACCTTTCATGTTAGTAGACCTTAACTAAGAGCACCGGGTGTAATCTTTGTTGAGGCTCGCCGTGGCACGCTGGCACGTTCGTTGTGCCTCGCCACCACCCCCCCTGCCCTCACCCGTTCTCGCCACTCACTACCTCGTCGTCTGCACTGCGAGGTTGAAATCTGACAATTGGAACGTTGGAGTGGGCCAGGCATGGTTGTCAGGATTCCGATCCTGATCTTAAGATCTTAAGATTTTACGATACTGCAAAGCAAAATCGATCCGGATCTTACATAGGATCTTTGAAAACTTAAGATCTTATAGGATCCCGATCTTGACCATAGGATCTTAAGATCTAATCCGATCCAATCTTACTTTTCTCGAACCAAAATAAAAAAACTACAAATTTATGGATTGTGTTTTGTAGAATTTAAAAAACAACATGTCAATCTTGTTAACCATTTCATAATCATAATTTAGGGTAACATTTCTATGAAACATGTATATAGTTTTGTGTTTATGATATATATAATTTATAAATATGTACTGTATAATATTACAAAGACTATTAACAAAATGACATTATGGTATGATCTTAAGATCCCGATCCGATCTTACGATCTCGATCTTACAAAGACGAAATCGATCCTAAATAGGATCCCGATCTTGAAAACCTCGGGGCCAAGGATTTAGATAAAACTATATATTACCGTTTAATTTAAACGTTTTTTTTTTTTTAAATAAACTTAACACACTCTGTGGAAAACTAAAAGGGGGTTGAATAGTTTACCGGTTTTAAACTTGATTTTCTTTTAATACTTTTACATGTAATTAACAATTAAGACGTATCAAACAATAAATTATATGCAAGAATAAAAGTAAGAAACGATCAAACCATAACACGATTGTTTATCGTCGTTCGGCTACAAGGACTCTTTTTCCTTACCCTACTCCAGGCCCCGAGTATCCAACTCGAGAGTTTTCTTGCACTAGTCAACAAGCTCCTTTATCCGGCGGAGAAAACCTTACACGTCGCTTACACACTATTTCCGACACTAAGCTAGATGTCGAGTTCTTTCACAAGGGTACAACCACTCCCGATAGTTCTTTTATAAGGGTACAACAACTCCCGATACTCTAAGTATTTTGAGGACTAAAATACTAACCGATCACTACAAATGGATACAATACAAAGAAGTATAAACTTTACTAGTTTACACTTATGCTATGCTAGACAAGTTTTGCAACGTTGTGTTGAAGCTTGTAAGTTCGTGATCTTCTTTCTACAAAGAAAGACTCACAAATATGAAAGTGTACTGAGTTAGAAATGAAGTATATGCAGTGTATTATGATAGAGAGTGATAACCAAAACTTGAGGAGTGAGTTGCTATTTATAGGCCAACAATCAGGCCAACCCACGGATACGGCGGAACCCATCCTTTGGTTCCGTCTGTTATACCCGAGGGTTCCGCCAGCATGTCTGACAGAATCCTGCACAAAATATTTCATAATCTAACACAATATTCTCAAGATCTCACAAAGTCAACTTTGAGATCTTGAGTATGAATCTATACATAATAAAATATGTTTCTTACACACATGTTTCCTTGAAGGGACATGTGTGATGCAAGAGATGATGTAACTAACATTTTATTTCTAATTTTAGATATTCCTAAAAAAGAAAGTATACTTGTAAAAATAGTTTATGTATAGAATCAAAACATGTTTGTTTGAGATGTTTAGCAAGTGAATGTTTTACTAAAAAAAGTTTGCTTGCTTATATCCTAATATGACATACTATTTAGTAAACTTGCTAAATATACATAAGAGATATTTTCAACACACGTACTTAAACTAAAGTATACTTACTTAGAAATTACTTTGTGAAAACATGTAAATGTAGTTTGAGTGAAGTTAAGTAAAAGACTTTTAAACTATATTTATGATTTTCCAAAAATAAACTTTACCTTTTGTTGTTAACAAAACTAAGAAAGATCGTAAAATATAAATAACGTTTTTAGGCGATATTTGTATTAACAATCTCCCCCTTTTTGTTGACGACAAAACATAAATTTTATTTTTACGCAAATGGATAATTATAGATTTTGAGCCTTTTGAAAATTAACATTTTATATGATTATTTCAACTTTTGAGTATGTCATTTTAAATGATGTATTTAAAGTTGATTTGGTAAAATATATCCCCCTTGGACAATACTCCCCCTAAATGGAGTGCCAAGAGAGGATACATGGATTTTGGTCCTACAAGAAAAGGTTAGTTTGTTGTAGAGATAAGGATGAGAGCATAATACCAAGTATAAGAGAAAAAGCATTCATCACATGACAACAAGTATTTAGTAACAAATGACCAACACAATATATAAGTAGAACCATTTAATTTCAAGTAAAATTTAAACTTTGACTATAAATAGTCAAACCTAAGGACTTGAAAAAAGTCTACTATTGGAGAAAAAACAAACAAGGTGAAATGACAACTACACCTATAAATGAAAAGGCTCATAAGTGAGATTCTACCATTATTGGATCTTAAGAAAGCTCTACGCTTGAGGCAAGTGAGAGATGGCATTAAGACGCTCCAAGATGTGGTTAAGGATAAACCTCATTTCATCTTGAAGTTGATGTACCAAGATGTTGCACCCCTCACTTAGGTGAGCGGTTCTTTTGCACATGGTGTAATCATGGCGAGGAGGTGGTGGTTGTGGAACTTGGTTTGTTGTTGGTGGGTCATTGATGGTGGTTGAAACATTTATTGTTGCGGGAGCAAAGGTGAATGGTTGAGAGGTGTGTCGGTTTCCTACAATAGATGAGTACATTGCGGTTTGGAAATCCATGGCTTGGGTGAGATGAGAATCAATCATGTGCTTGAAAGCATAGAGACTTTCCAAGCGAGTGTTGAGTTCTTCATGAGTGTTTGGAGATTTGGTCCACAAAGAAGCTTCAATTTCCTCATAAGTAGGAAATATGGATTCAAACCGGTTGGAAAAGTCATGAGGTGGTTATTGTTGTTGATCATGATGATGAAAGCTTGGTTCTCCATAAAGAGGACCGTGGATGTCATTGTAGATGGGATGGAACAACAATGGTTGTTGATGAGGATGATCTTGATCTTGTGGAAATATGGAAGGTCTAGCATGCTTGTAAGCCAAACGCTCTATTAGCGATGGTTGATGAGGTTTTTCCTCCAATGGGTTACTTGTTTGAGACCGAGGTTGTTGTTGAGTTTCCATTTGTTCCATAGTATCAAAAAGTGGCAATGGTGGTGGATTTGATGATCTTGGTGGAAGGTCATCCAAAGTTTCCGTAAATGGATGTGGTGATGTTGGTGGTGTCTTGAAGAGTTCCATAGGTGTAATTTTTGGTGATTGAGGTGATGGAGTTTTTGAAGGTTGACTTGGTGCCGAAGGTGGTGTTGGATCACTTGGAGTTATGGTTGGTGGAGGAGTGGTGATTTTGTTAGTAATGCAAGGGTTTGGAGATGGTGTTGGAGTAGCAAGGTTTAGGAAGTTGTTATCATTGATGGGTAATGAAATATTGAGGGATGAATCACTTGATGATGATGAGCTAACTTGGATGGTTTTGTTGAAACAACAAGGTTTGACGCTTATTCTAGCAGTTCTCCTAATCGGTCTTGATGATTCGGATGAGGTGGTTGATTTTGTCATTGCAAGACTTTGATAGGATTAGAGGTATGAGATTAAGAGAAGTGAAGGTGGTGGTGTGAATTTTATGTGTGCATTGTTGATCAATTTATGGGAAGAGCATGATATGGAAATTGGTGTTTGGATTTGATGTTGATCCATACAATGTTGGAGGTTTCTAATCATATGGAAGAGTTCCAAGAAGTTGTCAAATCATTGGAAGTCAATCCAATGGAGTTGGATGGAGTGAAATACTAAGTGGGGAAGTAAATTCTATGTGATCATGGTGGATACATGTTGTCAGGTTGTTCCACGGATTTGGAGGAACCAAAGGAATGGTTCCTTCCTTGTATCAGAAAGGTTCCTTGGGTTAGTTTAGGCAAATTTGAAATTTTGGCGGGAATGATGATGCTATTGGTTAACGTGTGATTAGATAGCTCTAGAATTACTGATAAAAACTAACTAGCATGTAGGAAGCAAGTTTGGATCCTAAGGATTGCTAGAAAAATTCAGAAAATTCAAAAATCAAATTTTGCTGAAGTCTAGAGGAACCAATCAACAACAAGGCCGGAACCCAAATTTGGGTTCTGCGAAAACTTGGAGGAACCAAGTTTTACAACGGACGGAACCAAAAATTGGGTTCCGCCATATCCGTGGAGCCTCAGTTTTGAGACAGAGCGTATTTTACGACTACGTGAGTTTTCCGAATTCCAAAAGTTTTCTTAAAACTTAAGCAATCAATTTTTTGTAGATGAAAGAAACAAAAATTGCAGGTAGAAACATGCTTACCTATATAGTTTGAGAGAGCGATTCTAGCATTCAAAATTTTGGCCGAAAAGTGAGAATAGCATAATACCAAATTGTTATCCCCTGCAAATTTTTGTTAGTTCACACATAATCCATAAACATAATATCATCCTAAGACATCATGAAACCATAAAATAACATTGTTTTGATGACCAAATTGTTCAAATGCACTCATGTGCCAAACACCCTCTTATCTCGCTCATTTCTTGTTCACCTTCTTGTAGATCTTCCCAAGGTATCTCCCAAAGCATTTCCACATGCCTTTGGTTTGTTTGTACTCCTCCGACTCATTCGGTATTGCAAGAAGTTGTGAGAGGTACTCAAGAGGAGGGAGCCAAGAGTTTGGTAGATTGTCGTCTTCACTCATGAAGGATGATGATGATGAGGTTGGAGGGTGAGGACGTTTACCTTTGGCTTTGTAGACTCGTTCATCACTCAATGGCACAAAGGTATGAGGAATAAGAGGATAATCTAGGCGACGACCTCTAGGAGTTGGAGGGATGGGTTCACAAAACCTAAAGAGACGGGTGAGAAGCATCCCGTATGGAAGAGCGGTGGTACCTTGAACCGAGATGTTTGCCATCCTTTTGGCAATGTAGTAGGCTAAGTTGAAGGTTTGGCGGGTGGATACACTATAGAGCATGTAGGAGAGACAAGTGTTGATATGGTCCCTATTTCCTAAAGTGCTAATGACATTGGCCCTAATGATCTCCTCCCATTTCAAGAATTGTGGTCTCAACTCATTGAGCTCCATTCCAAACGGGTCTTTGGCTACTTCCTCTCCTCCTCGTGTTCTCCTAGTGTGAGAATTCCTAACAAAAAGATGGCCACGAATTTCTTCTTTGCTCACTAAAGGGGTATCATAAGGATCAATGCGGTCATGGATTGAGTCAAGAGTTGAAAGTGGCCATTTGTCGGTGTAAAGACATGTGCCCCGATTAGGAACACGAAGCACTTGAGCAAATTGATCTAAAGTGATTTCAAAGTCATGTTGGTTGATAGAAAAGTTTAGTGACATGAGACCTTCATCATTCGTGCTAAGGGTCACGAAAGCATAGAATTCTAGGATGAAACGAGGACAAATTGGCTCATCTATGTCTAAGAGACAATCAAAGTCAATAAAAGAGAGTTGTTCCCTAATGTTGGTTCCGGTAAGGAAAGTAGGATCAATGGTTCTACCCTCATGAACATAACGCCTCTCAAGGTTCTTAAAGATTTCTACTTGGGCCGAGGTTAGCCCTTTGGTCTTTTGGTGTTTGGGTAGGTATTTGGTGGTGTCTTTGTGGTCATAGAAGGTTACGGGAGGCATGATGAACCTAGAAACATAATTATCAAAATTTTAGCTTATGTAAGTAGTGGTTTAAGTATCAAAAATTCTAGTGTGTACCTATATGAAAACAATATGGAGTTGTGATTATTTCGACTCATTTTAGTGTTAAAATGGTTTTACTTATGAAACTTTGGTGTAAATTTTGAGATAATCCAAATGCTCCTAGTTCAATGTAGCTACGGTTGAATGTACCCGAAAATACATATTAGTTATGTATCCCCTTTAGCATTCAAGAGACATAATGCAAGTGGTTTTAAACATAACGTTTTTATTTTGTATTATCAATGAAAAGCTATTTTTCCTAAATGTGAGAAGATTTTTCAAAATTTTGACATGGGGTGTTTGGTATAATGTAATAATATCTTACAAGATGCAATTCCTAACTAATGAAAAACATAATTTGTTTTGTTTATGACAATTTTTCTTCATGAATTCCTAAGTTGATGCATAACCCCAAGTTTTTAGTTTTTGTGCATAAATAGATTTTCCTAGACACAGATCTGGAGAGTAATTGTGTTTAGAATACTTACAATGATAATAAGAATGAAGAGTGGCTGAGCAAGAACCCTAATTTTCATGTGAAAATGGATATATAAGTGAATAGTAACTGTTTTTGGTGAGTGGTATAGAGTATGGGACTTATATAGTTTAATATATAAAAAGAGAACCTGTACAGGCTTTTGACGGACTGGGCGGAACCAAATAGAGGGATCCGCCCTTTGTTTTTCTTGGTTCTGCCAGTCCTGCAGGTTAAGAACATGGAATTTTTGTTTTTAATTTCTACGATTTTATTTAACGTTTGAACTATGAAGTAGGTTCCATAAGTCCTAGTCCTAGTCTAAGAAGATTAAATGGTTCACGTTTAAGAGGTTTTGTAAGAATGTCGGCGATTTTGTCTTCGGAGGATACTTTCTCGATAGAGATGTTTCCTTTTTGAACATTGTCATGAAGGAAATGATGACGAATTTCTATATGTTTAGTATGAGAATGTTGGACAGGATTTTTACTTAGGTCGATGGCTCCTTTGTTGTCGCAAAGGATAGATATGTCTTTAGTCACAATTCTGTAGTCTACGAGCGCTTGCTTCATCCAAAGAGCTTGTTGACATGCTTTTCCGGCCGACACGTATTCGGCTTCAGTTGTTGAGATTACGAGTGCCGTTTGCTTCTTTGAGAACCATGAGGTGAGACAATGTCCAATAAAAGTACAAATACCACTTGTACTTTTTCTATCAACATAGTCACCGGCATGATCCGAGTCGGCATACACTATGGTTTCTACACCCGTTCCTTTGGGATACCATAATCCTAGATGTGTAGTGCCTTTGATGTACCTAAAAATCCTTTTTACGGCTTCAAGATGGATTGTTTTAGGATCTTCTTGAAAACAAGCACATAGACAAACGCTAAACATAATGTCGGGTCTACTAGCCGTGAGATAAAGTAGACTACCAATCATACCCCTACATTTAGTGTTATCTACGGATTCACTTTCCTCATCCTTTGTGAGTTTGGTTTCCGAGGACATAGGCGTTTTGATAGGTTTTGAATCTTCTAAACCAAATTTCTTAAGTATGTCTTTTATGTATTTAGATTGATTAAAGAATATCCCATCTTCTAATTGTTTAATTTGAAGTCCTAAGAAAAAGTTGAGTTCTCCCATCATACTCATCTCAAACTCGTCATGCATGATTTTAGAGAAATCATTGCAAAGCTCTTGACAAGTTGATCCAAATATTATGTCATCAACATAAATTTGAACTATGATAATGTGTGATTCATTCTTCTTAGTGAAGAGAGTGTTGTCAACTAGGCCCATGGTATACTTATGGTCAACTAGGAAGGTTTTAAGTCGATCATACCATGCTTTTGGAGCTTGCTTAAGTCCGTATAAAGCTTTTTTAAGTTTGTAAACATGATTAGGTTTTTCAAAGTCGGTAAAGCCCGGAGGTTGAGCAACATAAACTTCTTCATTAATAAAACCATTTAAGAATGCACTTTTGACGTCCATTTGAAAAGTTTAAAGTCGTGTGCGCATGCATATGCAAGTAAGATTCTAATTGACTCGAGCCTAGCAACCGGAGCAAAAGTTTCATCGTAGTCAATGCCTTCTTGTTGATTATAACCTTGTGCTACTAGCCTAGCTTTGTTTCTAGACACAACTCTGTTTTCATCCATTTTATTTCGAAAGACCCATTTTGTTCCAATTATAGTTTGATTCTTTGGTTGAGGAACTAGTGTCCAAACATCATTTCTAATAAATTGGTTCAATTCTTCATCCATAGCTATTATCCAAGATTCATCACTTATAGCTTCTTTTATATTTTTAGGTTCAATAGTTGATATAAAACAAAAATAGTTACTTTCATTTTGAGCTTTTGATCTTAAGGTTCTTTCATTAAGTTTACCTATGACACTATCTAATGGATGACTTTTAGATTCTTTGACATTGATTATTTCTCTATTTAATAGTTCATCTTCCTTGTCGTTTTCTAAATCAATTTGATTAACAACTTGACTTTCAACTAAGTCATCATCTACCAAAGGTGATGTCTTAGAGGGAGGTGGACTTTCGTCGAATGTTACATTCAACGATTCCTTGACTCTTAAAGTTTCCTTATTTAGAACAATATAAGCTTTGCTATTTTGTGAATATCCAAGGAACACACCTTCATAAGACTTTGGGTCAAATTTAGTGAAATAATCCTTTGTGTTTAGTATAAAGCATTTACTCCCAAATACTTTAAAGTATCCTAATGTTGGCTTTTTACCTCTATATATTTCATATGGAGTTTTACCTAAAAATGGTCTAATTAGGACTCGGTTTAAGATATAAGTTGATGTGTTGACGGCATTACACCAAAACTTTTGTGGAATATTTTGTTCGTTAAGCATTGTTCTACTCATCTCTTGAAGTGTCCAGTTTTTACGTTCTACTACACCATTAGATTGAGGAGTGCGAGGAGCCGAGAAATTATGTGTTTTACCATTATTGTCACAAAATTCACCGAATTGTATTTCGTTATCAAATTCCCGACCATGATCCGTTGATTTTGAATTTTCTTTCCAAGAATTTCAAATTGTTCGAAAGCTTCATTTTTACTTTTCAAAAATCTTGTCCATGTATATCGTGAAAAATCATCCACTATGACCAAAGTATAGAAGTTGCCTCCATAACTTTGAATAGCGGATGGACCGAACAAATCTATATGCAAAAGTTCTAAACATCTAGTTGTGGATACCATATTTTTAGCCTTATGGCTACTATGAACTTGTTTACCAATTTTGCAAGCATCACAAAAGTGTTGGTCGTATTTCAAATTGGGTAGATTTCTAACTAATTCCTTAGAGGATAGGGATTGAATAAGTCTCATATTAGCGTGACCTAAGCATCTATGCCAAAGAGTCGAGGACTCATCTAATGAGGTAAGGCAAAGTTTATCTCTAGATGTTTTATCAATTTTCATGACGTATACGTTGTTTTTAAGAACTCCTTTAGCTATAGTTATACCATCTTTAAGTATTTTACTTTCGTTTTCACTAAAGAGGACTTTATACTTTTTATGGCAAAGTTTGCTAATACTAAGAAGATTAAATCCTAAGTTATCAACATGAGCAACATCATCAATAGATAGAGAGTCATGAGAGATAGTACCTTTTCCGATGATTTTACTTTTAAGCTTGCTACCAAAAGTAACGTTACCTCCGTCATAGACTTGATAGGTAGAGAAAAGACTTTTGTCCCCCGTCATGTGTCTTGAACAACCGCTATCTTTGATCCATTCATCCGGTTCCAAACACACTTTTAAACACACCTATTTTATAACAAGCATTCAAACATTTGGTCCCCAATATCTTATGGGTCCATTTTGGTTAATCATTCCATTACCTTGATTCATGTAAGGAAATGGTGGATATGGATTCCAAGACATATAGTTTGGAGCTTGATGATGTCTAGGTAAGTTTTGACCCCAGCTATGTTGAAAGTAGGGTTGTGTGTTGTAGTTGCTTTTTGGAAAGGGGCGCTTGGATATAGACGGTTTAGGTCTTGGTTGAGTAGTTTTAGTTCTAAATTCATTTTAGCAAGTCCTACTCCTATTTTAATGGCAGGTTTAAGTTTGGTTTCAGTAGAACTAGTGTTTGACTTCTTTGTAACTTTAACAAATTCATTACGGTTAGTTATTAAACTGTTCTGTTCTGCAGCAGTCTCCACGGAACCAATGGGTTCAACCGGCGGAACCAAAATTTTGGTTCCGTCAGTTCCGTGGGTCATTGCTGCAGTTTTGTCATTTTCTTGTCCTTTTTCGCCTTGTTTCTTTAAACTACTTATTGATCCTGTTTTCATGAATCCTAACCCTGTTCTATCAAAGTGTGACTTTTGGAGTTTCATTATCTCATCCGCACAACAAATACTTTTATCAAACTTCTTAAACTTTGAGTTTTGTTTAATAAGACTATCTTGTGTGATTTTAAGCTTCTCAATTTCAAGTTTGAATTCTTGACATGATTTGCACGTTGTGTCAATGTTTTTTCTCTTTTCCAAACGCTTAGCTTTTTCTTTTAATTCATAAACTTCGTTTTCTAAAAATTCCTTTTTAGTCTTCAAAAATTTGTTTTTATTTATGATTTTTAAGCTTAACTCACAAAGTTTGTTGTATTGTTGTTCTAATGTGTTATCATCAATAGAAGAATAAGATGAATCGGAATGTACCTCATTTGAGCTTTGAGCCATAAGAGCTATTTCGTCATTTGTTGGCTCTTCATCATCATTCTCACTATCACTCCAAGAACCACTCACAAAAGCACTTTGAGTTTTGCTTTTGGGTGGTTTTGGACATTCTCCTATTAGGTGACTTGTATCTCCGCATCTAAAATACTTTCTTTCATTGTTTACTTTCTTAATATCCCGATCTTTTCGTAGAGACTTCTTTTCATCTTTAGGTTGCCTTACAAACTTTCCTCATCTTCTAAAGAACTTCTTGAAGTCTCTAACCGCCATAGCATATTCTTCATCATCACTATCCGAACTTGATTCCTCATCGTCACTTGATTCTATTCTAGCTTTTAAGGCAATAGATTTTACTTTTTCCTTCTTGCCTCTAACTATCTTCGAATCTTTTTCCATTACCATTTCGTGAACTTTGAGGTTTCCAATAAGCTCGTCAAGTGCCATGCTTGAAAGATCTTTAGATTCTTCAATAGCCGTTACTTTTGCTCTCCACTTAGGATGGAGTGCTATAAGGAATTTCCTGACAAAATTCTTGCTACAAAAAGATTCATCAAGTGCTTTAAGTGAAGTAATAATAGTGTTAAATCTAGAAAATGCACAATCAATAGTTTCATCTTCGGGAATAAAAAAATGTTCATATTGTTGGACAAGAAGATCAATTTTGTTATCCTTAACTTGTGAATTTCCTTGATGAGTAGTTATTAAAGATTGCCAAATTTCTTTAGCGGTTTTGCACATAAAAACTCTTTCATACTCTTTCTTAGGTAAGGCATTATAAAACATCATTTTTGCTTCATTATTTTTGGCAATTAGTTTCTTTTGATCATCACTATGTTTAGTAAGTGAACTATCCTCATCCTAACCACTTCCGGTAGCCTTATGATCACCTTCAATAATAATATACCATAGATCTATGTCCTTTGATTTTACGTAAGTTTCAAAACGGTTTTTCCAATAAATAAAACCATTTGGTTCAAATAGTGGTGGTCTTTGCATATATTACCATTCTTTGAAGTTTTCAAAATCCATGGATCGTTTCAAGTTTTAAGATACAATATATTTTAAAATCTTGAGTAACGTAGCTCTTGATGCCAATTGTGAAAAACTAGAAGGGGGTTGAATAGTTTACAGGTTTTAAACTTGATTTTCTTTTAATACTTTTACGTGTAATTAACAATTAAGATATATCAAACAATAAATTATATGCAAGAATAAAAGTAAGAAACGATCAAACCATAACACGATTGTTTATCGTGGTTCGGCTACAAGGACTCTTTTTCCTTGCCCTACTCCACGCCCCGAGTATCCAACTCGAGAGTTTTCTTGCACTAGTCAACAAGCTCCTTTATCCGGCGGAGAAAACCTTACACGTCGCTTACACACTATTTCTGACACTAAGCTAGATGTCGAGTTCTTTCACAAGGGTACAACCACTCCCGATAGTTCTTTTATAAGGGTACAACAACTCCCGATACTCTAAGTATTTTGAGGACTAAAATACTAACCGATCACTACAAATGGATACAATACAATGAAGTATAAACTTTACTAGTTTACACTTATGCTATGCTAGACAAGTCTTGCAACGTTGTGTTGAAGCTTGTAAGTTCATGATCTTCTTGCTACAAAGAAAGACTCACAAATATGAAAGTGTACTGAGTTAGAAATGAAGTATATGCAGTGTATTATGATAGAGAGTGATAACCAAAACTCAAGGAGTGAGTTGCTATTTATAGGCCAACAATCAGGCCAACCCACGGATACGGCGGAACCCATCCTTTGGTTCCGCCCATTATACTCGAGGGTTCCGCCAGCATGTCTGATAGAATCCTGCACAAAATATTTCACAATCTAACACAATATTCTCAAGATCTCACAAAGTCAACTTTGAGATCTTGAGTATGAATCTATACATAATAAAACATGTTTCTTACACACATGTTTCCTTGAAGGGACATGTGTGATGCAAGAGATGATGTAACTAACATTTTATTTCTAATGTTAGATATTCTTAAAAAAGATAGTATACTTGTAAAAATAGTTTATGTATAGAATCAAAACATGTTTGTTTGAGATGTTTAGCAAGTGAATGTTTTACTAAAAAGAGTTTGCTTGCTTATATCCTAATATGACATACTATTTAGTAAACTTGCTAAATATACATAAGAGACATTTTCAACACATGTACTTAAACTAAAGTATACTTACTTAGAAATTACTTTGAGAAAACATGTAAATGTTGTTTGAGTGAAGTAAAGTAAAAGACTTTTAAACTATATTTATGATTTACCAAAAATAAAATTTACCTTTTGTAGTTAACAAAACTAAGAAAGATCGTAAAATATAAATAACGTTTTTAAACGATATTTGTATTAACAATCTCCCCCTTT